>JBAMYA010000010.1:6699736-6713955 GCA_037176975.1 Arrhamphus sclerolepis
ATGAATCTATCACAATGAGCTACTAAGTTAGGCTATTAGCCTAATTATGTTATGGCCCAATAATAAATATTCATTTAGTTTAGTATACTATTGCAATGATGTGGAGGGATATGCAAGCAAAGAATATTAGACTTCACCTCAGATTAACAGATGAAGCATCATGTTATTTCTAATTTTGTGATCTGCAGTTTTTAGTGCTGACAATCATTGTGGTATTGAAGTGTTTAATAACCACAGTTGTTCACTTAATGGAGGTTATTTCCTTTAAATTTGGGCTCACCTTTCTTGGGAAAGAAGTTGGTCAGCAGTTGCTTTCCCTCATTTCTTTTTTTTCTTTCTCTTTCTTGCCTCTGTTTCCTTTTCTGAAAACCAAATTTTGCTTTTTTTGGACATCATCAGTGGGCAACAGTTTGTTTTCTGCCGCTTCAGCAGAATGAACGCGCCCAATTAGAAAGCCCAGTGAAGGTGGACTAAACCATTTCAAAGGGTGAGGGGTCTGCCATCAGACACTATATGTAGGCGAGGACACAAAATTCAATCCATCAGTCAACGGATTTATTTACCAAGAACCTTAAATTTGCATTTGTTAGCAACATTGACTGTGATCTTTAAATTATAATAATATTTAAAGGAAGATAAAATTCCAGGCTCCTTAAGGGCCCCCCTTCATTTGGGGTCCTGGTAACTCAGTCCCACTTTTCATCCCACTAGACACCTCTGCACAAAGTGGAGGGACAGAGATGAGAGGTAGCTGATTCTGGATCTGGTCCCTTTTTCAGCTGGTTTGTCCGCTACCGCAGCTACTTTTGTCATCTTGTAATATATTAATTTTGTGGTTATATTAAAATGTGCTTTCTCAACTTCCAAAACTTTTTGATTTTAGGGGGCAAGACATTTATTTGAGGGGGCAATGCCCCCTCTTGCCCCTACGTAGAGCCGGCCTTGCCTTGAAGTACTTATGAGTAGTTTGTGTCTTACCTGCAGTTCAGTTTGGAGAATCAGGAAGGAACTGTGATGGGCAGTGAGGCTAACAACCATGCAGATTGAGGACCTCAGGGGAGCAAATTTTACAAGCTGAAAGAGTCAAACCTCATACATTTCAAGTAGTGGTCATAGAAATGGTGATATTGAGGATTTTTGTACTGTGGTCGTTTTTCATGAGGCAGTTGTTTGGGCCTGCGATGGTCTGGTGTACCCCTGTCTTTTACCCAAAGAGAGCTGTGATTCACATGACCCCGCACAAGAATAAGCAGGTACAGATAATGGATGGATGGATAGCAATCCACAGAGAAGCTGGAACACCTGAGTGTCTCTTAGGTGTGCAGGGAGTTTGAAAAAAAAGACAGAACACATAAATATGTATTAAATGGATAAATGTTATAGTTAAAAGTTAATTAAATAACATAATCTCATAGCTACTGATAAATCTTTAAATACAAGAAAGAACTATAGGATTGATGTAGATTAAAGATATTTTTCTTTAAAGGGACACTGTGTAAGACTTCAAACTGTCTATTAACAAAAATGGACTTTTTCATTCAAAAGTGTGACCTTATTAATTAGTAATTACTTCCATCAACAAATCACAGTGTTCTTGTAGGTCATGAATTTGCCATTTACATTGCGTATATTTACATATTCAATGGTGATCGCCATATTGTGCCACCATCTTGAAGCTACGGTCCACGGCAGGGAAGAAAAATACAGCAAAACGTTTGCGGTCTTCTGCCTCTCCCTGTCACGGTAGCAGATTCTTGTAAAATGGATGTCACTCTAGAAAGAACATTTCCCCATCAAAGGTACAAGGTATTTGAAGAAGCCCTTGCTGTTTTGTTTTAATAATTATCGCTGACCAGTTGGGATGCCTGGTTGTGGGACTGGTTCTGCATGGCCCAGCACCCCTTAAAGGGCAACTTGCAGGTTGGACACCACTATACTATACAGCATAGTGTACATTAATGATAGAATAATTAGATTATCCGGACCAGAGAAATATATAACTATGCCATAAATTATATTTTGAGATAAAATTGTTATATATAACTTCCGCACCTATGAAGCACCGACTGGAAGTGATGACACGCGAGGGAGTGGCGCCTCAGTCAGCATCAATGACTATATAATAACGGTCTGCCTCTGACCCGTACTGCGTGCAGAGGCACGTCTTTCCCTCTCGTCTTCCACCAAAAAAATACAGGAGAGAGAAGATGAAGTGGATGATCCAGGTTTTGGATCAAAGTCCTCGTTCTCTGGATCAGACTCTGGCTCTGCCACTCCCTCAGCTCGTTACGGCTCAAAACCGAGCTGCAGTCTGGGCTCCACATTGAGAGATCGCCTCGTTTTTATCTCGCAAACAACAACAACAACAGCAAAACAAAACAAAACAACTGCACTACACACTAACTATACAGTCCAAACTCCAAATATCACAAATCTCTCAACTTTTAAAACGATCGGGTTCAGTATTTCTCTTGTTGCTGCGCCCCACAACTTCATCTTGTTCCTCGCGACAAAGTATATTCGTTTCAGACATTATTGAGCATGATTCTGGTTTTACTTGGTCTATTAACACAGTTTAAAAACTGGTATATACTTTGAAGTCTGCTCTTTCAAAACAAGTTGAAAAGGACAAGTTGATTCAGACATGCAGCGTCTTTGCTGTGATGTCATCGTAATCGGTCATTGTGATTTGGAAGCTCCGACATAGCTAATGCTATGAATTTACATGTTAAAGGTATTTCTAACAGCATCGGTCATCAGCCTCACATGGTCCTCCCTCCTAAATCCCATCCGAGATTCCAACACATCTCCAGGTAACTCTCTGGAGGGAAGTGGGCGCCTCAAACGGCCGAGTGTGTGGTGACAGATGCATCAGAAATCTGCTCTGTACACCTGCACAAAACGGACCCAGGGTCAAAAAACCTTGTTTTTCCTTGAAGGAAAATGATGGACATGATGTCCTGACAAGCAGGAATTTGTGCAATCACCATCATCACTTCTCTATCTCTCTGTTTCTCACTACTGTTCTCCCAACTACATCCACCCACAATTAAAGTTAACGAGCATGAGATCCTATTGTTTGCCTCTGCCTACGTAATATGATACGTTGCTAATGGGAAAGTGGCTGCTGTGGTGGCGCATTTGCATTAAAATTTCTGTTTTACATTCTGTTTTACATAGTAATTTTTTGATATATGTTTTTAAAACACTTCTTCTGACAAGGTCAAGTATTCATTCAGTTTTTGATTTGACCTGTAAGTTGCCCTTTAAGCCCAGCCTAACTGGACGTGTCCAGAGGTATGCTCCCCAGGAGACAATTTTGAAGAAACGACTCCTTACATGGTGGCTTTTGGTGACTCATAAGGGAATTTTAATAGCAAAATTAAAACTTAACATATGAGATTGACCAAGGCGATGATAGTTTGAAGTTGCTTTTGAAGTTATAGTTATATAATCAGTTCTGCAAAATGGCAGTATACAACAACTACCCAGGAAATAGTAGAACTGATAATACAGAAAGTCACCTCAACTCCTATTTCTACGTGTAAGTGTTTGATTCAAAGAGGATTTCAGAGACAGATTCAAAAACAAGTATTCATTCATCTGGTCCAAATATGCATCGGCATGTTTTAAACCCACTGCTACTAAGCTAAGATACTGAAATTAAGGGATGCATTATACTTTAATTTTATTATTTTTGATTATTATTGTGATCTACTGATTGACACTCAGACATTCAAATAAGAATTCTTAAAAAAAAAAATTCTTTAATTATTTAAAACATGCTCTAGATTAGGATTTTAAAACAGTCATGTATTTCCTAGTTTAACTCACAGCACTGAAAGTATATACTGATTTACATTTTGGACTTTTAGTTTGAAAGTGCGCTGAGCCTTACATGAGGCTCCATAAAACCACATTTCATTGATAATATAGTTTCATAGTTAACCATCTAAATTTAGAAAATTAAAGTTGCCAGATGATGATTTGAGGACTGTTTTGTGAATAAAATACTGAAACACTAAAATACTAAACTCTCAATAAAATTTCTCAATGTCATTATTATATTTTAGCTGATAGGTACACCAGTAGATCACTGGATGGATTTTAAATCTCAATCTCATTCATGGTCTTACAAAACAAAACTGTGGAAAATATATCTATAGTATAGTTTTTATGTCATTGTTTAATTTAGATGAAATAGCTGAGCTGCTGATGGATCTGCTAACGTTGAATTGCCAGATAACCTTTCCATAGAAAAAAAAACCTCCCTGTACAGAAATTGTAATTTACTTTTTGTGCTTTCTAGATAAACTCCTCATGTTGACGTGACTGAGGAGGGAACACACCTTGAAACAACTGATCATAAGATGAAAACGAAAAAAAGAAAGAAAAAAAACTTTGGGAGACACTTGATGAATTGGGGAAAATAACTTGTGATTGAGTGCCAGTTACTAGTTGCTGTTAACCAGGAAAACCCTGGAGTCGACTTTCAATGGTCTGGGTATTCTCGTACTGATCAAGTGAATTTCTTAATCAATAGAAACAGCGCAGGTGGATTAATAGTGAAGCGACTCTGGAACCTTTTTCAGTTAATGATTTTTAACTATTATAAAAATATTCTGTGGTTTCTGACTGTATGAGAAGCATTGAATGTGTCCAGGTCTGAGGAAGGCATTCGGGATGCTGGACATGCGTCTAAATGATTTGGGTTTTTTGTTTTGTTTTCTCCTTGAGCGATGTGGTGTTTGATGTTGGTGGAGAGAAAAGTTAGAGCCAGTGCTGTTACTGTTTCTGTGACGTTGTTGCCACTACAACCTATAATTACAGGAAAACTTAGGAACGACATAGCAACCCCTCCCCCCACCTCTGAGCCTTGGACCCGGGCATGAAATCAGGCACCTTCCTAGCCAATCCAGCCTTTTTGCCAGATAAAACCTGTGGTTTCACACCTCGATAGCACATAAGTTTGAAGCCAGGTCCAGAGTGCATAGAACGAAGATGCCGCTTCATGCAGAGAATGAAGCCAGTAGTACAGCCGTCGTAGCCACGCCTCTCCAAACCCTGACCTTAAAATGGACCAGCAAGCCTTACCATAACAAAAACAATAATGGCGGATAGCAGACTCGTTTCCCTGCTGCAGCCTTGTAGCCTGCTTAGCCTTTGTTGTGCCAAAAAGATTTTTTTTGTTTCTTTATGCCGTATAGGATTCTGCACACGCTTCACATCACCTTCTCCGGTTAAGAGCTGGATGCTCTCTTTTTTTCAGTGGTGCACCATTTAAGGGCTAGAGTATGTACCGAATTTTCTGCAGTTTAATGGCTTCATCTGGAAGCCTGCACTTTTGGAGTCGTCTCCATGTCTGGTCACTTTTTTGGACTGACACCGCTTTTGTTTTGGCTTCAAGGGGCCTGGGACTCTCACAAGACGTGTATTCATAACTTGTCATTCTATAGGTGAGACCAAGCACCTCTGTGAATAAAAGAGTTAAATTTCTTCACCTAAATTCCATCAATTGTGTGCAAAACAGATATATACTGATTCATCCTAGAGTATCTTTTCTTAGTTCTCCAAGACATTTCAGTTTCTTCAGCTCTGATTGGTGAGGGAGTTTTACCCATGGATTTGAAAGAACTCTTTTTGTCCTACGTCTGTGGAGCCAGTTTAGAGACGTTTTTTTCTTTTTAAGAACTGGTTTTCTTTTCCACATACACAAAGCCACCAGAAAGTGGTTTGTACTTCTCTTTAGTACACTCGGATCTACACACCATGGTCTCCTACGAAAAGTTTGTGTTTTGTCTGTCTTGTTGCGCTTCAAAACATCTCAGAATTAATAGTCTGTGTTCATGAAGGTAATCTTAGTCAACAGTGGTTGTGATCAGCATTTGTGGTTCCAACTGGCATTTCCAAACGTTAAACAGCACTTATGAACACCACCATTAACAGGATTTATAACACAATTTTGAGAGTAATAGTGAAACAATGAACAATTTTTTTATTAACGAAGCAAAAACTGCTTTTTAAATCATTCACAGCCAGTTTAGGTATGGATTCAAATGGACTCAAAAGGCTGACCTTGAAGAAAACAGTTTAATTGAGTTCAAGATGTGACTAAGGGAGCAGGATCCTGCGAGGTTGGTAGGCTGACAGGAGAAGTCCAACAGGGGTGGAATCAGACAGAGACTGGGCCACAAGGCTGGCCAGTACCCCCGTGGGTCTGTGGCTTGCACCACAAATAACTAAGAAAGAAGAACAGATGTTATTTAGGCTGTTCACAAGAGAGGTACTCACAGATATACTGAACAACCAGGCTGGGAGACAGGACAATCTGGAAAATAGCAGATGAATAGCCAGGGCTCAAGTATAAAAGGGCTGATTGTAGAGGATGAGAACCAGGTGTGCTGGACCACAGCACAGGCTGCAGAGGGAGGGTGGGGGGAAGGGTGGCAGCAAGAAGGGATCATGACATAGTCATTATGAATGCTTTATGCAGCACATTGGACATTTCTCAGAAACGCTGATTTCAAAATGTAAAGGTCTTTTTTCATAACTTCTTTCCATGCCCTTCCATTCTAAAGCACTGCCTTTCATTTTTTTCTTTTGAATCAGGCACATTATTACCTAGTGTGCCTGGTTTAAAAGAATCAGGAACTGTTTTCACTTTCTTTCTTTTTTAATTTGTTGGTTGAAATGTTTTAGCAAGACTGCTTGGTATTTTGTTTTACCGTGAAATTAGTTTTTGTACAGTAGCGATTATGAAAAGAGACAACTAATCTCCATGGACCACTTTTGCTTGATTTTGATTTCCATTTTTTTTGTTAATTCCTCGTCATTCGTTACTTCTTGACCTGCTTGGCAGTGTCAGTCACAATATTGTTTTCTGGTCGTGGTGATCCTGATCCCATCCATTGATGTGACTAGTTGTTATATCTTCACCAGCAGTTTTGGCACCAGCTTAGTAACATTTTCTTTCTGACTCTGAGCCATTCCTTTATTCACTGTTGGCTGTAAAAAAAAACAGAACTCATTCTGAGTTAAGCAAAAGTGTCTTAACCAGCATTGAGACCCCTTTTGTTGTCAGGGCCACAATATCTCAAAATAATGAATGACCCAACAATAATTTATGAACCTGAAACTCACCACCAGTCATAAAAAAATGAAGAAGTCTTTCGGGTGCGAGGGGAATTGTCTTCAAGAACCAGAAAAAGAGTTCCAGTTGTCTTCTACACAAGATTTTTAGGATTACCACGACTTGGATACATCAGAAAAAACACTTGTGTTCACTAGAAAACAAGCCATTTCAGGACTCTCCATTCCTTTTTCTCTACATCAAGGTGTTCAGACTTCTTTTCAGTATTTTACAAATCTGTGTTCCTCAGCCTGTATGTGGTAAAGTAAAACCCACTATTCACTCCATTAAATGCTGCTGGGGGTTCATCAAAAGCCCAGACACTTCTGGTTATCTCCCCCACAGTTCCGCATCACTGTTCTGCATAACACATAGAGCATTAATTGTATTTGGATGCTGGTCTTCCCTTGTCTTGAATGGATCAATTTCCCATTCACCACACTTGAACTATTCACCCCACTAGAGTGGAACAGATGACTAGACTTCAAAAGGTGACTAATGCTCTCCATCATTTTCTTAATTGTTTGCCACTTTTTAATTGTTCTACAAATACGGTGTAAAAAAGAAAAAAGGCCTGAACCACATCAACCCACGAATGTGAGCACCAAAAAGAAAGAAAAACAATCACCCAACACATTCATTAACAGATTCTCTTTAGCCAAATCACGTAGTAGAAGCACTAAGTAATACCCCCCCCCCCTCTTTTTTTTTTTTAAAGGCTGTCCATCTGTCTAATACAAGATGCGTTCCATTTGGTTTGTACTCTCAGTGAACTTGTGGCATAGTGAGAGGTCCTTGTGTGGGTTGGGAAGGCAGACGCACTGTCACTGAGCAGATGGCCCCACTTCAGTGCAGCAACGGGCCGACTAGTGGGGGAAAATAGGAGGTCCAGCAGGCCCGAAGACCCCACAAGTCTCTTGCATTGGCTGCCATAGCACGTACACAATCAATACACACTGGCAATTCCTCGTCTTAGAGACAAAAGTGAGAAGCTTCACACTCAATCTCATCGGATGCAGGACAGGTGGTGAGGAGGATGGAGGGAAGTGAGAAGAGAAAAGAGGGGAAAAAAGGCAGGAGGGGAAGGAGCATCTGAAGTGAAGTAGATGCTTGCATTCAAAATTGCACTGGCAAAGCATGAAAGTTGGCAGTGTAAAACTGCTCTGTGACCTAACGGCAGTTTGGCTGAGCCGCAGATTGGCAAGTGCTCAGCTCGCTTCCCAAAGGTGACAGCAGGCACACAGGCCAGGTGGAGCAGTGACATTCTTGTCACACATCCCACTTCAAATATAAGTTTGAGGAGACATTCACTTTGTCATCCTGTTTCTGACAGATACAATTAAAACATTACATTCATCAGGTCTAAGTGGCGGTTGTAGTGTGACTTAAATTTGTTTTTTAAAACCACAAGTCGAAACAAGTGTCCTTCTGGATAAGTGAAGCAAAGTTACAGGTGTATTTTTGAAGTATTTGTCAGCAAGATTATAGTACACAAAAGCTCCCGCATCACACTGAATTTTTGGTACACATGAAGATCACATTCTTGAGAAGAACGAGAAGAACAACCTGTTCTCGTTTCTACAACATAAAATACTGCAATTTTGCCAATGATATTAGAGAGACACAAGATGTTCTTTGTCAATGATACCATGATGCTGTTTGACATCCACAAAACCAATGTAAGAAAGAGGGATTGTTGACTGTGATAGACGTTGTGAAACTTTTGTTTTAGAGAGCTGAGATAAGCATTTGAAAGTGGTAAATAAGATTGTGCTCACATGGGCATTGTCCTTAATGGTCAACTACACTCAATAAGTGCTTTTCGAATAGTCCAAGGTTAGTTTTTCAAAGATGAATATATTATGAGTTCTTCATCTACAGAAAACAGCATATTTATTTCCAAAAAGAGGCACTTCAGCAGTTATAAACAAAACAGTGCACAGTCCTAAAGTATCTCAACAAATTTGATGAGCACAAGAAAACTGCATGTATTATGTATTCAGTAAGTAAACATCGTGGATTTTCTAAGACAAATACAAAAAAAAACCATTTCTTCGATAGCAAGGTGATAGCAATGCTGCTATTTTAAATGGATAAATCAAATAAATAAATGGTTAGAATTGTTAAAAAAATACTGAAATAGTTACACAGAAAGAAAATGCATAAAATAGCATATAAAGAAAAGAAAACTTGTAAAAAAAAAAGGTAAATTATTGATCACTTATACTTCTTTGCGCAACATCTCAATGAGCTCACTGGTGCTGAGGATGATGGGGTACTCCATTTGAGCTTGCCAGAGAGAAAAGGATGGGACTTACATTGACTTTAAAATTACATCATGCTGTATTGGCTACAGTCAATTTTATCTTAATGTGAATATGATCCCGGTCAAATATATTCTCTGTCACCGAAGGTAATCTATGACTATGCTGAGCGATGTAAGAGATGAATATTCCAGGGGCCTGAAGACATGTACACATTTGAGCAATTTAAACTAAACTGTAATGGTGATTCACCCCCCCTTTTTTTTTAAACGCTCATATTCTCATCCGAGAGATGACACAACAGACCGATTCAACTTATCTCTGGTCAGGTTCTCAAATCCAATAAACATTCGGTCATTGTAGTTGTGCATTTCTGTTGGGCTCAGCCAGCAATTGGCTTTGTGTGGTGTGCACAGGCTTGACAGTTGGTGGACAAAGAGAAGGTTGAAACATCAATAACACCCTGAAAAACAGGGTCTTACGAGTAACGTCTTTCCATAACAGTGTATGTACCTGTTGACTGAATTACCCTCTGTTGTCGTTGCTGTTTGACACCTAACAGCCAATGACAGGAGAAAGGGGGAGTTGAAACATTCTCAAGACAACAATAGGAATAATGTAGTTTACTTCAGTAACAGGTGGTCCCTTCTTCACCTCAACCCCCATCCATCCGCCCACCATCAGCGCCATTATCACCGTCAGCCCAAGGTGAAACCCTGATAATTGGTCACAAGGGAAAGGGGGCTGATATTACTCTGGCAAAGCTAGTTGGTGTGCGACTCAGCCAATGATGAAGCCTCTGCCATCTGCCCTGATTTTTCCACTTTTCGGCACATTTTTATGGAAATTATCATCTCACCTCTCATTTATGGCTTACTATTTTAATGCCTGTGTGTAGTGTCGCTGTTGAAATTGCAAGTGCACTAATTACTCACTGATTGCACTGAGGCTTTTAGTGCCAAGAATCGCTTCAATGATTTACCAATGATTGGAAATGAATGCTTTCTCTTGATTTGTAGGAGGGAAAATGTTAGTCTTACTTAAGCATTTTTATTATTCTGTTGCTTATTCAGTGATCCTGCTAGATTTCTGGCTGCCTTGCTTTGTTCTGTGACTTATTGAGTTCAACAGGCTACCATATGGACACTAAATGTGGTTTCTGTCACTGAAAAACTCTCTTACACTTTACTAGCACTTTGCTTTTTTAATCATGAGTGCCATTATCATTATCGTTGATGTAGCATTTTGTTTTGGTCGTTAGACTCAGGGTCTTGCATGATTAAAAATAAAATATATGGCACAGTGCAATCTGGGGCGTCTGTTGTGCCTGCCAAACCAGCAGTTCTGCCTGCATTGTTATTGCACTCATCAAACCCTACAAATGTATATTTCAGACATTATGCCTCCACAGCAAGATCAGAGTCACATGGAAGTTTAATCATCCTGTTGGTGAAGCACATATGAATATTTTATATTTGTAAAGTCAACAGTATTTGTTCCTCTGAAGAAGGCCTAAGGTGCACAGCTGTGCACACAGCAGGGTGCCGGAATGGTGCAATGCAGTCATGTGCCACTTGTATACAGCTTCCACTTTGTTTAGTGACAGCTTAACACCCATTCACATCTTGACTCGTGTGACCCAAAGACTCACACGTGACCTCAACTACTATTGACCCATGTCTGAAACTCCCTCCAGTCAGTAAATAATGCAGCGCCTTAGATGGGATGAGCAAATTTCAAGTCTTGTTTCCTTTGTTGAACACAGAAAGACTCTGAACTTTTTTTTTTTAAATGTTTTACAATTATATAGCACTTTTTTTACTTTATCTATATTCAACAAAGCAAAAATAAAATAAAAAAATAAAATCTTTTTTTTTCTCTACAATCACTCAGGGATCAGAATATAGTACGTGGGAGTTGAGTGTTTTGCGCAAACACACAATGGTTCATAGAAAGCCGTGGGATCGAGTCCTGATTTTCCTATTGGAAGACTAATACCAACTAAGACCAATACCATCACTGTCACCATATGTCAGTGGAGGATCAGAGGAAATGGTGTACAGAGAGGCGTATCTCTCACGCCTCCTTCATTAAGTGGAGGGTTAGTTGGAACAGCAGAAATTCTGCAAGAAGCCCTTTAGCTGCTAAGCTCCCCAACAAAATCCCTTGACCGAAGTTAAATAGGCAAGCAATTGACGCTTGCCAGTCAACATTCAGATGTTATGTGAACTACTCAAAGATGACTCAAAGAGACTCACCAATTACTAAGCCACCATCAACACCAGACTAGATCTAGCGTCTTAGATATTCTAGCATACTAAAATGCTGAAGATATGGAGTTTTCAGTGACTCCATACCCAAGCTATAGGCAGGACAGCAAAGTTGTCAAAACATGGACTGGAGACCAGGAGCCTGTTTCAGAAAGGAGTCTGAGTTTCCAGTTTCAGGACTGGTGTTCAGAGTTGGTTCAGTCAAGTCTGAGTATGTTGACACTGACTCACCATGAGTATAAAAAGCCATCACCAATGGAACTCTGGTCCCATGGGAACACCCAGTAAACGGATGAGATCATCCTATTGTTCTTCAATGAATTAGAGATTTTATTGCAGTCACATGGATTTCTGCTCCAAGATGATTGCATCATTGAAGGAAAGACAGTTGATGAAGGAGAAGTTGCAGGGTGAATGCATGATTTAAATTTATAGAGGGAGGTGAAATCCTACTTACATGAAAACAATGGTAAGATACTTCGAGTATGAGTTGCTTCATTTTCTGAAATTGACTTAACTGAACCCTCTTCCTCGGATTAGGTTACCTTGCTTTGTGAAACGGATCCCAGATAGGATTACTGGATTAATAAGGCCATTTTTTGACAACATGATTTTCAGTTGGCAGATTGCTGTGCTGTTCAGATTACACAACTCGCTGTTTTGTAATCAGGAGTCTTGAAGTTGTTTAATTGTTCACTTTACATGACTGCTAATGGAGGGTCACACTTTACGTCATCTGAAAGCAACTTGATCATCTGAATGGTCTCTAATGCCACATTTTATCAGTGCTCACATGGGAAATAAGGTGTAACCATGCACACAGCACAAGCTCATTATTTGATATTCTTCATGGAGAGTTTACAGGGTTTACAAGGTGTTTGGTGATGGTCTGTACAGAGCACAAGAAAAGATGAACATATGTAAAGACATGCATTAGCACACACTTTTAGCAGAGACTGCATGTGCTACAAACAGAATTTTAGGTGAATAAAAATTCTTCCTTTACAAAGTAGCTGTCTGTTGTATTGTCTTCCACTGCTTCATAGATTTCTCCTTTGGGATTGCCTTCCTTTCAGCGACCTCACCTGATGCCTTACATTGGCTGTGGCTGCATCATAGATTTCCCTCGATGGCCACAGATATTTGTCTTGTTTAATATCTGTCGACAGTGGCTCAACAATGACTCTGTTGCTTGTGTGTACATATCAGTCAGTATCAATGGAGGCAAACTCTAATAACCTCAGCAGCTTGAGTAATATTTGAATCACATCACAAATTTCTTTCTAATAAGTGCCACGTTCTCCAAATGTTCGAATATTAAGGCTTTGGACATACTTGAGTATGATATGGTGCAACATCTGTGACAACATCCTGAAAGTAGGACATGGAAGCAATCCGGTCTTGCCATTCTCTTGGCAACAATGCCTTGTTGCACAGAAAAAGACATCTGAAAAAGATATGGTACTCTCAAACAGCGCCTTACTGTCTCCAGTCAGCACCAGCTGTCATCACAGTTCCCACATATTTAAAAATAAATCTGTTAAGCAGCAACATTTCTAACACCATATTAGTTAATTAGTTAGGATAACATGTTAGCCCAGTGTATGCCAAAACAATTATTTTTAAATAGTGCATTCCTTGACAGTTACTGTCAAAGGGAAAAGTGAGAGTGAATTCATACAAGAGGATGTATGATTTCTATCATTAAATGAACCAGTGTGAAAGCAACTATGTACGACATTGTGAAAATAACTTTTATGCCTGCCCATTACTAGCTCTGGTACAGAGCTCAAACAATGTAAAATTCACAACGTCTGCACTCACTTGGATCTTTTTTTTTCTTTTTTTTTAGCATGCAGCGTACACTCTTCATACTACTGCATTAACCAATATAGATCACTTTCCCAAGGAAGACAAGAGGATATGCAAATGACACTTGACAGAAAGCATTTGATACGCTAAAGGTTCCTGATGAATGATATTAACTTGCCCAGGTTATTTCCAGCATATGAATTTAAGTGATTGGAGGAAACAACAATATTCAGCAACCGAGAGGAAAGGTGAAGGGAGCTGAGATGCAGGGAGAATTGTTTGAGGGCAAATTAAACTAAGAACAATCCACAAATCCATGATATCAGCACTTCATCTCTTAGGTATATACATGCTGGAGTTGGGAGGTGCTCCATCTGCATACAAATGTAACATTACATCTCCCCAGACTATTTCTATCCAAGCCAATATGTTCTTTACACATTTTCAAGTCCCCAAGCATGCTGGGTGGATTCTAACATCTATGCCCTAACCATGTGTTAGGGGATTTCATGAAATGAAGACTGGAACAAAGAACAACTCCCTTTTTTTTCTTATATTCTTATAACTCACAGACACTTGAATGGTTTGTTTTGGATTAGGTTCCATTGTTGAGGTTCCATTTCTAACATTCCCCACCTCAGTTCTTTTGTGTTTACGAGAAATCGGTTGACCTGTTCCCAGTGCATGTTGGACTCCGGCAGGGCTGCCCTTTGTCACCGGTTCTGTTCATTATTTTTATGGACA
>JBAMYA010000010.1:6718437-6734890 GCA_037176975.1 Arrhamphus sclerolepis
CCGCAGTACAATAACAATAAAGTATAGTTTTTTTTTGGTTTGTTTGTGTTTGTTTGTTTGTTTTTTTTTAATTCTCATATTCCATTTCATTTTGAACAATGATTTATACCCAAAGTAGCTCTACTATTGCTTTTATTACCTATTGGTGATTGCAGTGCTTGTGGTAGGAGACAGTATAAAATGCACAAACCAACTACCTATATCAACCCGTGAGCACTGTGTTTTTTCACACTTTCATTTATTATCATAACTGATGCAAAATCAATCAGTAATTTATCCCATGAATTGGGAGGCCTACTTGCCATTAATCACGTGGTTTCCAGCAAAATCAAGCAAACATCTAAGAAGGGCTTCATCTGACATGGCCATTTCTTACTTGGTACATGCTCTGAAGCATTGGCTTCAAATGTCCCATCACTAAATCAATGGATGAACTGGTGGATCAAAGGATGAAACAACACAATCTAGGGAAGGACGCCAACTCTGTTGACAGCTGAGTCCAGCGTCAAGCAAGAATGGAAAGCATTTCACTTTGTGCTGTCTTGACCTTTTTTGAAATGTCAAATAAAAAAAAGACATCAAGTTTAAATGAAGCATATATTTCTCCCAAAACAATAACCTTTCCCAGTTTCAACATTTGACATGTTGTTTTCATCCCTTTTTTCATTTGCCTACAGGTTTTAAGTAATTGCGCATAATTTCATTCTGCTTTCAATTGCATTACACCCAGGATCCTAACTTTTCTGAAATACATTTCGTTCTAGTCAAGTATTGCATGTCCAGGAATTAGCATCTTTTTCTCAGATTACTTCCATCTCTGTCTCATTCTTTTTCTCCCCAATCTTTCAATCTCTTGGCTCCATGCAGTTCTTTCAGTGGAGAGGAGTCATCTCATGTTAAATCCTCACAGGTATGATGAAAAGGGCAATCATCCTGTCACTGTGTGCATCTAGGAGAGCACTTTTAGATTTTAGAGTTACAGCTGACACTGCTGACAGGCCAGGTCACAGTGCTATTGCAGTCAGGAGAGGGGAGGAAGGAGAGTGGGGGAGGAGTGATCTTAAAAAAGTGGAGGAGAGAAAAGACAGAACTGGTTACAGTCAATATTCAAAGTTTTGTTTTTTGGTTTTTTGTTTGATTTTTTTGTCCTTGAATTCCCTTGAATTCCTTTCCTTTCCTGAGTCAAAATTACTTCAAGTGTGCACCAATATAAAAAAAAGATGGCATTTTTTACATGTCATAGAAGAAAAAAACGGATATCCAGGGGAAAAATAAGCAACCTTTAAATGTACTCATAAGCCTCTTTAAAAGTGGGATAAAAGGTTGGACTTGAATTGTATACTCCTTCACTTTATACTCCACTATGTAGAAGAAGTGTAGAGAAGTCCCACATAGGTCATGCACTGAGTCCTCAGTAGCCAGCAGCTATTAAGTTAAAAGAAGAAAAAAAAAATACCTTTGATTCCAGTTATGTGGCCTCATCAGTGGTGCATTGTGTGCATTTCAGCACCATGGATAGCTCAGCATGCTAATAATCCAAACTGTGTTTTGGAAAAAAAAAAAAAAAAAAAGCAAAACCCCCAGCAACTATATATCGTTTTGCAGTCAGAAAAAGCTTCTACATTGTCTCCAACTACAATTTTAAAGTGAATAGATGATGGTTCTAAGTCACAGCTCAAAAGGGTCCCTCAAATTAAATTAGCGACAAAAACAATGCTGCTTTTTGTCTTGTGTCAGATACTACTGGGAGTTTCAGTGATTTGTGTTTTGTGCTCATCAGCACCATGGACAGCTCTCTACAAGCTGAAAGCAGGATATGAGTCAGAGACAAAAACAGAGGAAATAAAACAATATAAAAATTACAACTGGTGGAAAGAGTGCTGCATACAAAAAGTGAATGGAATTAATACTTTATTGTATGGATAGTAGCATCATAACTGTCTTTGATTCACTTCAATCCGTGGCCATCCCTTCTAGGACGGCATGCCCCTATATCTGTCTGCTGTTACTTTGCCTCATTTTGATAGATTCATCCATGAAAAAACCTCTCTGCATTGGCAGAAGTCACAAGCATTTGATTTAATGATTTCAGAACAAAGCACTGTTGTCTGTGGCATGTTATTTATTTATTTATTTTTTTCTTTTCTTAAATAGCGTAAAGTGATGTCAAATCAAAGGAGCCACCTCTGCATCCAGGTGACAACGCAAAAGGGACGGGTCATTGAGCTGCACCAGTGGAAAGTAGCAGCAAACAGAATATAGGACAAGATGATATCAGCTTTTTCTACCATGTACTGATGGCATTAGGCACGGATGGGCAAATCTCACAGCGTCAAAGGTACACCAGAGACCTTGCTTTCCACCCGTGTGAATATTTGTGAATGTGTGTATGCATGTGTGTGTAGGATTGCACATGTAGTTACTGTATAATGCTGGGAAGTGACAGCCTAGGAATAACTTTTGTTTGAGACATCACATCATTTCAGTTTATTGATTTTTTTTTCATTGAAACAATTTTGTAATAAAAGGTAAACAAACAAATTAAAAATTTATATTATTATCTGTTATTTTCTGCTGATGGCTATAATAAGATGAAAAGAGCCAGTGGTGTTACTGATGGACACATACACATTAAATTAGGCGAGTGAAGTTAACAAGTCAGGTTAAATCAACTGCTGACTACTACATTTATCTATCGTTTATCCATATAAATGGGGCTTTATTTCTACAGGTTTTGACATTCAGTAATGTCCAATCTTAGACTTATGTTTTTTTTTCCTTTCTTTACATTTTTTTTTTTTTTTGGCAACCATGTTTATTTTCAAGTATATTGAAGTGACAAAAATGCAGGCCAAAGGATTTTCTTTCCCCCTAACTTTCAAACTGTACAAATTGTTCACATCAGTGAATTAAATTGGCAGTTTGGCCTCGGTAAATAAATTGGTCAAGACCAAAATATACAATCTAGTTTGATCATTTACATGAATATGTTTTCTGTCAAGGTTCTGGTTTTGCTAGACATGACTTGAGTTAGCATTTGGCAGCTGTTTTAGTGAAGCAACCAGTATGTCCAAGTCCAAGTGAAGATGGCTGAAAAACAACATGAATCTAAAAGAGATGAAGCAAAAGTCTTTGCTGTGGCCAAATCAACAGTTACATTCTTAAAAAAAAAAGAAAGAAACACTATTTAGCTCACCAACATCAAAAGGCTTGGAAGACCATAGACAACATCTAAAGTGAATAATTGTAGAATCCTGTCTTTGGTGAAAAACTCATTCACAACATCAACAGAAGTCAAGAATACTCTGTAGAAGGTAGATGTATCATTGTCAAAGTCTACAATAAAAAAAAGTGTCATTACAGATGCAAATACAGAGAGCTTACTACAAGATGGATACCACTGGTCAAATTTAAGAAGAATAAAGCATCCAGCCATTTTTTTGGCAAAGAATAATGGAAATATAAAAACATGGAATAACAGCTCATGATACAAAGCGGACCACATAATGTGTCAAGCATGGTGGAGGGAGTATTATGACATGGACATGTATGTCAGCCAATGGGATGAGTGTTTACTGATAATGTGACTACGGTTATAGAAGCAAGATGAATTATGAAGTTTCAAAAGTTTTTAAGAATGCTGAAAAATAAATATGGATGTCATGAAAGCTTTGATGAAACACCATGAGCAGGAGGACCTGAGACATTTCAGTTCTGTATCCTTGTATGTTTAAATAATGTCCTGTTGGATTATGTTCAGTTTTGAGTGTAGTAGTAAGGATTTTTATACATGAAGTTTGCCATCATCTAGAAAGAAGGAATGTGGGAAAAATATTTTTTTTTTGGGATTATTACTACAATTCAAAGCTTGTTGAGATGTTGAGATTGTTCAATTCTCACACTTTTTTCTCTTTTTTTTTGTAAATTTAAACATTGTTCTATTTCTTTTTCTGGATGCATTACTAACTTTTCTTTAAGAAGATGCTATATAAATAATCTGTGTAGAGGTGGTAGTTATGGAAGTGCTCGCAGTTGCAGTACGAAACACACAGGATTGGAATAATGCTGTGTACCTTTGAAAATAAGGGCTAACTATATCTGGAAATATTAACCATTTAAAATATGTACATGAGCAAAAGATTGGAGAGATTTGTGCTACATACAATGTTGATTTAATCGAAAAAGTAATGAAAGATAGGCCCGCAGGAGTAGCATTTTCTAGAAAATTATGTGGCACATCACAGCTCCTTGATTCTTTCCAATGGCAGCTTTTGTTATGTATTCCAAGGGTAAAGAAAATACAGCAAATGAGTACTGAATATGCATATATCTCTGAAGAAATTGAGGGAATAAATGTATTGAGATGAGTTTTTATTTCAAAGCTTGAGGTTAGCACTGATTAAAATTTGTGCTATTCCCAGTGGGTAACATTACAATTATTTGTTTCTGAGGATAAGTCATAAACTTCAAATATGAAATACAGCCTAATGAAGAAAAAATACTGCAGCGGAGGAGAGGTAAGATGAGAGGAGGGTTTTCTGCCTAAATTGCACAAATAAGCAGAAATTGTTTACATACACTTACAAAATAATAAGTAACTAAAGATCTTTAGATGTATTCTCCACTTATTAGTTCAACAGTGAGGCTGGAAATAGCTCAGTTGAGTCATATATGTTTCTTCTAACTTTAAAAAGGGGAAAAAAAGTAATGTTTTCACTTTTTTATACTTATTCCCACAAACTAAATTTTAACCTCAGAAAATACAAACCCCTTTAAAATACACCAGAATGCCAAGAAGCATCCACCTCAGAGAATCTGTTCATGGCAAGGAATATGCTGTCTTCTGATTTACGTTTATTTTCTTTTTTTTTTTTTCATTTTTCCTGGAGCACAGATGTGCTTTTTTGGCAGCGGCACCCTTCACTGCATCTGCCTGTACCTCCGTGCTCAAGGATTAACTGGGGCAACTGAGGATAATTAACTGTGCAAAAAACCCAGTCTGACTCGTGGTCCAGCTGCCTAACAGGATAGATGAATAAGCCAGTGACCACGGCTCCCATTAATATTCAAGCGTGCTTGTATGGCAACCGCAAACGCTTTCACCTTCACTTCCAAAACACCATGTAACCCTTTTTTTTATTTTCACTAACTACGCTGAAGGTGTAGGTGGGAAACTTCAGTGGTGGCGTGCTCGGAAATGGTGCCTTCTCTCGTCTTCTCCAAACATGAACTCGGAGATGAAACGGGCGGGGGCCTAATTTGCAGAGCAACAAGAAATCCAGGTTCACAAGCACTCTCGACGCTCCCATCGATCAGAGCTGGATGAACCCTCTAGCAAGAGCAGAACTGCCGCATACAAATGATTTCACGCAGAGCGCTGAAGTCTACTTGATCGGGGGAGTACGAGAAGAACCACAAAGGATATCACAAAGTTTTAAATCTTTTGAACTTCATCTTATGAATGTAATCAATGAAGGTTCAGACAGTCAATGCTTTCATTTTGTAGTGCTGCGCGGGAAAACATCCATTGATAGGCTGGATATAAGAGATCACACAGTGCATTTCTGCCTCATGGGGAGGATGCCATTAGGCGGATTACACTGAGAGATTTCACCACATCCTTGGTGCAAATGGGATCACAGAAACGACAGTTCACACACATTTGTGAGAGCCATTGTCACGTGGTGAAGTAATAGGATCATGCCGAAAGCATCAGGTGTCGTTTAAGTTCACCTCCGTTGGCTGTTTATGGATGTGTTAAAAAAAAATAGTAGAAGGAAGTTGTTGGGTGGCAGATAGTAAAAGGTCACTTGATCAGGTGGCACAATGTGACTATCCATCCATGATGAAGTGTTTTTGAATCCTGCAGCTGCAGAAGGAAGCTCACTCATACGTTTATATCTAAATGCAAGCATAAAAAGAGCTTATGAGCTCCGATGATATGGCCTCATTAGTATTCTATCCATTAATTAACACTTTTATTTATGTTTTGTTTGTTTTCTGGCTAAATAGTGGCTCCATCAGTGAACACAACATGCACAAAATGCCACCTAAGAGCCTCGGGGAAGGCAGAGCATTAGGTGCTGGGGAGACGGCCCGCCTTATAATGCTATTTTCAAATGACAGAATAATATGTTATGGATCATTTGACTCCTCTCACATCACTTCCCTCTGTCCCGCTTCTTGCATTTCCCTGAAACAAAGGCGTGTGTTGCTTGCAGGGTGAGCAGCATTGCTTCCTCTAATGTGTCATCTGGCAACAGTGAAATATCATAGTGTGGAAGACAGCCAGGAAGGAGGAGGAAGTCGGGACTCCTGAGGTAAGGGAAGATGGAAACCAACAACCAATAAAACTGCCTGTCCATGGGGCATAAGCCATTCAGACCCTTCGTTCTCGAAGCAAGAGGGTATTTAAAGAGTCTTCTCCCTTCCCTGTGGCTGTGAACTGAAGAAGTGGCATTACAGACGCTCAAGAGGCTCTGTCACATGATTCAGAGGGGGCCATTGTCGGAAGAAGTGCTCAGGGAGTGGAACACACCATCACAAAAGGAAATTGCAGCAGAAAAGAGCGCATGTAGGTACTGTGTGTACTGTGTATATGTAGGAAAAGGGTGGGAGGGATATCGTTTATAAGAGTGGAAACAGGTTAACAGGCAACAATCACAGCACGAGTCTGTGCAGTAAGAAAGCGATGGGAGAAAAGGGAACGGGTGAGAATGGGGCCAGCTGCTTTTTTTGCTGAAATTTGCCTGAGGTATTACTACACTGACCTTTCCATCTCATTTTTAATTTGTATTTCTAAAATAGCACATGTATATAGTAGCACATGCACATTTGAATAAGAGACACAAAAAAAGCAAATTCTTCATGTTTTTTTTTTCTTTTTCTACTTAATTGATCCCCCTCTATTGTAACATTTGGTTTTGACAGGGTTGAGAGTGTCTGGCGGCGCATTTGAGGTGCCAAAGAGAGGGAGTGAGGCATACAGAGTTCTGACAGACGGGAAGAGAGAAAAAAATAAAAAGAAAGTGAGAGGCAGAACTAATAATGGGAAGATCGAAAAATGAAGAAAATTAGCAATAGTGGTGCAAGCAATAATTAACATCACATGAATGGATTCTTGGTGTCAGTTTGAAATATACCATATTTTACATGCTCAAAGCCATGATTATCAATGCCACTGCATTAGAACATCTGTTTGATGCACTGAATAATATACAGGCTTGGCATGTGTTTTAAGATACCAGGCTAGCATATAAATGACACATGAACTTTTTTTTTTTTAAACTCTCTTTTCACTCTTTCTGATTTATCCCCTTTACTTTTCTCTTGTTGGCATTTCATCAAAATAACGGTTAATACATAAACCACTCAAACTAATTAATGACTATGGAATACTGTGGGGCAGTGAAAAGTATATAGATGGCGCAGGAGTGCTAAAATCCATTTAATTTCATTTAGAGACTGGAATTAATTAGGTGATGGAAATACTGCCAAAAAAGAAGGGATTTATGAAAGTGGGGAGTTTATCCAGTCATTCTTCACCCATTAGGGTGCGACAGTTGCCGACATGCACAGGAAGTCACCCAAAGGCAAGGTGACGTGCATTTCTCAGATGGCTTGTTTAGAAGTGACCCACACTTGTTTATGTTCTCAAATAAGTAGAAAAAAAACATATACAATTGGAATTTTAAAAGATCTGCAAAGCAAAAAAGCTTTCCAGCATCTTTAACCCAAAGGAATACATTTTAGTTTAACTTACTTTTCAGCAGAGATAGCACTCTGTAGTTTTACCTACTAAATTTATTTTATAAATAAAGTTTGAATGTATGTATATGTGTGTTGGTACCATAATTGAGACAAAAAAACAAAAATCAAGTTTGGGCTGCTAACTTTGGCTAATGACTATGTCCAGACATGTTTAGGATCTGTCCTGGTGACAGATGGGGTAGGCTCCAGTAGGATCTTGACCCTGAATAGGATGAAACTGGTACTGAGAATGGGTGGATGGATGGAATTAAGCCAATGAAGGTAACGTTCCAAGGCAAACAACTCTTGCTTTAGTCTCAAAACCTGTCAACAAATCTGGCTGAAATCAATCACTATACCCCAATAAAATACACATATTTAAAACCAGCAACTATTTAGAATGCAGGAACTATGAAATACTCAGCAGGGGTTGCAAGAACTTTCCGTCGAGTGAGCAGCTAGACTAAAAGGCTTTGGCTTTCTTCGTCGACATTAGTAAGCTTAGTTTAACACTACATTTTGCTTTCTTTAATATACAACTCCTTCCCCTGAGGAAAATAGATATAATGTTAAGTCTTTGTCTCAGTAATTTTTCATGAGCTTTTTGATCATGGAAAAAAACCCCAATGGTGCTTCAGTTACTGGACTGGTTGTATTCAAATCCATCCATCCATTATCTATACCCGCTATTTCCAGTTCAGGGTCACGGGGGTCACTGGAGCCTATCCCAGCTGACTTCGGGCAAAAGGCAGGGGTACACAGGTTGTATTAAAATCACTATGGCTAAATACTTTTGACTCTTCAGCTTGATCACATCAGCAATAATAAATGTTAACATGTGATGTAAAATGTGTTTGTTATCTGGTGATGGAAAAACATTCTGCTAATTAATACAACTGGTTTCTTGGCTACCACTGGTGATACAGTTATGCTTCAGACATGCCAGTTCGTTGAGGAGCCTGAGAGTATTTCCAAGGTAACTACAACAGGTTGAGGTCATCTTGGAAATACTGCTTAATATTGTTTAAAATTGTTATATAGATACGGATAGATTATAGAAAGACACATTTGTGGTTTGGATCCATCTTTTTTAATATTGTAAATCATCAAAACCAGGTATGAAAAATAAAAATACCATACCAACTGTTCCAGTGAATTATGCAGAACACATTAATGAATTAAAATATGGATATTCTATTTCTATCCACAAGCAACCTTCATTGATTAAAGTGTTATTTTGCAGTTTCAGTCTTTAGGTATATGACACCATATTAGTCACAATTTTTCTACTTTTTGAGTCTGCCATGCACTGGATATGTACCACTTAGACTTGACAAGTGTAGGGTTACTTGCAGAGACTTTCTGAAAATTTCTTTGCACTTTGAGACAGGCGTTGACAGCACTTTTCCTTGAGTGTAGTGAAAGTGACACCATTCTTGAGATGGGAGGGCAACGTGCAAGGAGAGAAAATAAGGGAAAAGATAGAGAGTTGGAGGAAGGGTGAGAATGAACAGATTTTGGGGAGGTGGAGGTGGAGGGGGGTGGTGGTTACAATTGCGTCTCATCTCTTGCACATGCTGATTTCAGCATTGATTAGAAAATGTGTTTGTTCTAACTGGAGATGTATTTTATGCACAATCAAGGTCAGCAAAAGCCTTCATATAATTGTACCTGTGTCTTAAAAGACGATCACCCAAAACACACTGCAGATGACACTTGAGAAACGTGTCTAAGTCTATTTTGGAGTATGTGTGTGGTTATGAATGCTACTAGTCACTTCAGTGTCAGCTTTTTAAGTATAAAAAAAAGAAAAAAAGCCTACACGCTTTCCTGGAAGGCACATGCCAATTCAAAACACTGTCAATTTTGATCATTTCTAAGTGGCATCTTATCCTTTAAGATAATAACAAAGTGCCTTCAGAATCTCCCCCGCCATTTGTTAAATGAGCCTTAGGAGGTCAAAGCAAGGAAATCCCTCTTGAGTGAAAGATACAAGCAGTTGAATCATGGCCATGATAACTTTTCTCTGGTTCACAACGTGTTGGCTACTGAAGCTCGTGTTTCTATAATGAACCTCATGGGCTTTACAGAAGACACTGAGAGCTGCCTGAGCTGTGTGCGGTAGCCCTTTCCCATAGCCTCTGGCAACCTAGCACGCTAATGATGCGATACTGCTTCAAAGTGTTCCACTGAGCACTTTTCTGTGTGAGCAGGATACCCAATGTACTCTAGTGTGTGCCTGCGTGAGTGGTTATACACATCCTGGTGCTTGTGTGCTTTTGCTTTAGTGTCTCTGTGGTAGAATCTGTAGCCACAAGTATCCTCATATAAGTATTTTGTATTTTTAAAGCACACAGTGGATTATGTTCCATTTAATGAAAATTTGCTTTGAAATAGCTGACTGGCACATGAAAGAGTCGCTGACCAACGTACAAACAAGGAATTTCAGATGCAGTGTTGTCCCATATTGCTGAGTTATGATTGCAGGATCAACTGTTGTTGCATTCAATACAGGCTTGTATAATTACCGAAATCACCTCATGCACAACCAAGAGGGACTGATCCTGCGTTGCCTCTATGCTACCACAAACAAAAGCATCTGGTCGAAACTACATTGACAAAATGTTTTGTCAGCATTGTTGAACTTTCAGGTCCCATTCCAAAATTAAAAAAACAACAAAAACAAACGGTAGAGCGCTCATGCAGATCATGATACATATAAAAATCCCAAAACATAATAAGAGTATTAGAGAAAAAATACGAATGGTAATATAATACAAAAACTAAAAACACATTACTGTGTAGAGAGTTACGCTATGTTTAACTGGTAATCTCTGTACCAGTGGTCACAACATGGACAAAATCACACAAGAAAAAAAAAAAAATGTCTCCATGTGACAAAGTGGGCTTGCTCTGTTCTCGACTTCATTCTACATCTTACATTTTATCTATATATTTCAATAACTTGGTTTAATTTTCATTGCTAGGTAACACACACAGTATCCTTGGTTTGTTTATGTTAGTATTGTGTTACATTTGACATCAAAGCACTTGTATGAGGAAAAGCAAACACTTAGTTTAACGTTTACCATTTGTGGCTTTTGTTCTGACTTCTTCTGACTGTTCTGGGAGGGGCCAACCCAGCATTTCCCGCTTTTATAGGATTGGTAAAGTCTTCATTGAATAATTGGATAAAACCAAGTAGAGGGGTTTTCTTTTCTTTTGTAATTTTGTTTTGTTAGTTTGATTTAGTTTGAAATGTTTTGTTAAGCTATTTGATTTCTTTTAGCAAATCCAGTGAAGGATAAATATTTGTCATTTATTTTGGGCATTAATTTCAACTATTTGTGTAGTTTGGACCTGTTTTAAGGATTGTACAGTCTGGACCTAATTAGATGATTAGGGGCTTGTTGGGTATAGAAGCAGTGTGGTTTGGGTATCATGGGGAGGTTGAACTGGGAATAGAGCTGTCATAATGAGAGCTTTTTGTTGCATTTTTAAATGGGAAGGAAAAGATGAAAATAATTGTCTCAAATGGAATAATAGAAATCTTCTGAGACTGCTAAATTTCGTTTCATTCCTATCCAGGGTTGCTGGACTCTCTCTCACAGATAGGGTGAGAAGTTCAGTCATCCTGGAGGGACATTTTGAGAGGAGACATTTGGGTATCTGGTTACTCAAATGGCCTCCTATTCTGGCCCTGTCCAACTGGAAGAAGACACTGAAGAGATGATGTCTCTTGGCTGTCCTTGGAACACCTCCTGGAAGAGCTGGTGGAAGTAGCTGGGGAATGGGAAGTCTGGCCCTTTCTGCTTGCTAGTGCAATACTATAATTCAACATGGATGTGAAGAAGAATATATTATTGTCAAGATGATATTAATCAAGGGTCTCATATATTAATCAAGGGTCTCATTTATAAACGTTGCATATGCACAAAACGAATCCTGAAACGTACATACGTCACTTTCCACACAAAGGTTGTGATCGATAAACAACAAACTTGATGGAAGACTGTGTGGTTCATGCAAACTCTGACCTGTGCATACGCTGGTTTTGGAGACAACTGGTTTTGGAGACAACTGGTGATGCAGACGGTGAGGTGGGAAAGTGAAGCCACACTACATCATGACTCCTCTCAGACATTTAATTTCACTCCATATTAAACTGCAATCATAGATTGACTTAATCATAAGCATTTAAAACTGCAGTGTTATTTTTGCTTGCGCTGGTGATACATAACTACAATATGCATAAGGACCTTTAAAGGCCTAAGCTATAAATTTTAAATCAAAGTCCACACAACATTTCATCAAACTTTTCCCATCACGTTCTTCTCCCCCAACAAGAAAGCTCCATGGCACGGCTCTATGAGGATGTCATGCGACGTTTAAAACAGCAATAAGGTTCACTTTTTAACAAGTTATTTTAATGTGTTTGACATGTCAGACATAATATTTCACAAATTACTCAATACTGTTCTTTCAATTCATCAACTGTTTCTCTCTCACCATGCGCTTGGGGCATGGCTGCATGGTCTCCGTGGTTGCCATTTCAGCCATGAAATATCAGCTGCCTCATTTAAATACACATTGACATTCATGAGGTACTTTGCATTGACCATTTATGATTGAATGTGGGTGCGTAGGGAGCAGGACATAAGGCAGAACCTTGTATGTATGTATATATATATATATATATATATACATTTTTCAGTGTTCACCATTTTTGGCTTTTTGGCTTTTTATGCGTTGTGCGTTTCGATACTCGGCTGAAACGAGTATCCGGTACGGATAAAGCACTTTTGCCGAGTACGAGTATTTTACGAGTAATACGAGTCAATATCCGTGCTCAGACTGAATGAGGACGTTGCGTCTCTGCCAGTCGTTACAAAATACTTAATTATCTCTTAATAATCAGAAAGCAAACTATGAACTAACTGCTACTTAACCATTAGCTGATCAAGTTTCGCTAATGTTGTGTTTAGAGTCTTCAATACATTCAGATTAATTTCTGTCATAGCTGTGATCCAGTGTTTCAGTCGCACAGTGTAACATGCTATAAATTAATTATCTCACGATTTCTTGCCATGCAGTATGACTTGAATGAATCTTAGAAAACTTAAAAATGGAATTTAATATTTACTTAATGGTCAAGTCATCAAAAAGAAAATGGTAACTCATCAGATATTAGGTTATTGTGAGTTCCTCATTTGTTTCCGGATATTTAAACGGCATCATTTTGTGTGCCTTACTATAAAATGTTATCATAATACCTTCCCACAGAACACTCAGAAGCTACTCTTTTTAATGCAGGCTGGCAAGCATTTGAGTAGCGAATGTTTCGTAATCAGCCTGCTAATACAAAAGATCACCACCAGGGAAAATGATTTTTTAAACATGTTTTATATGTATTTTACTCTTTCTTTTCTACATTGCAAGCCCTTAAACCAAATTATCTGTTGGTTTTCTGGATGACAATTTTTAACTGAAGCCTTCCGATGACAAATCAGATCCAAAAAAGCCTGTACTCCATAAGGAACTAATGTGATTACCTTGTGGGGTAGAAACAACATTTATCCAGAAGCAATGTTTACTAATGTAGTCAAGCTAGAAACAAAGGTGTTGGAGCAGAACGAGGTGAGCAGCTGCAGCTAGGCTAACAGGAATCCAGACATAGCTAATTAGCATGTGTGTTGACCCATGCATGTGAAATGAGTGTGAGGACTTACATCTAAACCTATGTTAGATGATTGATACAATTTTATTAACAATTAAATCTTACGAATACTTTGCTCAAATGAATACATATGTCAGGAGATTCAGTCAATGAAAAGTGACTGTTAAAGCTAACTGGTAGAGTTGGTCAGAGTTTGTTTTCATAGCGAAGACATTAATATCTAGAAACAGAAACAGCAGGATAATACACTATGAATACAAAACAACACAAAAATCGTGAACTAAATCATTGGAATTAACTGGTTTCCTGCATTAATTTGCCATATGTCTGGATTTCATTAAAGTCCCAAAATAAATTTCAATTAATTACTGATCAATTACTAATTGAATATTTATACCAGTGCTGTGATTGTTGATGGCTCTATTCAATAAAAAAATGTAAATTATAATTGTGTGTTTTCATCTTAAGCACATTATGTTTGTCTATTATTGTGATTTAGATTTAGATCAGATCACATAATACAAGAAATTAATGGCAAAAACCAGTTGATTTTGGGGGTTCACATACTTTTACCTGCAACCGTTGTGCTTGTGGCTGAAATGTGATATACAGTATCAAGCATGCACACGCTTGCCTTCATGGATCTGCCCCATTAACCAATACCCAGTCAAGCTATTAGACAATACTGAGCACAATATCTGATATTAATACCACAATACTATGGACTATGTTGTGGAAACCAAATCCATGTAGATATAGATGTCCTTTGAAAAACACAGAAGGAGGTCCTACAAAGTTCATTTTTTCAACTGATGGATCACTAAATACAATGTGTATTTGTTTTTACTTTTACTTTTTTTCCTTCCAGGTGTTCCAAGGACACCTGCTCCAGGCACCCACAACAATCCTGCTCCTTGAAATTAGGCAACCTGTAGTACTGGCAGTGGTATGAATGTGAAGTACTGCTCTTATTCTTATCTATTTATTTATTTATTTAAAGATAAAAAGTGACTCTTGTAACTTGTATTATGTACTGTTTTCTCTGCAGTTGTGTAATGCTTGCAGTCAGCTGCTCTCTCACAGTAGGCATCTAAGATTTTATCTGGAGTGAAAAAAGGCAGTGCAGCAGCTGTGGAATTATCCTGACCTCTAAGGTCTAGGCTATACACTTAAGAACTTCTGCTGATGTGTTCTTTGGCTAAAGGTCTCCATACCACGTCACCTAGTCCCTTTCAGTACCAGAAGTTTCAGTTTCCTTAATGTCAAGCCATTTTTGTGCATTCAGCAGCAGCCTGTTCCTCAGAGGAAAAGGTTAAGATGTTGTGTTTGACGATTTAGGGCAGGATGCTTCCCACGCTTCCACCCAAAAAAAAGAAAAAAAAAAGAAAATCCCACTGGAAGGGGCGCAGCTGAAACTGGCTGACAGGGCCACTTTACCAGTAGGTCATTGTGTAAATGTGAACTAATTAATTTCAAATGCAAGCAAACAATCCCACTGATCTTATTGTGATACAGCACTGGCTCACACCAACTGCCACACTGTAAGCTGTGTGTCGGGGCAAAAATGCGCTGTGTCAAATGTTACTGAGTATCTTGCCCTGAGGCTTGTGAAGTCCCAAAGGCAGATCCCTTGGGTGACAGTTGGTGACTAACAAGTGAGGCTGCTGCTCTGTGCTGTTTGATCAGTGTGAATTCTATTGACCGATTACTGATGACTGCACCTGGACTTATCTTGTATTTATCTTTCATTACGCACATCTTGCATGAAATGAGCAGGCGAGGAATCTGTATGTGTGTGTGTGTGTTGAGGGGATTATAATGATATTACACAGCCATTATTTCAGTTATTTCTGCTAGCCCACCCTACATAGCTCGAACCGGCTCTGATAGGAGATTTAAGCACAAGATCAAACTTCAGTCTCTCAAGAAAAAGCATGCAGCAAGATCAGAGAAAAATATGAACCTTTTGATTGATAGAGAAGCATTATTTTCTTGACGGATTCCTCTACTATCTATCCATTAACTTCCACTTATCTTAATTTGGTTTTCGGGGGAAGTAGCCAATGAAAAAAGAGATAAACAAATAAAAAAAATTGTCGTTTTGGCTCAGCTCCCCTTTTACCACAACAGACTGGTCTAGAGTCCGCCTTGTGGACTTGTAAAACATCATCGATCTTTGGCAATGTTCAGAGCCAGCCTGGTATTGTTGACATACCTGAACGTGTTCTTTCTTTTTCTTTTTTTTTTTAATCTTGGATGCATTGAGTGGTAACAAGAGTAAAAGAGTACTGCTGCTCTGTAACAGAATTTAGTTTAGAGATGATGTCATGCACAAATGCCGTTCCTCTATTTCCAGATTTATAAAAGATAATATATTATTTATTTATTTGTTGTCTTTAGTATGTCTCCTCTAAAATGCATGGCAAAGATCAAAAGGTATTTGGACATTTGAAGGAAGAGGCTTCTGCTCCCGGACTAGCAATGCTAGCGGCAGGCCTCGGGCACCAATTGTCCCTCTTCCTCATGTTGCTGTGAGAACTACACATCTCATAATTTCCTGGAATCATACAAGCAAGCAGAATCTGAAAGGAGCTTTATTTCTCAGCTCATTAATGCTGCTTTCAAGCTCACTATCCCAGCCCCCCCCTTCTCTAGTCTATCTTCATAGTAACAGCAGGGATGTGTTACCTGGGACTCATGGAGCAGTCCCACCCAGCAGGAATGAATTCTCAACAATAAATTGATATATTACTTCAAATGCAGTAGTAAGCAATGTTTGGCAGTTCAAACAGATGATTAGTAAGCAAGGTCCCTGTGGTGGAGGACCAGCTGCTTTTGCTAGCTCAGCATGGAGTGGGTTACAGCATGGGAAGATGACAGCAGAAAATCAAGAACCTAGCTGACATGATGCCAAGGCAGGGTTACATCACTGCTGATCTTCAAAGGTACAGAAATGATGACAAAATAAATGTATAGAGCTTGCATACATTTCTGATTTAATTGTAGATAATCATAATAATATATGTG
>JBAMYA010000010.1:6744971-6767473 GCA_037176975.1 Arrhamphus sclerolepis
TATACATATATACATATACATATATATATATATATAAATATATATATATATATATATATACATATAAGTTAAAAAGTAAGGGTCCTGAAGTCGATCCCTGTGGAACACCACAAGCTCATACTCTCTGGAGGAGCGATCATTTATGGTTACAAAGAACTTTCTTCCACTGAGATATGTGGTAAACCAGTTTAAAATAGTTGCAGACAGGCCAACACACTTATTCAATCAGTCGAAGAGAATTTGGTGGTCGACAGTATCAAAAGCACCACTGAGGTCAAGTCACACAAGAACTGTTAGTTTATTGTCAAAGTCTGTAATATCGTTCACCACTTAAAGCAAGGCTGTCACTGTGCTGTGATTTGTCCTGAAACCTAACCAAAACATTTCTAATTTATTTTTCACATTAAGTAAAAAAACAAAAAAACAAACAAACAAACATTGAGCTGAATAAAAAACACTTTCTCTAAAATCTTTACTTAAAAATGTGAAGTTTGAGATTGGTCTATAAGCACTGGGTGATGAAATATCAAAGTTTCCTCTCTTGAAAAGAGGCTTCATTAAGGTCATTTTAAAATCAGTGGGGAAGACACCAAGCTGAAATGAATAGTTTAAAATATTAAGGATGTCTTCAGATACAGAATTATAAGCAGTCTTAAAAAGAGAGGTAGGAGCAGGATCGAGGGAGCAGGTGGAGCTTTTCAGTTCTGTTACTATTCTCTCCCTTTTAAAGAAAGCAGGACGGTCCCAGAACAAATCAAAATTGTCAATAAAAGTAAAATTAAAATTTTTACATGCTGATTTCAGCCGAAAGCTCAGGGATAAGAACCTCCTGAGTTTTTAAATGTCCCTTTTGTAAGTGGGCATGGGTCCAGAGATTGTAATGTTTTTTCCTGTTTCTTTCAGGATATTAAGAAAGGTTTTAAATTGGTAGTTCAGGGTTTCAGTCTCGGTGTAATACGTTGTGTCATTTGTGCCGATGTGTGCAACCACGGTATTTGCGGCTTTGTGCTTTCCCAGCACTGCTGGATCTGGCTGAAGCTTTGTTCAATGTCAAGACTTTGTTTAGTTTTAGGCAAGTGTGAGGGACCAAGCCGGTCAAACATGAGGACATAGGTGTTGGTTTTCAAAAAATATGGGTTTTATTCCCAAACACAACAAAATTCCAAAAAACAAGTGTTACAGGACCCTTAAAAGAGGTCAAATAAAAGAAACTAGACTGAAGCCAAAAATCATGATGTAACATAACAAACCATCAAACTAACTGCTCAAACAAAATAAACTGACCTGACACACAACAAACAAAGGAGACTTAAACATTAGCTGATCAGACCAGAGTGACACACTTAGGGAGGGAAGGGGAACATTTAGAAGAACAAGACTCCATAGTCTTCCCCCCATGGTGAAGCTGTGCGTGGTATCACCCAGTCAGTCAGTCAATCTGGAATTGGAGGGTGACAGCCAGAGTCCATTGTCTCATCAGCCCAGTTCAAGGGACTCCCCCCACAGCACCAACAAACAAAAAAAGACACCACATTAAGTTTGACAAAATTAAATATACAAAAGTCAACTAAATGTGCGCGCTACAATTAGAACCAATGTAATTCAATAGTGTCAAACAAAAGGAAAATAAGCAAAAACCTATTTCTTTATAATGCTGCAAGTGTGATATGTATATGAAAACTCAAAATGACAAAGTCTGGGTGTGTGGGGTTACCATGGCAGCACTGCTGGATCTGGACCATGGCAGCAGGTGGCCATCACAGCAAGGTTGGTATGTTGTTGAAAATGTAGCTGGCAAAACCAAAGGCGACATGCCTTTGAGACGATGTTCACCTTTCACATAATATTGCACCTCAGAAAAGCTAAAACATGTGCTTTGTACTCTTCATACTATTAGTGTTCAAACTTTCACCTTAGTTAGCAAAAACAAATTCATTTTCATCCAATAAGCTTTTTCTTTTAATTCTAACGCATGTGTTGGCACTTTTGAATTCTCCAATCACAGTCTGCCAGGACGCAGGTTTAGAAGTGGGGCACTAATTGGATGAGTTCTTCATAAATATTGCATCTAATAAAAGCTTTAAGCCTTTTTTCACCTGAGTAGGTTTTGTTAATGACTATTTCCATAAATCACAGTTGGAAATTGCATTACACATTAATTCCTCAAACATGTTATTGAGTTTTGTCAGTTAATTTCAACTTAATGGCAGCGTCAGCAAATTAAGGTGCCGCCATAAATCTGACCAGTTTGGGTTTATCACTGTAACAATACCATCATGTCCCATTACATGAAATGAAAAAATACCTTTCACAATGCATTTCCTTGATTAAGTTTGGGCATGTATTTTTATATGTTTTTTTTTGTTGTTTGTTTTTTTAATTTAAGATTTTTTTTTTTTATTTTACCCCTCAAGATAAATTGAGATTTGCCAGACTACTTATTGTTATGTTGGGTGGATGGGGATTACTTTCAGAATAATAGGTTATGAGATTTTCTCTTCAGCTTATTTTAAAAATGAGGAGAAATACGACTCTTTACTTTTGCCCCAAATTCAGACGTCACATAGCGATATTTTTGTCACTGACATAAAAGGTTGATATTCGTTCTGGTTTCCCAAAACTGCATGGCAGCTCTACGGTGTACAAAAATGACACACTCGCTCAACTGCCACCAAGTCAGTCCCCACTAAAGAAGGTGTAGCAAAGCACCACGTTTTGCCAATGCTTTGTATAAGGCAGCCTGTCACTGCTTGAAATGGAAGAGGCACATGTTGGTGTCTCTTGGATTTTATGATGCTTTGCTGCAGACTCTGCAAAATACATATGCCAAGTACCGTAGTTCTGCTTATAAGGCAAATTGTTGAGCTCTCAAAAGTTGTATGAGGAGAGAGAAGCTGATTTGGTGAACTGCTCAAAAGAACACTGTCTGTCCCGTGGCTTCTCCTGGAGAAGACTCTGTCACATTCAGCAATCAAAGCATGTGCATCAGCAATCTCAGCTTGTCATGAGGGCTTTGGTGTGAGTGTGGATTCCAAGATCCTCTCATGAAGTATTTCTAACATGCCATTAGGCAGAAATGTGTGAAAATGTGCTCCGCTTCTCCTCCTCACAGTTATGGGGATGTGGTTCTTTCATATGTCCTCTCCATTGAGCTGCTCAGGCCCAGTGGGCAGATGTGTCTCAGGTTGTTGAAATTCCAGACAGCTCTGCAGCTTCCTCAAGTGTTTGCGTGCACTTTTGGTCCACTTGAGCAACATACTTATCATAGAGAATCTGAGGGGGGCCACTCTAATGACCAAACCTTTCTGCGTCAGATGCTTTTTCACAGCAGGCATTTGACCATGTCATAGCAGGAAAAGCACAAGTGAAACAAATTTTGTTAATGATGGCTCAGTTCCTTTAAGTGCCTCAGAAATGGCAGTGAGCCAGCGTGCATTTCACCTCAGCTTCTGCTTTGACTTACCAAGTCTATCGTTTTAAAAAGTTTGAACACATCACATTTAGATCAAACTGCCTTTTTTGTTTTTTGCTTTTATGTATTAAAAATTTGAATTAATTAAGAATCAGTCTTGTAATATTAGTCGAAACTGAATGAACCTGCTCCAGAAATTCTCTACAGTACTTTCACCAATTTTGCAGGAACAAATAAGAAAAACAACTAAATATACAATTATTTCGCTCATGGCACTCACTGAATGTGTCTAAAGATTTTTATTTTTTTTTCTTTTCCAATCAGTTTCAGTTGGACATTTATAACAACTGTAGTCAGGAAGATGTTACCTCTAACTTCTTTGTAGAGAGCTAATCAATACAGTATTAAAGTAGCAAAACAAACAAAAAAATCTTGTTAAAAAAATCAGTTTCTATTTTATTTAAAGGAATTTTTGTTTTCTTTTAGGAATCCTCAACTAGCTCTTTCCATCTCATGCCCCTGCTATCAGCAAAAACCTTTAGACTTCCGTCCTGGTGGTCTCTTGCAACAATTGTGCATTTAAATGTGTAACAGAAACAGTTAAACATCATGATAGAGGAAGTTGTGATTTTCAAGAAATCATTGAGAGAAGACAAAATGAAAGAATGGAAGACAAAGAAACCAAACAGATGTAATCTTGGACACCTATGTCCACTGAGCCAAAAATGACTGAAATAACTTTGCACTCTAAAAAAAACAGTAATGACTTTAACACTATCTAATTATTTATTTATTTCTGAATTAGGGTTATGTAAAATACTTATGAGTAGAAAGTGTCTAACCTGCAGACAGCAGCAGCGTTACATATATTTATGCTGAGGTTCACTTCAAACTAGGCAGTTATCTGTCAGTACATTTTCTTGAAAACAGGACATCCAACCCCAACAAAGTCTGAATTCTGCAGAACACGACCCATATTTGCGACAGTGCTGCAACACGGACTTATTAGGTAGAGGGTTAGTATGCTGTATAATACATGCTAATCCATGAACTTTTAGTGTTTCAAATAAACAGGCAATAGTTTGGTCATAACAAACTCGACTTCATTTTCCTGAAGCTTAAACACTGCAGTCCCATTTTGGGGTGGGCCAAAGCAAACACAGTGAGACCCCCCTTGAAGAGGTGGTCTTGATCCAAATCAGCTGGTAAACTCTAGAACGGTAGTACATATGTCAAGTCAAACAGGACCAAAGCTGGTGGCTTGGTGGTTAGCACTGTTAGCACTGTTGACTCACAGCAAGAAGGCTCTAGAAGATTGTGTCGCGCTTGTGTCACAAACACACAGTCCAAAAACATGCACATTAGGAAGCGGTGACTTTAAATTGCCCACAGAAGTGAGCGTGAGTGTGTTTGCGGCCCAGGTCTCCCTTGTAAAAGAGATCCATGATCTCAGTGGGACTTACCTGGTTAAATAAAAGGTTGATAAAAAATAAATAAATAAAAAATGACTTGGAAAACAAATATAGATGTTTGTTTCAACAGGATTAACACAGAGCTAAAGCACATAGATTAATGTGCCTCCTGTACCATTTGTTTTTTTGGGGGGGTGTTTGTACCATTGGAGACTCCCGTTCATCCAAATTTTTCCCTCCAGCTGCAGCAGCGCTTCATATTCAAATTAATTTTGAGGCACAATGGTGAATACCAGGAATGGAAAGAATAAACAAGTTTGCAACCAATCTGGTAGGTTGGCCATGTCACAAAACAAGCAGTCCATCTGTACATTACATCACAGAGGATCTTCTTCCTGTTTATATGTTTTTTAGTTTCTGAGAGCAGGCACATCTTACCAGTGACTGAAGTTCCTCTCATGTAGTGAAGGTACACATTTATGTATTCTTGAATTTTCATCTGTGGTAAAATAAACTGAACTGAGGGGAAAATTCGACAAGTTTACATTGAGGAATTTAGACCCGAGTAAACAAGCTAAGCTCTTACTTGTTCTGGTGACAGTTTGCTCTTCTTTGACCTCCATTCGTTAGCTGAGCTCTGCATAAGCACTTCTGATTCTCCTGAGAGCGCAGTGACCACTATCTACTGAAGGTAAGACACCAACTACATGTAAGTACTTCATACAATAAAAGAATCATCTCCCTACACCTCAACACACATCTCCCATCTTTCATAACCAGCCAGCTAAATACATACATACATATTAAGTAACCTCCTTTACACTTGTTTGCAAGCTGAATATATTAAAGCCTGTCAGTACCAATTGAGTTATCTAAGTGTGGACAAGAGAAGCTATACAACTCACCAACAAACACTGCCATCCACATCATTTGCTTGCCTAAATTGATTGGTGCTGAGGGAAAAAAAAACATATGAATTAGCTATAGCTTAATTAAATGTTAGACATCGCTAAAGAATTAAAAGTTAAATGAGCATTCATATTTGTCATACAGAACACGTCTAAGTACTGATGCAGTTCTATGAACGGCCAGGAGCTTTCCTCCCTTAGTATGTATTGAAAGTAGTTTGTGCCGGTCCTTTTTGTACACTTTCTGTTCAATTCAAAAACTGTATTGTTTTTAATTTGTCTGTAAGGACCCTGTTCGCACCATCACTGGAGTGGACAGTTTTTAGTCTTGTTTGAGATTTAAAAACACTATTTCTTTTGACATGGATTGATTACCCCAAGTACTATATTGTGTTTTTTGTTTGTTTGTTTGTTTGTTTTATGCTGAAAATGCGTATTCTGTACATAGAACTGCTTCGATTCACACCACTTTGGTTCTTACAGAGGTTTTCATTCTTTGCATCTAACAATAAACCTAGGGTTGTATTGACTCTGGAATGTTCCTATAAATGATTTTCTTGTTTATTGTTTAGAGATGTAAGCTGTTTAGAATTGACAGTTTTGCCTCAATTTGTCAAAAACTGCAAAACAACCCCAGAAATTTGTTGCCCTGACATTCAATAAACATTAAAGCCCACTTTAAGAGAGGACCTATACTCTGTTTTCCTCACCTATTGCCTTTTAGCTCATTTGAAACTTCTATACAAGTAGATTTGAAGAAAATATGGGTCGTATATTACTGGCCCAAAAATACAGAACTCTATCTAGACTCTTCCTCTTGCTGCCCTCACTCTTTCCCCTCATCTGCTCTCTCTTTCTAATTAGCTTCTCCAGCGAGCACAGACTGGACAGGGGCCTATAATGGAGCCAGATGTTCGAGGAGATTTCACCCTGCAGGGGAATGTTTTGTTTACTACAAGATGAAAACAACTTTCTTGCCTTCTCTTTCCTTTTGGGGTTGTTTACGTGGGAAAACCACATTTCCCCTCCTGCACTGGTTGAGATTCAGCAGTCAATGCCAGCAACCAGCTCAGATTAATTCCATTTTGTATATTGCTACTGTACATGGAGTTATCAGCAAATCTGTCTTATTAAATAGTAATTTTGCTGTACATAACATCAAAATGTGATCTATGACTTAAAATCCATAGCACTAGCATCAGCAGAAAAGTCACCACTTACCTTCTCTCTTCTCTAATCCAACATAATGTGACAAACATTACCCGACTCAACACTTATCATCCCAAAATTGACATGTAACGTATTTCTGGGATGATTAATTTAGCCTTGGTGTGGCCTGCCGGAAGATCAGTCTTAATCAGGAGTGAGAGGAAGGGAAGAGAGAACCTGGGTCTATACAGCAGCTACTGCAGAAAAAAACAAAAAAATACAAATGATGCTTGGACTCAAGTGCTTCAGCATCCCAGAGTGATCCTCAGAGCAGGATTAAGATCAAGAGTCGATGAGCCCAATGCAGAGTGTCACTGCGATTGGACAGTAATGCCCTCACAGTCGTCAGTGTCTTGAGATTTGCTGAGGTTGTAATTGGGTAGTGCTCAAGGCTCAAACAACTGATAAGGTTGATTAGTCTGACCACATTCGAAGGCAGAGCACCACTTTAAAGAGGCGGACAGAGATGAGATCGACTTTAAAAACGGTAGCCAAAGTTGATCAGGTCATTACACGGAGAAAATCTTTTTACAGCATCGTAAATGTTAGCAAAGCAGTCTCTTGCATCAGTCAACCAAAAGTAATCAAAATATACCAATCAGCCTGAGCACCAAAAAGAAAATAGAGTAATATAATTGGAACATCTGCAACAACATCTCCAATGCAGGAAATTTACTGAGATTTGCATTGGGCTGCTGGTAGCAATGGAAATGATGTAGCTGATTTCTCTTTTATTATCTCAGAAGAAAGTTGTGAAACTATATTGAACATGTTTTGAAAGATATTCAAATAAAATGACTATCAAAGGTCGAGCTTGTGATTTGAACTGTAAGTTGAGCACATATGTCTTCTAGATAAACTCTTTGGAACTCTTCTCAACAAGAACTACATTCTTGTTTTCTTTTAAATCTCACCCACCTCCTTCTGGTCTCTGAGCAGTAAGAGTGGAAAAAGAAAACAACCAAAAAAACAAAACAAAAAAAAACAACAAAAAACAGCCCAATCACATTAGCATGAAGTCAAATCTGCCTTTTGTGCAATGCCAATCCAATTAGCACGTTCTCGTTTAGCCCCCTTTTTCCTAAATAGAGGCTCTTGCATCTTTTACAAGGATGATGTGCAGTAAAAGACACATTCAGTAAACTGGGAGGCCCTCTGGCTTTCCTCTGGGACTATTCGAACTAGGTGGCTAATGAAACGGGTCCATAAAAACAGCAGGGCACAATGAGTGAGGCCATGGGGGACAACAGGCCTCTATGGCGAGGGAAGCTAAGAGGATGATCCTTGTTAGTGGGAATAGGTGGTGCTTGCAAGGCCAACTGTATTGATTGGTCATAATTATCCTCATGGGTGGTACTGAAATAGAGAGAACCCAAATTAACAAACCAGTCTTACTAAAATGGAGAAAAACTTGAACTAAGCAGCTAAGAAGTGAATTTGTTAATATTTTATGGGATAAATGCAAATGCAAAGTCCCAGTTTGAGCTTGCAAAACTGCTGTGGTAAGGTTTAAAAAATGAAATTCAACTGAAACATAGGTGGAATATGTGACAAAGTGGTATTAGAGAAAATCAAATAAATATCTGGTGTCTACTTTGTGTTTGACTCAAACAGCTCCCAATTTAATAATTTTTTAAACAGTGCAGATTAAACAGTTTATTCACACAGTGACAGTGAGAGCATCCTTATGCAGCTATATCTTCATAGAGTTTTTTGCTTCAGGTATTATCATTAAAATATTTATCCTTGAGAAAATTGATTGACTTTGTGTCTCATAATATGGGAAACATTATTGTTGTCTCAATAAACTTTGTGGCGTATTAAACTTACATTTACCATGTAAAGTGCATGTGGTGTACTCAGTTTGATGTTTTATGCACATTGTTGTGAAGGTGTTGTGGTTTATTGTGAGCATTATTTCAGTCTTGTTTAGTTCTCCTGCTTGTTATGATTAAGTTCTGTTTTTCTTTATTTCCTTTTACACGTTCACAGGGTTTTCCCTAGTCTGTGATTTCAACTTGACTTCCTCTGGTTGTGTTTTTGGCTGTAATTGCCAATATAAAGTAAGCACAAAAAGTGAGGACATTTGTGTTAGGTAGTTTATTTTTTGCTGTGAATCTGCTTCTTGGAAAAAAGTCCTATATTGTTGGAAAGTCTGTTGTTTTAATACCTTTTTAAAATGGTGGTGCAATTCTAGCAAAAAAAAGGACTTGTTGAAAATTGTTAGTTGTGCAAAGTATTACATTTCTATGATTGCTTTGTGTAAACTTATGCACTATTAATGTTGTTTGTATTATACAACTATGCAGACAGTTTCTACTTGATTCTGAAAAAGTGTCTGTTTTTCTGAGACATTCTTTTTATTGATTGAATTTCACTGAGTGAATAGTCAATATTACTGTGAAGGACTGGTGCATTTTGCTTCTTGTTTGGAAGCAAATGGTCTCAGTCCAGTACTCCCTTAACCCTGAATATGATTAGAGTGGGTACTGAAAATGAATGAATGAATGAATGAATGAATGAATAAATGAAAAGACAAAAACTCTCTAATCTAAACTTTCTCTAAAGCCCAATAACTTCCTTTTTGAGGTGTTTTACATTATTATTTGTTGAAATCAGCAGCCTAATAGATTAAAAAAAAGGAGTGGCTGGCTAGAGCTACAACCAATCAGAGTAATGAACAAGGTGTGACGCAAAAGAGTCAACAGGAGAGTGTCATGAATGTAATGCAAATGTAATCCAGTGATTGTTGTTGTTTTTGCAAGCAGAATTTGAGAATAACCTGTGTGCTCAAACACCCAACCAATATCTTCAAAAAAAAGTGACCATCCGGTTTGTCTAAAGTTATGCATTTAGACTTTGTCGATAGAGCAAGTTTACCAGATGCCTCCTTCCATTTATAAATAAGATGGGCCTCCTCTACCACAATCCCAAGAAGTTGTCACAGGAGACCAGCTCTGTGTTTATCCATACTTATACTATACTTAGTTTGAGTACCCACGGCGTTCTGATTATGATTGCGGCAACAATAAGTGTACTGAAAGGATCCGGATGGTGCACTCATATGGACCAAAAGTGTGGAGTGTGGAACGATGTACACTTTTCACATTCTACATCCGCCATCTTAGATACATAACAGAAGAGGTGGAGTCAGGCGGACCCAACTAAGCACAAAAAATAAAAAAAAGATGGCTACCTAGTATGCTGAGTGTACTGCGTTTAAGTGTACTCATTGAAGTATGAATATTGGAACATAGTACAAGTTTTCAACAACTGACGATAAAGTCGATTCAAACGACAACTCTTGTTAACCCTTTCTGAGATGCTCTACAAGAATAGACTGATCTGATTGGCTCCCCAAGACTTTTTTGCATTTTTAAAGGGGCTTCAACAGAGTGACGGACCTGTTGAAATTCAAATTTGCTAGTGGCCTTTAGGCTACTTAGCAAGGCAAAGTTTGCTAGCCCATTCATCTAAAGTCGTAGTGTCCCTGAGTGGCATCCTGCATTTGGGTGCAATAAACTTGACAATTGAAACTGATAAAACTCATGACCAACAAATAAGAGACCAAAGTTTATAAAACAGCCTACTCATACTTAATTATTGAGAGAGTTGTGAAAGTGCTAGGAGTGAAAATGTAATTCTTTTGTAATCTTACAGTATTACAACATTTTTAGTGTGAAGCTTTAATAAGAAACTAACTAAAGGCTCCTGGTCATACGTATTGATTTTATTTTACTTTATTTTAGCTTCTTTTTTTTTTTAACTACAAAGTTTCTGGAGTATATGTGGCTTGGAGGAAACCCAGTAGACCTCAAATTATCTCCTTTTTTTTCTGCGGTGTTTTCATCATTTCAGCTCTCTTGCACACCATTCCTTTACTCTTGGACATTTTACCCACAGTTATATCTGTTCTCGCTTGCACATTATTTTCTTGCTTTCTTCTATCCCCGCTCCGGTCCGTGCTTCTGCCAATTTCATGCCAGGCCAGTCCTTGGAGAATCACCAAGGGCATTGGAGACAATCAGGCAGCTCTTCCGTCGCCCAAAAACAGACCTGACTTCTTAATAATCAACCATTTATTTTGCTCTCTTTTGCAATTAGGAAGCACAAGATGTAAATTATTTTTAGACATGGCTCTTGTTTCCTATTTCATATTTCACAGTTCAAGATTATTTATCTAAACACAGCAGAGTGCGAGTGAGCATTCTGTGGCCCTGAGCTATTTTCCACATGGGCAACCGTGAAGTCATATTGACACTAAACATATGGTCGGCCCTGTTTTGAGATACACTTGCAGACTCCCAACGTTTCACTTGTCTTAATGAATAATACCATGGTGGATTCTGGCATCTGGAATCAGTGGAATTTTTCAACAGCACCAACTATGCTTTCATGCATGAATTAACACTGTGCATTTCCATTTCTACATGGTGCTGGGGAACACAACTGTTTGTAATTTTATTTGCAAAATTATGAGTGAGGAACAAACAAAAAAAAGACACCCATCCTGCCTGTAATAAGTGGCCCATTTATGTTGATTCCCAAACTGGTTCAGCTGACGACATCTCAGCACAATGAAAAGATTGAAGCATTTGAGCAAAATCAATTATAATTTGCAGTACTAAACCATCAATTCTAAGCACTATATCCCTTTGTTATTGAAATGCATTTCTTTCAGAGGACCTTGGAGTTATATCAAGACGAGCTATTCCTGTGAGCTCTGAACGGAAGAAACCTAATACTAAGTGACAGGATAGGAGAAGAAAATAATGAGATCTCATAAATATAGTTTGGAAGACAAACTATCCACTGCTGCTCAGACAAAAGGGGGGTATTTCTGTTCACAGTCCTGATTTCAGTGACCTCTGAGGTGTAGGGGTTGTTAAAAGAGGGAAGAGCAAGACATTTGAGAGTCTAGTAGACAAAAGGGTATACATACTACTTTCTTGTTTATTTTCGTGTAGGTGAAATTTAGGAAGATGATGACAAATGATGTGGTTACTTCCATTTCAGACTATGATCTTTAACAGCAGCCAACTACGTGATATCCAAACAGGGAAAACACTGGTCCTACATGTTGGTGCTTATCTGTGGTGCAATCTCACCAAATTATATTGTTTGAGTCTTCGGTTAGTTTTATTTTTGAGTTAATAGGTGTTGTTTTCATATCAAATAAATTCTAATTCAAAAGTACTTATTTATGTTTATTTTAATCCCTGAAGGATAATTAACAACTCGAGCTAATCGCTCTAGCCCCCCCTGCAGGCTACGTGAAAACAGCCAGCGATGTTATTTGTCAGAAGCCAAGCATCATGTTTCCAAGCCAACAGATCGAATACAAAAAACTGAAAGGCTGTTTTTTTTGTTTTTTTGTTTTTTTTTGTACAGCCCATTATTTCTTTGTATCACTCTAGACAAACTAAACAGCTTGAAGTCATTTGTTCACATTGGTTAGTTACTTTCTTTTGCTGTGCTCCTTCACTAATAACTAACTAACAACGTAGTGGACTACAGAAGCCTGTTAACCCTCAGACGCACCTTCATAGAAGTTACATTAATGACCCTTCAACCCAAAATTGTGTTCACAACAAAAGTCCTAATCATACATATCAAATATTTATGATCTGTTTTAATTTTTAAAGCTTAAAATGATACATTTCTGTCACAATGCAACTACATTTTGTACTCCAAAAACACAATAAATGATTAATTCTCAATGTACTTCATCCAAACTGAGTTTCACTATGGTTTAATTATTACAACCTGGTATATGTGAAAGATTAGCAGAAATAAGTCAATCAGTACAATAATTCTCACATTCTTAACCATTCACGTGCAATACAACAAGTGCAATATTAACATTTTCGCAACCTTTACATATATGTTCGCATCTATATTTTTTGCATCTATATCTTGTACATACGCCTTACTATTTACCATATCTTTTTTTCTTTTTACCTTATCTCATTGTATTTTATTTTTTTCATTAATGCCTTTATTTTTGATGGCTTAAGGTTTCTATTTCACTGACCGGGAGCACCACTTTAATTTTATGTTCCAGAAACATAATGACACTCTTGAATCTGCATTATTAATCACTAGTTTTAATTTGATTTAGTTTGATTTTGATTCCTACAAGCATAAAAATGTGCAGACGGTCCACAATGTGTGTATTTCAGTCCACGCTGCTTAGAGAGGGCTAAAGATGAAAAATGCATGAACAATATTGAGAACACTTGAAAATGCACAACCTTGCATACATCATCCATTTTATGCACAGAAAAAAGGATGAAATATGCAAAAAACTAAAAGCCAGAAACACAAAAATGCACTTGGATGCATCTAAGGGTTAAGCTCAGACATGTGTTGTATACCTCGTAGTTGGATCGGCCTGATGTCATGGAGCTTTTCACACCACAAACGAACTGTGCCAGAAACGGTGGGTAACTGTAACGAGACCACCTCTTCAGACAGGTTTCATTTTGGTGTTTGCCAGAGTGTGGCTGTTGTGTTCAAAGTGACCCAAATGAACTCAAACACGAACAAAGCTCTTTTGGGAATAGCACCAGTGTGAAAACTACCTATTGGTGCACATTTATATAAAAAAGAATTAAATTAATCCTAACTGACAGATTATCATGAGCAGTTATTGTGTTCAAACATATTTACCATTCCAACTAAAAACTTTTGTCACTTCAAGTTATTTTTCTCCCTAATGAAAGGGTACGCTCATTACTATAATAAAAATAGTCTTAACTAGGAACCAGCCTGAGCTGCTACACCAAAATCTTTTTTTTTTTATGCTGTTCTGTTTTGTTGTTGTTTGTTTTGTTTTTTTATCAACTCAAATGAACAGTATTCACATCCCTTCATTTTGTGGAATAAAAGTTGTTATTCTAGGCATTTTTTAAATTAAACCTTTATTTAACCAGATAAAAGACCCATTGAGATCAAGACCTCATACACAAAGGTGACTTGGCCAAGAACGGCAGCAGCACAAGTCATGGTGGACAAGACAGATAGAAAACAATTACATACACAAACATTAAAATATAAAGTGCAAGCGATTTGGCAAACAAAGTACAGAAGTTATATAAATTAAACGAAGAGATGAGAATTGATAAGACTTTTATGATTCCGATTCCATTTTCGATTCTGCTTAACGATTCGGTTCTTTATCGATTCCCTTATAGATTCTCATTAGGCAAAAAAGGACAACAAAGAGGTTGATTAGCATCACCAATATAACATTTTAAAAATAATAATATAACATTTCTTGCATGGTGATGTTATTCGAGTGCGCTGGAATCGATAAGAGAATCGTTTGCAAAATTGGCAAATGATTCCAAGGAAATGAAACACAGAGAACTGGTTCTCAACAAGAACCGTTTTTTTTGTTTGTTTGTTTGTTTGTTTGTTTGTTTCTTTGTTTTTTAAGTTCAAAATTTAAAACACTAACAATTTAATATTTTTTATTTATTTATTTAAAAATAGAGCAAAAGGATTTTGGTGGAATAAGTTCAACTTGGTGATCATTCGATGCAGAGGGGGCAGCAAAACAGGGAGCAGAGAAATGTAAAATATCATTTAACGTAAGGCATAACGGCTTTCAGTTCATGAACGGAGCCAATAAGAGCCTTGTAAACTTGAGTGATCCAGTAAATATATCACCTTACATTCGAGGATGGGAGGCCAGCTTTACCATACAGTTCACAGTGGTGGGTGAGGCGGTCACAACCAGTGATAAATCTCAGAGCACAGTGGTAGACTGGAGTCAATGACTGTAGGCAGTTGGTTGAAGCACACACATACGCAACATCACAATAATCAAAAAAGAAAGGCAAAAAAGTAACAGATATCAGAAGCTTCTGAGTTTTGAGGGAAAAACATGACCTGTTTCTGTAATGGAAACCAAGCTTCACCCTTAATTAAGAGATAAGGGGCCTCATTTATAAAACCTGTTACGCAAGAAAACATTGTGTGAAGCAGGATGAAATTTGCGGTCGCAACATTCCTCGCAAAAGTCGGGATCTATAAAGAATTTCCGTGCGTAAAAAAGTTCCCAATTTTCCGAAACCTTTGGACCACATGTGTAATCTTGCGTAATGCTACAGCGAGGTTTTCCATACTGCATTGTAGTGACTTCTGATGGTAACACGAAATGTTACACGGATAAAGACCCCTGCATAGCGCACAGTTGCATATGAGACAATGCTGGGGGTCTCAGGAGGAGTTCCACCACGGAGCACGGCTCCGCGATGATGTCACATGACGTTCATTTCTTTAACAAGTCCTTGAAAATGCATTTGACACATCAGACATAATGTCACACAAATTACTCAATATTGTTCTAATTTTTTTCAGTTCATCAATTGTTTCTCTGATTTTGCAGAACAGCATTCATCGGCAGCCGTCCTCCTCCAGACGCACATGCGCTTAGAGCGTGCTTGTATAGTCTCCATGGTTACCATTTTGACCAATAACATTGATTGGCTTGCTCATTTAAATACGCATTGACATTCACGAGGTGCTTTGCATTGATCATTTATGGTTGAATGTGGGCGTGCAGAGGGTAGGACAGGAGGCGGAGCCTTTTAAGCAACTGTTGACATGCAGCTGTGATCTATAAAGGGAAATTAGTTGATGGTGTGCGTACGTAGGGTTTTATAAATCGGAATCTTTTTTTTGCGTATGAAAATTCTAACTTTTTGGCGCTAGAAATCTTTCAGGTTGGAATCTACGCAATGTTTTATAAATGAGGCCCCTGGACTAGAATACCACATGTATGGCTCTAATTCTAACAAGGACCCCCCCAAATCAGTTTCTGTCTCATTCTGGACCAACTTTGGTCCAACATCAGTACACAAACAATGTCCTGATTAGGTAAGAAGAACAAGACACAAACATAAACACAGACACACTCTCTCTCTCACACTCACACACACACACACACACACGCACACGTGTCTTTTTGTCTATAAATAAACTTCGGATGCCAGAGGGACAAACAGGAAGAAAAGAAAAGAAGAAGAGGATAAAGGAGCAGAAGTAGACAAGGAAGAAGCTTTTATGGGTCTGGCAACGGAGGAGGAGGAGGAGGAGGATGTAAAGGAGAGCATCTTTATCTGAATGACTGCATGTAGCTGATCTAAGACCTGTGGGCAGTGCTGCACCCAGTCCAAGGCATGCTGGGTAATCAGGAAGCATCAGAATCGATAGATAATCTTCTTCAGATGTGTGTGCTCATCCTGACGCACACTCACCATCTGATCAGAATCATTCCAAACAGACCCGTCCAATCAGAAACGTGATCAGAACACTGGCGAGGATGAAGCAGGCTGAGACAAGTCCACCAAACAGGACCGTTACTGTTGAAACTGAGGTCACTAATGTCACGCGTGAACGTTTCTCAGATCTGTTGAACCGTTTCTCAAAGAATAACTAGTCCGATATTTAATAATGTGGGAATTTACGTTCCTAGATTTTTCATCAAAATCAAGTAAATTGTGTAAAATAGAACTGGCTAATACAACAGTTTGTAATTTTTTTGTTAGAAGTCTCCACAAGATAGAAAGTTGTTCAGTAGCCTCATAAAACAGAACAAAAACAGGACAGGTTGTTCACAGAAATTCAGAACCCTCTGTTTTTTTTTTATTTTTTATGTTTTAATGAATGTTGACAGTTTTTTAGTCCACAAACACAGATGTTCCATAGATGTTCCACCGAAGTTCTACTGATGTTCAACTGATGTTCCACAGATGTGTGGCAGTAAAGCCATTTAATTCAGAGTTATGGTTTCTCTTTAAAAAGCTTCACTTTGAGACAAAGTTTCGTTTAACTTTTAGCAAGTCAGATAGAGTTTAGTTCACCATAGAAACCTGAACCTATGCTCACAACCCATCACCATGGAAACCTGAATCCAATATCAGAACCCATCACCATGGAAACCTGAATTCAAATTCAGAACAAACCACCATGGAAACCTGAACCCACATGGAAAGTTCAAAGACAACAAAATGCCACGGAGTCACAAATTTAAAAAAAAAAGAAAAGAAAGTGGTTAATTTTTGTAAAGTCACAGTTTTGTAGATTTCACTATTTTACATCAACATTCAAGATATTAGGACATAAAGTTGCAGTTATACCAAATTTTGATTTGTGTTTTGTGAAATTCACAATATTATAACAAAAGGATGTTTTTTAATGAAAACATTAATGATTTGGTGATTTTTGATTTTGAATTTGCACCTTTTAGGAAAGAAATTCATAATTTTATGACAAATATAGAAAACCTAGCAATTTTACAGCAGAAATTTATGATTTTAGGGCAAAACATTGCAATTTTGTGAAGAACAATAGTTTATGACCAGAAAATTCCTTTAAGTTAAAAAGCAGTACGTTTGTTTAATTTTAGATGCAAGTTTTACAACAAAAAGTCCTGATTATGCAAAACACATCTTCAGTTCACAGTTTTCAGTTTTAGAGTGAAACGTCACAACCTTCAACAAAATGTCGCAATTTTACAACAAAATGTAGATTTGCTTTTTTTTTTTTTTTTTTAATTTTATGACAAAACTTCACATTTTTACAACAATACAAAAGTTTTCAGCAGAAAAAGGGGAATTTTAGGACAAAATGACAAAATTTTAAAAAAGCCAATTGTTTTGTTAAAAAAAAATTGAAAGGTCGCAATTCTGTGAAGCTTGTGATTTTGTAATGATAAAGCTGTTTTTTTTGAAAAATGATTTTTTAAAACTTGCATTTTTACAAGAAAAATGAATAATTTCAAGACAAAATGTTGCAGTTTTTTTTCAAGATTTGTTGTGCTTTTTGATAAATTTGAGGTTATATGACAAATTCAGATTTTTAAAAGGAGAAAAGTAATTAAAAATTTGCTATTTTATGTAAAGGGGGTTCTGGAGCGTACCGGTTAGAGACCTGGACTGGCAACCAGCCGGTCGCCGGCCCAATCCCCTGCTGGTACCAATGATGTGGGCGGGGGGAGTCCCTGAACAAGTGCCTCTCTACATCCACATCCATGGCTGAGGTGCCCCTGAGCAAGGCACCTGAAACCCCCGTCTGCTCCCCAGGTGTCGCACCGTGACAGCCCACTGCTCTGGGTCTAACAGCCCAGATGGGTTAAATGCAGAGAAAGAATTACCCCACAGGGATCAATACTAGTAAATCATGAAAAAAAAAAAAGAAGAGTGATTTTGTCATGTCATAACTTGTTTTCTAGTTTTGACTGAGTCTGTGATGTCACAGTAGTCCTAAGTATAAAGTGATTCATTTTTGTTAGAGAAGGTGCATTTGTTCGTATTTGATCATTGTAAAATGTGTAAAGTAGCAGGATGTGTATGTAAGAACCAAACATACTTCAGGATCAATTATCCTGAGTTCCTGAAATGTCCTGACTCCACTTCCTGTTCCCCAGAGAGTTTGCAGCGTCACCGCGAGTGCACGACTGCCGACCACCCAAATCTCTACTTTCTCTCACATGTGACACAGATTTGGTTTTCTTTGATTTTCTTCTCCACCAGCAGAAAGACAATGACAACGAAGCTTAAATTTGAGCTGCTTTGGATATGAATACAACCCAGAATCCTAACAAAAGGACAGCTAGCCGCAACCTACATCACACGTGTCAAACCCAAGGAACATGGGCCATTTCAGGGACACCACTTAATTTTTTTCAGGTGTGCACTGATGATCACATAATTATCACAAGAATGTCTGTGGCGTCCACGCGACCGTTCAGTTTCATGTCGACATCAAAAACTAGAATAACTGACGCAATGCTGAGCAGCTGGTTTACAAGGAAAAGTAGTCATTTTACATTACGTTTTACAACAGAAAGTTGCCCCGCCCCCAATGCTGATTTTAGGGCAAAAAGTTAAAAGTTGCATCATAACTTTTTGACAAAATCTGTGAGCAAAAAGACTTGATCTTTCTATTTGTTGTAAAACCAAGACTTTTATCGAAAAATCATGAATTTCATTAAATGGTGATTTTGACATAATATTGCAACTACTTGAGGTAAAATTATGACTTGAGGTCAATTGCAAATTTCCAATAATTGTAACTTTGTTTTAAAAGAAAATACAAATTTCTTGTAAAACTGCAAATTAAAAAACAGTATCTGATTTTGTAAAAAGGCAGCAGTTTTTGTTTTAAAATCTAAACCTTTTTTTTCACATAATCACGTGACAAAGTTGCAGTTTTACAAAAATTGCAATTTTGCCACATAAAGTTGTAATTTTATGTCAAAAAGATGAAATTTTGCAAAAGTAAATATTTGAAGTCAAAAATATAATTTTAAGTTAAAAATGCAGAATTTAAAACAAATCTCGCAAAATTCACAATTTTAAAACAGAAATCAGCTTTTTCTTTAAAACGGTCATGACTTTTCAAAATTTGATGCTAATTTTTAAGACAAAAATGTGCAATATTGCAAAAATTCTCTTGATGGGGAACAGGACTGTTGATAGCAATTGTTCATAAACTGTAACTGCAAATTTTACAAGTTTGTGATTTTTATTCGTATAATCCATTTGACTTTTTGTGATTTGCAAATTTCACAAGGCAACGTTTTATCTTAAAACTGCATTTTTTTTGTGTTACTAAATATCAACTTTTGCAAAAACAAAAAAAAAGATCCCAACTTTTGAGGTAAACCTACACTATGAAACGACATCATAAAATTCCAGTGGTGTATAATCAGTTTCCCTTCATGGATTAATAAAGCAACCAATTTTTTATTTATTTGTTTTGTCCTTGTTTTAAAATTGAGGTTTATACAAAAAATATTAAAATGATTATACAAAAAAAATACACATTTCTCAAAAAGTCACCTCAGTTATTCAGATATATGATGTAATTACACAAATGGAATGCAAATGGTTTATTTTTCTCTCACTAAAAAAAATGGTTTAATGATCTACATGTAGAGAACTGCTGAAAGATTCAGCAAACTTTTTTTTTTTAAGTGATGTTTTTGAGCATCATCTGTCAGGTGGACACAGATAATCTCATCAGTTGCATCTAACTCAGCTGCTTCGCTCCTGAAAACCACCAGGCAGAAGCACCTGAACGTCAGCCGACATCGGAGAGCAGCAGAGATGAAGGTGACCTGTAGGGGGCACGAGGAGAACTTGTGTGTTTGTCCTTCACCTGCTGGCAGATGTCCAGTCTAATGGACCTGTTATCTCCAGCATCGGGACGTCCAGACCAGAGACAGTCGGAGCATTTAGAGTTTTTGTTGAATTTTAATGTTTCTATTCCTCCTCTGAACACTACCACATTGTCCTGGCATCAAAAAAATACCCCAATGTAGAATTCCAGGTGTTTTATTTATTTTATTTAACCTTTATCGAACCAGAAAAAAACTGATTGAGATTAGAAATCTCTTTTGCAAGAGTGTCCTGGTCAAGACAGGCAGCAGCACAATTAATAAAGTTATTTTGTCTCGTTCTTCCATCAAATGTCTTCGGGTGAACAACACCTGAGACCAGGTATACTCAAACCTGATTACATCATCACTGAGACAGTAAAGACCACATGAAGGGATTTTAGACAAAAAAAAACAAAACAAGAACCACAGACATCAGACCAACATCTACAACATAAGTGGCAAACTCAAGACTTGTTGGTCAAATCTGGCCAACCACTTCGTCATATTTGGTCCGTGACAGCGTTTAAAGACGATCATAAACTTCTAAGTAGAACATTTATGAGGAACCGTTTGATTCAGCAGGTATGTCACAACCTCAAACTAAGGTGATGCCACTAAGCACTTTTAAGATTTTAGAAATTTTAGATGAGAAAGTCCTAAAAAACTGTGACTAGTGTGGAGATTTATAGTTACTTTTTGGGCTTGTGATGGAAAATATAATGATGATGAATGATCTTGCATTTGTGCCAAAGTGACCATAGTATAATGTTCAAGTCTGTATTGTTCTATTGTGTCTGCAAGGGAGACTGCAGAGTAGAGAGTTAACTTCTATACACACACAGAGACACACACACACACAGTGTGTTGATAGGAAAAGGAAAGCCATAGGAAACCTATGTTTTGAACCTGCGGATGGACGAGTCATGATCAAGCCTGTGCACCAACAAAGAGAGCCCTAAATCTAAACCTCGGGGACCATACATTCAAACATAATTGTAAAGGCTCCACCCAGAATGCATAGAGTGTAACTGCATGTGAGAGTCAGGGCTCTTCTGGTGATAGTGGTTGCAGATTATCAGCTTGCTGACTTCGATTCAGGATCCAAACACAGTCCTTGATCAGATCAAGTGATATATATTTTACTTAAATTGTTAAGCAGAAAAAAAGTCTCAATTTTATGATAGAAAGTTTCAGTTTTTTTTAAAGAAGGAACAAAATCTCCAACAGCCAGATTAAATGTTTTAAATCAAACATGAGCAGATTCATCCCAAAAACCTGATCTGCCCATCAGAAACACTGTGGACCAGTCCGGGAGCTAGCAGCAAACCTGGCGACACCAGGGCTGCCTCTGATGGTAACCATGGTGACAACACTGACGACAGTGACTATGGTGATGTTTTGACTTTTGAGAAAGCAAAAAAAGACTTGATTCCTAAAACTTTGACTTCTTTTTAGTCTAAATAGAAAATTAATCTAGTTAAGCATTTTTCACTTAAGGAAAAAAAAATCTTATCAAGATAAAAAATAAAAAATCCAATTTTAAGAATATCTGAGACAGTTTGACCAGATTTAGGAAATACACAATTTTATTCCTCGCAGGGCTGTTTTTGCAGCGTGATATAAACAAAGTTGCTCCCAGCAGCTGTAATCAACAACACTGAAACAGGATACGCGAACAAACAAACAAATAAACAAACAAACTCCAGCATGTCAGCATCGCCAACAAACATCATCAGTCAGCTGCTTCGTCACCTTTATCTGCTGATTCTCGCATTGCAGCTTTTAAAACGCTCTTCATCCTTTTCTGAACATTAAAGATGAAATCATCCTTGGTCACCAAACCAGTTTTAACCAGATCAAACCAGTTCAAATAAATTCTAACCAGTTCAACTCTCTTCATTGATCTGAATGTAAATGCTTAGAGGTCTGTGTCAGAGACATCAGTAACCATGGTGATAGATCAGTGAAACATCTGTAGTCTGGTATCTGAAAAAGGTAACAAGAGTCATCTGGACACACCTGCTGGAACATCTGGAAAACTGGTCAGCTTCACTTTTTTAACATCAACTTTTACTCATCGGAGGCCTGTACTACCAAGCGGGGTTAACTTACTCAGGTGTAACCCGGAGTTAACTACAAAACCGGGGTTGACAAAACCAGGCTATCTCGGTACTCTGAAACGTGGCTTACTCGGTACTACGACGCTGGTTATGAATTTGATTTGTTGAACCTGTGTCAACCAACTCGGGGTTTGTGCGTGTTCACATAAAAGTGCATGTTTCCGCGCATGTTGCCTTTTTCAATGATGCATGCATTATCATAATGCAGAGCTTTGAGGAATTGAAATTAACTTTATGGAGGGAAATCAAACACATCAGCTGCTAATA
>JBAMYA010000010.1:6767573-6808476 GCA_037176975.1 Arrhamphus sclerolepis
TTTATTACTTTGTACAGCACTTTGGTCAGCTGCTGTTGTTTTTAAAAGTGCTTAACAAATAAAGTTGGATTGGATTGAATTGGATGCAAGTGGATATCATCTTGTCAGTTTTTCAGGCAAAGCAGAACAATACAAATTTGTTAGAACACGTTGATCTCAACAAGTTCATTCAAATCTGTCAATGAAATAGATTTCAAGAAATCGTTTTCATATACGGTCTATGAGCAATGCATTTGCCCATAGAAGCTGAGCGTCCTTTCACCTCAGTGGGACTGCATGCAACAGTTTTTTTCATTGTCTCGAAACTCAACAGTCATTGGATAAATGCCCCAATTTTGTCCCATTCCCGGAAGCTCAGCTTCTCTGAGCTTCCACATGATGATTGGAGGATCAGTCGAAAGGCTGAATCCCATTTTGATTGACAGCTTCAGTATTTCGAGAAATATACATCACTTAATGATTGGGAGCTCAGTCCCATTGTGGATTTTGAAAGAGAAGTGAAGAAAGGAAAACTACTTTCTTGACCATTTCCATTGTTCATTTCTTACACTGAAAATAAAACACACTCATAGTATTTCCTTGTTTCAGTTTAACATAATTTCAGCATCTCCTTGTTCGAGTTTAATATTGTTTTGTTAGTTCATCCACAGACTATTTTTTTGAAAAGGAATGGAAACATCCCAAGTCTCCCAGGCGTTCTGGGAGTCTCCCACATTTAGATAGCGGCTCCCTGGGGGGGGTCTCCCTGTACCCTCCCTGTGCCCATACCCTGTTGTTGTGCTCTGGATGTGCTTCATTCTCCAGAAGATGAAATTGCATAATTATTTTTATTTTAGCACATGGAGGATATTCACATTCCACCCAGAAAGAGGCAAATGAGTAATTGGCCTCTCTGAACATCTTTTTACTGGTGCTGGATTGTTCATTTTGTAAGGCATTTTTCATGCCTTTGAGTTGCTTCTCTTGTCCTAAAAACTGTTTTACAAATTCAGTCATGTGCATTTTCTGTTCCAAATTTTGCAACCCTCCTGTTGGGTTTGAGGTCAGCTGGAGACAGGAGCAGTGGTGGAGCCATGCAGTTTTCAATGGGGTGGCCAGGGTGGAACTTTTAGGGTGGCCAAGAAATCACAGTTATATGGAAGTGAAAATGTATGTTGCCACAATGCAACCTGCTTTATCATTCAGACATAACTGAAACTCACTGAACAGCAGAGAGATCATTCCTGTAGCTGAAACAAAGACACTTACACTACTAGTACAATTGTCACAAGCTACAGGGTACAACGAGTGATCTGTATGTGCATGTTCAGTGGACTGTTTATTACTCTATCATTAATAATACAAAGACAAATTTCTTTTTAACAAAGTCTGCATTTATTGTAGAAATAAAATATTAACACACATTTTCAGTTTACATCATACTTGGTGCACAAGAATCATTTTCTTTTGTTTTGCATCTTCGACTAATGATCAAAGTTAACACCCCCACTTATATTCAGGTTGCTATGCTAAACAAAGAAATAAAAGACAATGAATGTGGACCTCTGTCGTACACATATTAATTTCCAAAAAGAACACCTGCAATCCTTTTCAGTTTCTAGTTTTGTTCCCTGGTTGTCCTCATATACAACCAGGGACTACAAGTACATACAAACTATAGTTTGTGTGTACTTGTAGTCATCTGTACCTGCCAGTCATTTTTCTATAGACATTCTTGTATGGTGGAATCCAGAGCCATGTGTTCTGCTTCGCAGGTGGGTAAAGCAACAGTAGGTTGTTATCTAGTCTTCCATGAGATTAGAGAGCTTTTCTGAATAAGACTCACAGTACCCTGTGGTACTGCGTCTGTCACTGGTATCAGCCACCCAGCCAGCATCACTATAGGCTTGTATTCCTAACTTCTCACTGTCATTCCTCTTAAAACTTAACCCTTTCTATACGGCGGTTGTAAGATATCTTAGTTGTGCTTCACAGTGATCCAGTGTTCCTCTGCAGGCTCAGCAGAATGCTGTGATAACCTGCTAACTACAAAACTCAAATCTGGTCTGGTGCACGTAGCTAGAAACAGTATATCAGACTCCCAACAGCCTCCCTGTACATCCTGACATCTTCCATCTTTACTACATCCTTTGTATACTCTAGCCTTTGCTCACAAAGTGTCTCTCTGGTCCTGCAATCTTGCATATTAAAATGTTGTAGTATCCTGTTAGTGTACCTCTCCTGTGACATCTTTACACATTCATCTGACTGACTGAAATCAATTCCCAGAAAATGTCTGAGTTTGCCTAAATCTTTAATTTTAAACATTTCTGCGAGCATCTCTTTCACCTCTTTTTATTGCTTGCTGCAATGATCAAGTCATCGACTCATATGTTTATGATCACCTTCCCTTCTTTTGACTCTTTGGCATAAACACAATGGTTGGTTTGGTTTTGTGTGAACTCATCCTCAGTTAGACAAATGTGCAAAAGCCTATTCCAATTTCGCCCAGATTGCTTAAGACCATAAAGGGATTTCTCTAGCTTGTAAACTATGTGGTCTTTCTCTTCATAACCCTCTGGTGGATTGATGTAGATCTCATAGTCTATGGGACCGTGCAAGTTCACTGTTTTCACATCCATTTGGTGCAGGAGTGAATTCTCCTGTGCTGCTTTTTGTAGTACCACCCTAACATTTGTCAGGTCTGCCGTGGGTGAAAACGTCTCCACATAGTCTGCTTTCGCCTTTGTATATGAAATGTGCTTCACAAATAAACTTGCCTTGTCTTACTCCCAGGTTCACTACGAGTTGAGCTTTGCTGTGTTTGATTATGGTCACTAGACCTCGTTACTGCACCTGGACTGTCACTGTGTGCACTACTACTTTGTACACTTGGCTCTGGAGCATTTTCTGTACTCCTACTGACCCCCTGCATGGTCTCACTAGTTCTGGATCTGACAGTGTCATAGCCATCACTTGGATCTGACTCACCTGTCTGTGTCTGTTTTTCCACAGCTGACAAACTTCACTAGTCTGTGTTTTTGTACTTTGTATCTGGATGATCCACCAAATACACCTGGCTGCTCTTGTCATAACCTAAAAAACAACCCTGATCACATCTGGATTCAAGTTTTCCCTTTTCCTGTTTGTACGTGTAGCATACAGACCCAAACGTTTGCATTTTAGATACATTAGGCTTCCTGTCTGCTGAAAATTAAAAATTTTCGAAAAATATTTAAGTTAAAGTTACCTTTACATGTGCATGAGGACTAATACAGCCAGTAGAGTGAACAGAAAACCAGTCACAGTATAAGTAAGCCTGTGGGAATAATACCTGGCCTGCCAGATGACACTGATTTAAAAAAAAAAAAAAAGATTAGAAATAAAGCAGCATCTGCTTGACTTCAGACGCACACTGGTTTAAGGAAGGAACTTAACTGGCACATGTGCACTGTGAGAAAAAGGAGAAAAAAGGAAAACTTGCTCTCTGTGTGCTACTGCAACAGACATATTGCAAAATCTGTTTCATTGAATTAAAACAAATAACAAACTTAGCTCAAAGAATACATAATAAAATAAAAGCAGAAAGTTCTAATTGACGTTGGAAGCACACCGGCTTGTGATGGGAAACTGGGATGTATGTGCTGCAATCCAGAAATTACAGAGCAAACAAAGCAAATATTAAATAAACATGAAATAGAATCAAGTAACAATATGACAATAGACAATAATGACTGTCAAAAAATTTAAACTAAATAAAAACATGCAAACAAACATAGAATGTCAGGTTTTTGTTTGTTTGTTTGTTTTTTTGCACCACCCTGTCAGCTCTTCCTCCCTGTAGTCAGACTCACCGTTCTTACAGATCAGCCCGACCATTGTCAGGTCATTTGCACATTTGATGATAGCGTTGGTGTAATGTGATGGAGCACAGTCATGTGCATACAGCCAGGACAGGAAGTGGCTCAGCACACAACCCTGGGGGGCTCCTGGGGTCAGGATCAGGGTTGAAGAGTAGACTCTGAAGATCAGTATGCAGATATGGCATCATAAGTTGACCTGTTGTTCCTGTTTGCCCACTGATGAGGATCCAGGATGGTTGGAAAGTTCAGTTTAATTCATTTATGACTCATTGTGTGTGTTTGTGTGTGTGTGTGTCACAGATACAAAGAAAGCACTGCATTTATTTAGCTTTTTTTCACTGTCATAGACTTTATATTTTTTTCTTAAACTCAATGGGTAACCATGGTTTTTGTCACCCACAAGCTGAGGTCCATTGTTAACTGACTTTAAATGATTATTATGGACAACAAGGCTGTTAAGCTCCACAGTGTTAGCCTGCCACAGCTCCAGCTTTAATTAACGTTTATATTTAAAATAAATGGAATTTTGTTTTACATTGAAGGCTGGAAATTTTAGAGTGAGAAAAAGAGAATTCAGTTGTCTGCTGACGATGCCTCTGGTACCTCTAAAGCCAGCAGACATCTTTTTATTCTGACTATTTTAGCCAATGCAATGAAGCTAGAACTGGTGAGATGTGGTCTCTATATCCAGTTCTGGTTAGAACTTGTGCAGCAGGATTCTGGACTACTTGGAGGTTTTTGACAAAGCTGTTTATACAGCAAGAAAATAATGCATTACAATAATCCAGCCTAGAAGTAACAAAAGCATGGACTAATTTCTCTGTATCTTCTTGAGTCAGGAAGTTTGTAATTTTCCCGATATTACGCAGATGAAAGAAAGCTGACTTTGCGACCTGTTTCACATGAGAGTTAAAAGACAAACCTTCATCAAACATGACACTAAGGTTCCTCACAGTAGAGCTAGAAGCTAAGGAAATCTGATCCAGACTAACTGTACAACTCAAGAGCGCATCCCAGTGGTGCTTGGGAGCAATTACAGTAACTTCAGCCTTATCTGAATTAAGAAGCAGGAAATTTCCAGCCACCTTCACATCTTCAATGCAGGCATCTAATAAGGCTAATTGATTACCTCCATGTGTTTGCAAGGATAAATACAACTGAGTATCATCCGCATAGCAGTGAAAATTTATGTTGTGCATCCTAATGATTTCTCCCAAAGGAAGCATGTATAAAGGGAAAAGTGTGGGTCCAAGAACAGAACCCTGCAGTACTCCACAACTAACCCCAGTGCGACTGGAACAATCTTTATTTACATGGACCAACTGAAAACAGTCAGATAAATATGACTTAAACCATCCTGATGCAGTTCCTCTAATTCCAACAACCTGCTCTAATCTATTCAGAAGAATCTGGTGATCCATGGTGTCAAATGCTGCGCTGAGATCCAAGAGGACCAGGGGCCTCATTTATAAAACCTGTTATGCAAGAAAACGTTGCATGAAGCAGGGTGAAATTTGCGGTTGCAACATTCCTCACAAAAGTCGGGATCAATAAAGAATTTCCGTGCGTAAAAAAGTTCCCAATTTTCCAAAACCTTTGGACCACATGTGTAATCTTGCATAATGCTCCCACGAGGTTTTCTAGACTGCATTGTAGTGACTTCTGATGGTAACACGAAACATCACATGGATAAAGACCTCTGCAAAGTGCACAGCTGCATATGAGACCATCCTGGGGGGGCTCAGGAGGAATTTCGCAATGGAGCACGACTCAGCGATGATGTCACATGACGTTCATTCTTTAACAAGTCCTTGAAAATGCGTTTGACACCTTAGACATAACGTCACACAAATTACTCAATATTGTTTCAATTTCTCTCAGTTCATCACTTGTGCCTCTCTGATTTTGCTGAACAGCATTCGTCAGCATCCGTCCTCCTCCAGACACGCATGCGCTTGGAGCGTGCTTGTATAGTCTCCATGGTTACCATTTTGACCAATAGCATTGATCGACTTGCTCATTTAAATACACATTGACATTCACGAGGTGTTTTGCATTGATCATTTATGGTTGAATGTGGGCGTGTAGAGGACAGGACAGGAGGCGGAGCCTTGTACACAACTGTTGAACTGTTAAAGGGAAATTGCTTGCTGGTGTGCGTACGTAGGGTTTTATAAATCGGAATCCTTTTTTTGCATTTGATTATTCTAACTTTTTGGCACTAGAAATCTTACCGGATGGAATCTACGCAATGTTTTATAAATGAGGCCCCAGAATTTTGACATGAACTTTGAAAGAAAGCTCCCCATCAACAATTAATCCCAGGCACTTGTACCTGGTTACCACTTCAAGAATTTTATCTTGGGCAGTTCTAATTGAGTTCTCAGAGGGAGGAGGCATTTGAAAGGTTTGCACACAGATCATTAATGTTGATCATGAATAATATGGATGCTAAGACTGGGCCTTGTGGTACACCAGCCATCTTGACAGATTGTGTCCTACTTGCCAAATAATCACCAAACCAAGCGGTAGCTTGTTTGGGGATGCCATTTTTGACCAGAATTTCTAATTGAGACTGTGATCCACAGTCTCCTTTTGAAATCCATTGCCTCAAACCACATCATTAAATTTTTTTAGAGCAGCAGTATCAGTGCTGTGCTGGTTTCTAAAACCTGACTTGAAGGGGGTTTAGAATTTTTTTTTTTTAAATTCTAAAAACTCTTTCAGTTGGTCACAGACCAATACTTTTGCCAGATTACATCATTTTGAAATTGGCCTGTAATTATTAATAGTTGAGGGTTCACCTTTTTTTTAGCAATGGAAGGACAAACGCCAAATTTCCAAACTTTAGGAAGTTTGTTTGTGCTGAGGCTTAGATTAAAAATACAAGCTAGAAGCTCAGCAATTAAATCCGCAACCAGGTTTAGAAAAAATGGATCCAAATTATCAGGACCAGATGATTTTTCTGGGGTCCAACTTTTTTAGTGCACTGCGTACTTCAGAGACAATCCCAGGTTTTAGATGAAAAGAACAGTCAACAGGGGGAAAGTTTACAACAGCAAGCCCATTATTTAATAGTGTTTTTAAAATTAAAAATTACTTGAAAGAATCAAACAAGTGCCCTGCTGCAATAAAATGTTCATTAATATGGCACATTTATCAGTCAGGTTTACAGAATCTTTGACCCAAAACTTTTTGCAGTTCACTAGAACCCACAACACCAGAAGCAGATCTCACAACATTCCAAAATTTCATGGGATCCTTTAGATTTTTGGTGGTTTCAGATAAAGAGGCATTCCAGGTATGGACAGTGCACAAATGAATGTAGTTAAACTGAAGTCTGAAGGATTACAAAATGTTTTGCTGTGAATCCTCACAGTTTTAGGATGTCACCTAGAAAACAGCATACTACCACGTGCGCTGTTTCCAGTTTGCATTTACACAATAAAATACCCAGCTTAGTAAATCTGCCCATTGAAACATATTTTGACAACTCAAAAAAAAAAGCACAACTAAACTAGAACTAGCAACCAATTTAGTAATACTACATGGGCTTCCATATATTTACCTTTTTTTTTCCCCCAAATTTCAAATACTTAGATTAAATAAAGACTGATGCAATGTTTGTTTGCCCTTGAAACATCTACCCTTCTTAATTATATTTGTTGTTTGATGACTGCTCCCAAAGTTCCTGTTTGCCAGCCCAGTCAGTAAAATTTGATGATGCCAGTGGATTTTATTTTCTTTGATCTTGAGGACTCATAACCCTGAAACCTTATAGAGGTTGATTAGCAGTTTGTTGAGCTCATGCATTTGTGTGCATTTCTGTCAAGTTTAAATCTTAACAAATGGCCTGCACTTACCACGATATGCATGATGTAGTAAATGCATTCCATTTCTCTGTGGACTAAGAGCTTATGAAATACCTAGCTGTAACCTTGTAAATTTCTTATTTTTTACCAAAATGCCTAAAAAAAAAATTGCAGAAAAAAGAAAATCAGCTATTACGTACAACATATCAAAAGTTTAAAGCTGACAAACTGAGTTTGGTAGATCTTAGAGTTAGATCTAATGATTTGTTGACATGAAATTTCAAATATAAGTCATGCTGCTAAGTTCTTTTCAGAAAAAAGGAGGCTTGCTTCTGGTAACTGTTCCAAATAAACCATACTTGTTTCAGCTTTTCTTTTTTTTTATCCTTTTGACTGAACTAAGAACTTTAACATTTCAATGCTAACTTAAGTCGGAGATGTATTCCATTTTCCCTGTGTGTTGCACAGTCTGCCCCTAAGGTGAGGTCACTGGATCGCCCTCATGGAAAAAAACTGACAACTTTTTAAAATATTTTCCCCTTGAGAATAGAGTTTCTCGCTGAAGAATTATGGGCTCCATATTGTTTGGAAAACACCTTATAATTCTTCCCAGATGAGCAGTTGCAACGACTACCTCTCTAAAATCATTGCTGGTGTTTTTTTCCACTTTGGGAAGGTTTTAACACACTTTCTACTCCAGACCAGAAAACTGCCAAAACAAATGCTGACAATGAGTTAATTAAACAAATCAGCCTCAAATGGATGCTCTTAATTCCTATGGAAGCAACAAGATTGAACTTTGCTTCCCACACACTGCTTCTGCATTTTGGTACAATCTTTTTGTTCAATAAATAATCAGAAGGTGTATTTTCTAATTTGTTGTTCTGAGGTTGCATTTATCCTATTTGAAGAACTAGTAAGGACAACGTGAATTCTTATTTTATTTTTTATTGTATTCTAGCACATAGATGTGTTCATTTGAAAGAGGCAGTACTTTATTTTTCACAAATGCAAGTCCAAGTTGTCCTCTATGAGCAAACAGCTCAAAGACTTTAGGCTGTCATTGGTTGAAGTTTCCTGTGACTTGTGTCTGGCTAGATAACTCCAATGTCTGCAGGAAATCTAGGTTGAAATGTACTCCTGCTAATTAAGAAAGAACATCGGAGTTGGTACAGTAAAGGTTCCAGGGACAAGGAGCAAATCTAAAGGTGCAGGTTAACTGACAGGCCAGATGGTCTGAGCTTTACACCAAAGTCACTTTAGCTATTTGAACTCCTTTCACCTTCCTCTGTCTAAACTGTAGAGAACCTGCTGAACTGGCAATATAGCAAATTCTGATCAGCAGATCTCACTATAAAGGGTCAGCTTTAGTGGAATTGAGGTGACATATTTTGGATAGGCTATATCTTTTGTCCCATCCAAGTATACCAAATTGTGCACTGAAGACTTAAAAAAGGGGGGAAATGAAAGGAAACAAATCATCCTGTGAAAAATGGTCCAATAATCTATAGTTGATTAAACAACATGGACTGTATCTGCATCAGTGATGCTGCAGAAATTCTTAATTGTTGTTGTCACGGATAAGTGGGACGTGAGGAAGACCAGAGAGGCAGGAGTAGTAAAGAAGGAAAGAAAACACTGCCACGGCTGGAAAATCCTAAACTCAATAGAAGAACCCAAAAAAGAAAAAGAAAAATTCAAAATATATAGATACCAGGACAAAACAAAAGAACAGCACTATGATCAGGCTCAGGAAACCGAATCAGGACAAAGCAAGAACAAAACCCAGATGACACAGAAACTCAGGGACAAATCAATACGGACCATGAGGAGGGGGCGAAAGACAGGACAATATGTAGAGGTAGGAGCTGAGAGACACAGGTGCAAACAATAAGCGAGACAAGGATCAGGAAAGTCAAACAGAATAAAACAAGACAAAGACAGGCCTTCAAAATAAAACCTGGAAGCTAAGGGAAACAGAACAGCACAAAGAGGCAAGAAAGCAAGAATGCCAAACAAGAACACTGAATAAAAACTCAAATCCGAACAAAACAATAACCCAACACCAAACTACATCAAAATCCTCACAGCTGTAGGCCTACAAATGTTTATATTAGATAAATGGTCACCTAAGGTATGAGTCAGGACCCTTCAAGGAAGTCTTTCCAAAACACTTTATTTGGGTTAAGGTCTCATTTCTGTTTTTAGCCATGTCAAAAATTAATTGGTGTGTTTGTTATCATGACCCAATACTCTTACATTGGTGACCCTACGTCTGATTCTTTGGTAGAGCCAGGAGTTCATGATCAATCATACCACTCAGCTTAGGGGTTAACAGTGCCCAGATCACTATTCACATTTTTTCTAGCTCTTCCTTCAACCCTTGGTATTTCTCAAGCTTTTCGTGTTCATTCTTCCTGATGTTGCCGTTGCTCAGGGTGGCCACATCTATGATCGCCATCTATGTGCCGTCTTTCAGTCTAGCTTTTTCTAGCCATTGGTATGTCTGTCTTATGTGCTGCAATTCTTAAATTTGACATGCAGGGGATTGTCTTTGACTGAAAATGGCACGTAATAGCAGCACTGAGTGAATGTACCTCCCCGCTACTCAACACTACCTTCTTCACATGCATGTCTGATATAAGACGAGTATTAAAGGTTGCATGCTCACTGTGCCGGTTTTATCTTTGTGTTGCATCATGATCAGTAAAATTAAGTTGTTTCACCCACTTTGTAGACATATATCTTAACATAGCCAATAGCCACACCCTCCCCTCAGGTTTAGACAATGTAGTGACAAGGTAGTGGTTATGAATCATGGATGCTCAGACTATTAAGAAACCATCCTGTTTTTTGAGGAATATTTTCTTGCCAATTTATTTGTTCTGATCCATCTTCCAATGTGTTGTGATTAATGGCTCAGGAGGCTTGAAGAAAAGTTGCTCTCACAAAGATAATCAAACCCCCTGTGCTCACAGTGATGGACTATCCAGTAAAACTTGATTAAGTTGCTTGAAGTTTTGTGATCATGAGATGCTTTATTTGTTTATTTACCTATTCCTGACAAGACAAGCTAAATGGTTTTGAAAATGAAGGAAGGATAATTTAGATAAGCAACAAAAACCCATAATCATGCTGGGTTGCTGCTTGAGATGCAGTAAATAGTTTTGAACTTTTACAGCCTTTTTTGAGAACATTTAAATGGGTAAAGTTCGATGTTGTAGATGAAATCATTTCATTTAGCAGTGCAACAATGTCTGTTTTTTTTTTTTTTTTTGGTTTTATTTTACTCAAAGTGATGCATTCAGCAAATTCACACACACACATACACATACAGCCTCATTCATTTGCAGCACAGCACAGATGGATATTGATGACAGCGTAATTCCAATTGGTATAATTAATGCCCAGGTTATATTGGAAGGACATGGACAAAGATGTGGGCCATTTATCACCAGTTGGCTTGCTTATTCTCACCCCATTGAGCCATTGGAGCTGGTTGGCTGAGTAGAATCTTAATTGCAGCCGAACCTTACACCATCACCCCTCCTCCCCCACGTACTTGAAAACACGGTGACTACACGGCGAAGTGCAGCAGTGAGCCAAGCTTCTCACCTTCTTTATTTTTCTCCTCAGTTGTCATCACTTCGCCGCGGCACAGTGTGCAACGAGGGAGAGGAGGAGGCGTGGCAGAGGGAAAGAGCATACTCACGTACACACATGCAGACTGCTGGATACGAGGGTGGAAATGAGGGGGGGGGTTGAGTCCGTCACACACACCACAGGGCTTATAGTAGATTACAGAACTCCTGAGGAAATATCTCATAGCCCTCAATCTGACAGTGAAAGAGGATTGACCACAGCTAAGCCAAAAAGCAAACATTTACACTTCACCTGCAAAAACATTATATTATCCAAAGAAATTTCCCCAAAATTTATTATGATTGGCCAAAAAAGAAAATTGGCATAAATATGTAAGTACTGATCCAGTTCACTGGAGACACAGGCCATGAACTCAGTTCCTTTCGCACCACTTGGTAGCAGAGAGTAATTTGAGTCAGCAGTCGACATGTACGGACTTATGATAAGATGCCAGAGACCAGATGGAGATGCATGTACAGTCCTTTTAATACACTTTTCTACACACATAAAAAGTTAAATTTTTATCTCACTTTGTCTTTAGGCATCCTATCCATCAAATCTCTTAAGTGGAAAGACATTTTTGAATGTCGTCAAAGGTTTAAAATCGCAACTTATTTTGAGAAAGCGCCATTGCTAACTTTGCCATTTTTCTTCAAAGATATTCAATTTTTACTCAAAACAGTTTCAATTCATATTGCAATTGGTCCCTAAAGAAAGATAACACTCCTTACTCTCTAATAATAAGTCTTAGTTGTTTTTTTTTTTTAACTCTTTGAATTTGAGTTTTAATTTAATTACTAAAATGAAATACAATTGCAGTCAGTAGTTTGAACCTGCAGAACATGATTAGAGGTGTGGTTTAGAGTTATTTTGATGACATGAGATGCATACACATTCACAAGTTTGCTGTTTAAAAGTAGTATCTGCTCATTTGAACCAGACCTCACAAAAGCAAGATCTCTGCAGACACATGATCAAGAGTAGTTGATCCTCATGAGGTTGGAGAAGCATACGATCTCAAAATGGTTTGGTTCATTGTTAGAAATACCGTCTATGAAAGGAGACTGTTTAGTAACTACTGTGGCAAAAACAAAAAAAAAAAGAAAGTGAAGTAAAGACACATCCACAAGTAACAACAAAGACTTTAAGGCATCCCTGGAAGTGGCAAACATGTATGTAGCCATCCTCAAATACATTATCCCAGTGGCAAAACCAGGTGGAAGTAGTATCACAGTTTGGACATGCTTCACCGTATCAGGGCCTGCATCTTATTACATAATCAAATTGACCAAAATACTGTCCAACTTCCACTGACATGCAGTTGGCCTGGTCAATATACAATAAAATATCCAGTGTATTGAGATACTTTGGACAGAAAACACCACTGTGCCTCCTGCTCCAAAACACTTGTGTCAATACAGGAAGGGCAGAGATACAATGTGATGTGATAGACTGCTGACCTTTCTCTATGATCAGATTTGTCAATGGGATGACAAATTAACCATTTAGTCACAGGAAAGCTGATGGTGAGCAATTTCAAAGCAACAGACTCTCCAGTCTTTCCTGTATTAGGTTTAAGTGGTCTAAGAAATGTTCAGTGCAAACAGCAGCTGTAGTGGGTGCACATACAAACACACAAAGGAGGAAGGAAGGGCAGAATATGTAAATTAGCCCTGCTTCTATCTCCATCACTCCCTGATTGCTTCATACTTGCTCAAACACTCAAGAACCTTCAGTTACAGAACATTCACAAACAGATAATGATGTGATTCTAATAATAAATAAACCGCATTCCCAGTTGCCAGATTTGATGCGTATGAAGCAAGGCTAATAAAACTGTCAGTCCAAGTCTTCAATCATTTCACCAACTTCTGTCAACTTCTGACCAGAATTTCCCTCATTAAAGAAAATAAAAAAAGGTGTTTGTTTTTTTGTTTGTTTGTTTTTTCCTGATAAACATCAATGTTACACCTTGCATTATATTGCATGTTGTCTACCTTTTATTGCACACATAACAAAAATTCATAGATAGATCTATGGCTGGATGGATGGATAGATGGGTATACTTTGTAACTGCTAGCTGTTCCCAGTTTTATGTTAAGCTCAGCAATGTACTTACTGAACTGTCAGCAGGAAAACCTAAAACTTTCTTTTCCCAAATCTCCATAAAGAATGTTCCAGGTATGGCCTAATTACAAGGTTTCACCCCAGGAAAGCATTAGATGTTTTTGCACATTGGCTTTATGAATCCTCTCTCACTGCCAGGAATTTCTTGCAGTTTTGTCCATGGCTGAAAAAAATGCTAAGCTGATTTTTTTTTCCCCCGCTAGTATATTAAAAAATTGAAATAAGTGAATTAATGTCATTGCATATTTTGAAATATCTAAACTATGATTCTTATCCGGGTTATACAATAATTTGACAGCCAGTCATTGGGGGGAGGGGCACTAAACATTTAAATTCAAACTTAACACTGTAAGGGACCAATTCAAAAAATTGTATTCAGCATTTGAATGAAAGTCCAAAAGAAGAAAAAGGTATCATATAAAATAAAGACAAAAGTGAAAACTAATAATTCCGCCAGCTATGTTACATCAGATTTAATAGTGATTATCAAATTAAAGCAGATTTTTTTTTTATAACAATATACTCCCTAGCATCCCAAGTCTTGTTGTTGTATCACCCTTGAAGTAATAATTTATATTGATTTTTTTTTCTTTTAATAATAACAGAAAACAGAAAGTGTAATTATAATTACTATAGCAGACTGACTAATGAGTTGGCCAAATATTGAACCTTTTTTTTAAAGAATCAACATAGGAAATTCCAACCTCAAGATAATATGTACACAAACTAAAACCACATAATGATTAAGAACAAAATGACTCTACAAGCACAAGTCAATATTTAGTGTGAGCTCCCTCAGAACCAAGCACAAGTTTATCTCTTTTTTAGGAGATTGTCCCATAGTGCATTTGCACTGATATTAATTAGGATTCCAGTCCTTCTAGGTTCAAGAGTAGTGTTTCTGTCTGCATCTTAGAAAGACTGGAAAATAAGTTATTTAAATATTAATAAAACTGTCGAGGGAAGGCTAAAAGATATGTACAATACTGCACATCACAAATTTCTAAATAAATTTGGTTATTGTGATTCTAAGGGTTGTGCCACTAGTGTCAGATTTAGGAAATAGTGCCGGACATCACAATCATTTCACATGTCCGTGTCAGAAGCTTCTAAGCCTCATTTAAACAATGAAGCACCAATCACACAGGCATTTTGTGTCGCATCTGTAGCACTTCTGTTCCTCCAAGCTGTACTCCAGTGATCTTCATCGCTGTTGCGCCTCTGTTTCACACTGGGAGGTAATAAGAGAGTAACAGGGGTGGAAACACTGCTGTATGAACTGACAATGGGGAAAGGAGTAACAGAGGCAGGAGGTCAGCTGCAAATGCAGAGGCTGAAATCAGCTCATCACATTTGATCAAAGCAGTAACTGACGACAAACATTATGGAGCCGTTGCTAGCCGTGGACCACAAAGTTAAGGACAAAACACCATCTTTGGATTATGTAAAGCTCCAATGCTTTGAAAAAGTACAGACTGGCAGGGCATTATTGCACCATCGTGGGATGACTGCAAATTTGTAAAGTGGAGGCAGAATAAACTTGTAATCCTTAGTGCATCTTTATACCACAATCTCTGTATGAAAGTGACTAGAGAGTAGGCCATTACTTAATTTCCCTTTGGGGATTAATGAAGTGTTTTTGAACTCAATTGAATTAAAATGAATTGAATTGAAAGGATTGGACTCTGGCCACATATGTGGGGAAACAAAAAAAACGTTGAAAGACATTTTGTGAAAGGTTAAAGCTTACTTCAAACACACAGATGACAGTGACAGAGCACCACGATGAACGTATGATATTTGTTATTCACCTGCAATTGGAAGATTCATCAGTATGACAGATAATGCACCGTGCTAGAATTTAAATCTCATTATAAAAGCAAAAGGAAAGCAACTCCCTGATCCTGGCATCATACTGATTCCCTATATTTTTTGTGTTTGATTGACAACCCAACAAAAAGATTATTCTGCTGCATTCAGGTGCCAGCTTCCCAGTGTTTCCAATGATAGGTGACTCATGATGACTCACCCGTGCGAGTGTGCTACGTCAGAAAGTTGTAGGCTTGTGCATGCTGCCTGTGTGCAAACACCACTTAGTAAGACTGCCGTCACGACTTTTACTTGAGACATGAGGCAGGTTTGATTCTAGCAGATTTATGGAAAGGATTATATGTTTCAAAAGGGCCCTTGTATCACTTTTCTTTCCTTTACCTTAATATTGCTCTGAATCCATCATCTAAATGCTCCTTCATACACACCCTGACTGATGATGTGTAAAAGGAGGAGAGCGAAGAAAAAAAAAATGAACAAAAAGTTTTGCCACTCTATAGCACAGCAGATGGATAGAGGAGACATCTGCATTGTGCAGTGTGTGTACAATACATCTCTTTAACTTTCTCGCTCCCTCTTCCCTTCGCATCTGTCCTCTTAACCCTCAGGCGAAACACACTCCATCGTATTCCTCATGCTGACTCGTAAGAAAAACTGTCACCACTGCTACAGTCCTGTGCCATCATCTGGCTCTCTTTAGAGAGGAGCAGCGGTGACTCTGTGTGCTGCTGCTTGGTGTTTGCATGTGTGTCTGTGGGTGGGCTGCCATCCCTCTGCCTCTGTTGAACTGATTGGCATGGCAGCAGAGAGAGCAGACACTAATCTCCCGTGCCAGGTTGGAGGCATTGCATGGGCTGCTATCACTTCCACAGATAAACAAGTTACTTTTACAGAGGTAATGCTGCCACATTAAGTCAGTAGGCTCAATAAAATGATGGAGCGACGTGGAGACTTAGACTTTTATGAACATACAGAAGGTGGCAAGTCAAAAAAAGGGACAAGGAAAATGAAATTGAGCTTTTTGGTTTTGTTTGTTTTATCTCCCTGCATAAAACAAGAATAAATGCAATATATGGCTGATCACCAAATGAATAGGAATGTAGGAGGATGAATTATAATCATCCACTGTCTTGTGTAACAAGAGAGTTATCCATGCCACTTCCTGACGCTGTGGCCACACTTGTCATGTCAGTTACAGAGAAACTCAAAGGATGTTTTAGACAGCAGAAATTGTAATAGTCAGGCAAAGTGCCACAGTTTAGTTTAAAAAGACAAATCTGGATGATTATGTGGTGCTAAGGTGGAGAAATAGACAGATAATGGAGCTACATCAATGCAGCTAATTGGAGGGAGCAACACCAATGACATTTTTCCATGGTAGAACTTCAGTTTCAGTGACATTTGAAGGAATATTTTATTATTTAAAAAGAAAAGAAAAAAAGTAATGTTGTGCTCTTGTGCTCTCTTGCCCCTAGTATTAGCAAAAAACCAGACAAAGCAGCTTTGGACTCCTGTCCTGCGTATCTATTTATGGCACAATAAAACAGGTGGACAACAATGGAGCTTGACAGAGAGCTACCATGAAAATTACAGCAGGAGTGACGAAGGAAACCAAAAAAGTAATGACAGAAGAGGAAATGAGGAAACGACCAAACAAGATTAGATTTTAGTCAAGTGTGTTGGAAAAGCAACATATACATCCACAACTATAGGGGGATGTGCCAAACTACAAACTGAAAAAAGTTCTTTGGTGTTGCTTATATCTAAGCTGTAACCTGCGCCTAGTGATGTCTAATCAAGTTTAAGTAACCTTTATTGATTGATAAGTGACTTTTGTTTTTCTTATAAAGAGCATATTTGGCGTTGCCGTAAAGACCCTGCAGTATGGGGGGGTTGGGTTGGTGCCATTTTCAATCATTTAAGATTATTTTTAACCGAGAACATCATTTTCTGCAATTCTTTTTCATGTTTCCTCCTCTCCAAACAACTCCTTCATCAAAGTCCACTGTTCTTTGGAACAATGTCCAGAACAATCTATTTTACTCTGATTTTCAGAGAAATACTCCATAACCAGCAGGAACATTTGCTGCCTTCGTCCTAAAATCTAACGTCACCAGTTTGACACTTGTTTTTTACAGGATGAATCACAAATCAAATCAAATCAAATCAAATCAAATCAAACTTTATTTATATAGCACTGTAGATGCAGCAGAAAGTGCTTAACAATGTAACCCCCCCCAGACAAACAAAACCCATGGTACCTATCCATTCACTCACCCCTTCCCTCATACACACACACACACGAATACAATTATACATACACACATAATACACGTGTGAACATATATACACATATACATATGTACACACACACACACACACATATATAAATGTACATTCATACTCATATATGTATACATACATACGCGCGCACACAAACATACTCACATATATAGTAGCAAGAATGAGCAAAGCATGTGAATCCGACAGAACCATCTAGTCTTCAGCATCAACTGATCACCAAATGCGACCCAATCCCTATAGCCACCAGCATGACCAAACACAATGTGCTGAAGCCACCACCACGAAAGAAATCCCAGCTCTGCACGCTACCACTAAAAACATCCTAGAAATACCAGAAGGCCTGCTGGAAAAAGCATGTGAACCCCGAAATCAATCACATCCCCACCTCCCCGCTGGAGGAGCAAACACAAGACGGGGGCCACCAACGCCTGTGAACCAGATCCACACAACCCCAGAACCACACCCAGGGGGCACTCCAGTCAACCTCACAAACTGGTGAACATGGCTGTGGAAGCTTCTGATTAAATGACAACATTTGAGGCAAACGTCTGTGTGTATTTTACGGTACACCTCAAACAAGCTTTGTGTGACATCATGGCAAAATCAAAAGAAATCAGCCAAGATATCAGGGATAGCATTATGGACATCCCAAAATAAAAAAATATATAAATATTTTGTCAGTTTTTCTTACTTTGAAGAATGTAATGATAATAAAAAATAAATCTCTAAAAATGTTTCTTTGTCATTATTCTGACAATTATCAAATATAAATAATTTTATTAATCTAACAGACATAAAGTTTAGTCTTACTGGATATTAGACAGTGAGGAAAAAAAAGACAGCACAGAGGCACTGATCGTGGCTGCACAAGAACAAGCTCTGAGCACAAGATTAATGGAGCCTGGGACCTGCCGCACCAGATGTAGGTTGCTAAAAGAGGCCCCTGAAACAGCACATCACAGCAGAGTGCAGGATGCTAGCAAGTAAAGCACACAAGGAAAGCCATAGCCAGGTAGCTCACAGAAATCCTGTGTCACAGAAACATCAGTCATGTTTATTTGTAAAGCACATTTGCACCAAGAACGGCCTCAAGGTCCCAGGGTCAAGATGGAAGACACCTCAAAAAGAAGGTCAAGAACAAGTGAGTTAAAGCTTCCAGATCCAGACTGATGAACTGGTGACGGCTAATTAGCTTGTGATAGAGGTGGTGGATAATCATCAGGAGGAAGCAGTGGTGATAGATGGGCAACCCTGAGCGATTGCAACATCCGACAGATGGAATACAAGAAGCTTGGGAAATACCAGGAGTTGAAGGAAGAGCTAGAGAAGATGTGACGTGTGAAGGTGCCCATGGTACCAGTAGCAATCAGGGCACTGGGGGCTGCAACCCCTCCAGGTGGTTGGACGAGAAACAACATCTGAGATCCACAGTACATAAAATTAATTCATTCATTCATTAAAAATTACTTTTTTATGCTTGAGAGGATTTTGAACACAGTCTTATGACTTTATTAACATTCTGTACATATTCTCTTTTCAGTAGGTTGTTTAGATTTGTAGTTTACCATGACACAGTTCAAGGTAGAATTGTCCCACTTCCCTATTTTATTTATTCATTTATCTACACTCAACTTCACATCCTGCTAAATTTCTTAGACTTCAGAAGTGGGTAGCACAAAACCCTAATACCAATTTGAAAAGGCACACACGCTGCAGGAGGGGAGTCATACCGCTGACTCCACACCCTAAAGTCCGCTGCTGAAACAGTAAATGCATGGTTCATTAGGGATGTTTTCTGTATCTCTGGTCTTTTAGCCAATATTAATAACATTTCATTAAGATCTGAGGAAATAATGTAAACATTTTAATAATTAACAGGATATGTCTACTTTAAAGAAGAATCAACTAAAAAGTAAACTAAAAATAGATGATTAGATAGAGGTAGTGGATAGAAGTACAGCCTGGTGAACATTTAGATTTTACTTAAGTTTAGATTTAGAATATCTTTACCCAAGTCTGATGGAATATTTTACAGTATATATTGTTCTTTGTGTATTTGCATTATTCTTAGGGACATAAAGTGGAATTTATGTTCAAAACATGGAGGTAAATACGGAAAATACAGAGGTAAAGAGAAAGGAATAAATAGAACCCCAATGGGCTGTTACTGTTGTGCTGACTGTGCAAATATGAAACTGGTTACCATCATCTGCTTAGAATATGTTGTGCTTCACTTTTTTTCTGCCATGAAATGGAAAAAGTAAAATAAAGATCAACAAAAATCGTAAATGTGCAATTATGCAAAGTTGCAGTGAATTTTGTTGGGAAAAACAAACTAAATTGAATAGTTCTACAGAGAGTGGATATTTTGCAGCCTTGACAAAACATTCATTAAAATGTGTCCTTATTGTGGAAATATTAATCATAGCCTGGTAAGCATTTTTATTCAAAATGTATTCACTGTTGCAAAACAGAAGTAAATAAGATTCAAGTTCGCCATTACTCTTCCTCTCCGCCTGAGCCACCACATTCAGAACACAAATTGGTGGCACAAAGGTCAAACGCATTAGTATGCCTCTTTGGTTTTGATACTTTTGATTATGCGTGGCATCATTTCTGGATTCTCACTAAAATGCTTCTGCACCCTGTGACTCATGCTCTGCAAATCTGACTCTGATCACAAGAGCAAAATTTCTTTAGAGTACAGAAAAGTTTCTTTTGGGTTGGGGTGTACAAACTAAGAACACATCATATACCTTTTTTAAAAAAACTGTTTATGTGGGAATTATAATTCACATAGTAGAGCAGCCCGCTGCTGTTTTTCCCTGTTACAAAAGTGACACATGAACAAAGATACCTCAGCTACTTCCACTATTTTCAAACTTGACTTTGTTTGACTTGTTGGTGCGGTTTGTTTTGTCCTACTTGAGTGCCAACTAAAATAACTAAACTCAAACAACAAAATAGTTGGGTTTTTTTTTTTGTTTTGTTTTTTTCTCCCCAGTCCCGTCCGGCATTGTGGCACTCAGAATGTTGTCAAATTGAGGCCCAACAGTTTTACTTTCACAAGCAAAGCATTACGACACTTGATATATAAATGAAACTTGATCAGGATTTACGGTGGGTTTATTATAAATGCAATGGACACAGAGACATAAAAAAGAAAGGAAAAAAAAAGAAAGAAGTAGGAAAACGGTTTAAGAGAAGTGAAGGAGATAGAGTAGAGAAGACCCTCGAAGTCTGACTCCCTGCGGAAAGAGAAGAGACAAGACAAAACAGACAACAAAAAAGAAACCACAACAACAAACAAAATATGCATATAAAATAACAGTTTTAACATCATTGGAAAGTACTGCAGTCCAACTAAGTGTGTACCTGACAAACACCCGAATATAAACACCTGTGTGTAGTTGGTTTTAATTCCAAAGACATGAGTCTGCTGTTGGAAAAGCATTCCCAACCAAAATCCTACAATCGCATAAATTGGGAGATAAAAGTTTACATACTCATGATCTCATTCAGACCAGAGAAAATGAATTTACAGTAAAAAGCTACATGTACATCTCTGGGTGCATCCCACCTGATGCACCGCAGTATGATTTAGAAAAAAACATTTTACAATTCAATTCAATTCAAAAGTCTTTGTTTTGAACATGAGGCAGTATAAAATCACCGACATCCTTAAACACATTGAAAATGCAAAATAGACAAATGATTTCAGCAGCAGTCTCAAAAGTTTGAAAAGGAGAAGGAAGAAGTAAAAAAACTTATGAACTCCTACCCCTGGAAGTCAATACTGTGTTTCAAGATGGACCCTCGTCATTAATCCTGTGGTTTAAGATATCAAAACTGTTGACATACATAGAAGTTATTCACATTAATATTAAGAATTTTACCCGGTATAAATATATGCTATGGTATACCTGAGAATAAATTAGCAGATACCTGACTTATTATGGCCATGTGATGTTATATGCCTCATATATAAACCTTACCCTAAGTTCCTCTATTCACCTAAACACAAACACATGCATTATTTACAGTGTGTGCCTATTTACACCTCTATGCAAAAATTGCAAATTATAGATTTTTCTATATTTTTCTTTTACACATGGATGCATACACTCACACATATGCATACATATGTGCATATTCCTATCCATATATATATATATACAAGTATATCCACTTACATACTGTATATACACACACAACCACTCAAGTCCAGTCCCCCACCAGCTCCCACCCAGCACCCCTCAATGACAGAGCAAGAACAGAACCAGGAAGTCCTTCATCCTGATTGGCCAGCGCAAGACACCACACCAACACCAGTACCAAGAGCCACCCCAGTTACTCCCCACCCCCCAACATTATGTCATAATGAGCGGTGGAAGGCCACACAAACATGTCACAGGGTCTCAGAGGAGATTTCAACCATGGATGAGAAGAAGGTCATTTTAGAAGCACAAAAGCAACACATTTAATGCTTCTTAATTGGTTGTTGCTCAATTTGGTTCTCATTCATGATTTTTTTTTTTTAAATGTGCGAGTAAATTTGTAAATAAATCACTTTCTTCCTAAAAACCTCTTCCAGGCTCACAAACACTACACAAAACTCAGATTTGATCATATCTTCATGAATGGTGATTGATTTGAAGGTTTGATATGATGCTGGATGAAAAGAAATTATAAAGAAAAAAAAAAAATGGAGAACTCTTTCAAAGGAATCACGCTGACAGAGACAGACATTCCTTCACAAAAGAAAACTCCAAAGGTAATCTTAACTATGTATTATGTTTTACATCACTATCTATTGTTGCAGACTATTGCATGCATTATCACACATTTTAAAAATGCGATGGGTTGTGTGGAGGAAAATTTGCTAATTACCGTAACATATGATCAGTACATTATATTTCATTAGTTTTACTAGTCACTGTGATTCTTGTGTTCGTATGCATTTATGCTTACTCATTCTAAAGACCATCTGACTCACACAGGGTAAAGAGAGTTCAGCGACAAATCAGGTTGACCCAGCGTAGGGCACGGGCTCTATTAGGCCTTGGTACATCTTATTGCTATAAGACAGACAGTGAATAATTATGTGCAACCAGGAGACAGGATGTCACCTCCTGACGAGCCCTGAGGTGAAACATGTATGTCTTGCCACATGTAACAGAGTCCAATTGTTTACCAGTAAATAATCTAAAAGGTCCTGTTCTGGAGTTACTCCTCAGAGCACCTCCACTGTTGTCCTGTACGACTGTGTTGACTGCTCTCCTATTTGTGTGCACAAATTGTATAATTTTTGATTTTTGGTAAGATAAAATTTGCCACAACAGCTGAAATAACTTTATGCAGTAGTTCTCAGTTTTTGTGCATTATTGAAACTTTGTCTCAAACAACCATGATAGAGCTGCAGAAAAAGGTAACGCTCAAAAAAATATTTGGTCATTGTTATAGGTTGTTGGCTGGTCCATGTATCTTCATCGATGGTGTTGTGAACTGGTTCCACAGGTGCTCAGGTACATGGGAAGGCCATGTTGTGCAGGACGCAGTAAGCCATTACCATTTTACGTGACTTTTTTTTTTGTTTGCATTCATAGAGAACGGCGTTGCTGCTCACAGACCTCGACAACCATCTTGTTTGCAGGAAACCATTGCAGCTGCATCGTTATTGGGTCACTGCATGGGTGTCCGTCAGCATATTCAACCTATGGGCATTGTAAGAAATGCAATCTGATGCTTAAATTGCTTCAAAACATGTTTCAAAGGTTTCTACATATTGTGGAAAATATCATTATCATTGTAAAGTCCAATAATTTAAAGCAAATTCATGTGCATATGCACATTTACATGAGCTCTACGTGTGGCACAGGCACCTACGAAGTGTTCAGAAGATTTTTTTATTAATGCCAGTTCATTCTGCTCATGAATGAGGTCCTTTAAATACACATACAAAAAAACACTCCCAGTGGAACCTGAGGTCATGCTGAGAATGGTGCAAAACTGCAGTGGGCTTGACCCAAGGTGTTTCTGCTCCCTGTGGGACCCAGGGGTCATCCGAGCCTGACATAAATATGAGACACGAATTATTCACACTGTACAGAAAAAAAACATCCACATTTATACGGAGTTATATTTTTCAGCACAGTTATTGGGTCAGTGCCATACACTTAGTCATATTCACTCTTTTGCTCTTGCAGCAATCATCTGGTAAAGAAGGTTAAAAGGTCTTGCTCAAGGGCGCGCTGTCGGGGGCTGTCAGTAGAGTCCTAGATGGCCTCGCTCCATGAACGGGCATTTGAATTAGATGATGAAATCTGACAGCGTAAATTCTAAATATCCCTTTGGTGACATGGTTGGTTTTATCACAGGTTTTATCACACATGACCCAATAGCCCAGAGACAGGCATATTAAATCATGTCAGAAATGGAGGCCCGCATTGAAGAGCTGTGTGTTTAATAAAGAGGGCAGGAATGTGGCTGCTGACATTAGGATGACTTTGCGCACAAAAACATCTGTTTTTTTTTGCCAAGACAGGGTGCTCCCTGGGGTTCTTGCTGCTTAGCGTCATCAAATCCTTGTGGATTTGCTGTGTTAATGTGTGTGTGTGTGTGTGAGTGTTTATAATTATGTACGTGTTGTAATTTTGATTACCCTATATGCGAAAATGAATGTGTATGCACGTCTGAAGATCTTCTGCTGTGTTTTTAAGTGGAAATAGGCTGCAGCTTTAGCTGCCACACATGATGCATATGCACACATTTTATTTTAGAGGGATGAAAGCAGCTAGCAAAGGTTTTAGGAATGCATCCAGATGTGACCTTTTGTAAAATATGAGCCCCAAGACCACCATCCCATCTTTCTGGCCTTCTAGCAAAATAGAGAGTACCCAAAGATGAACAAGGTGGCCACAAGAATGATGTTGAGATGTGTCGTTGAGATGCCCCATCCCACAAATAAAATGTATATTATCTTTGTTGGTCCACTGAGTAAAATGTAGTAAAGTTAACATCAAGGTTGAGATGGCAACATTCTTTGGGTAGGACTTCTTCAGTTCAAGTAAATAAAACTTTACTTTATTAATCCCAGAAGGGGGATTTTATCATTATCATCCAGGCAACATGAAGCGAAAACAACAGTTCCTGCTTACGAAGCTTCCAACTCTTGTTCAGATGGGATCCAAAAATCGAGACATGGCAGCCAAATAAGAGCCTGAAAAATGATGCCTAAAAATACCCAAGTAGGTTTATTTTCTCAACTTCAGCAAAAAAACAAACAAACAAAAAAAAACACAGTAGGTTGAAAACAAACTAATATGGAGCAAGTTCTAAAATTAATTCTAGACTGATATGACAATATCACGTGACAAGATATTCTATTTTTTAAGCTCCACTCCTTTATCAAGACATATTCACTTTTTTTTTTAGTCAAGCTCTGCACTTTAATTGATATAATGTCACTTTTGGCTCCTAAAAGTAAAGCTTGTGACAGCCAAATGATAATAATAATAATGATAATAATAATAATAATAATAATAATAATAATGATGATGATAATAATAGCCTAATAATAATAATAATGATAATAATGATAATGGAATGATCAGGCACCAGTGTGTGATATCACATTATGTGCATCTATTTATTTTGTACATTCTGTGCCTAAACCTAGCCTCTGAGTTTTATTACCTAACAGCTATATGACTTGAATGTAAGCCAATGGGAAACAAAGGGGGAAAAAACATTCAATTTCATCTCTTATTATATGGTGAACTAAATAGGTTCTGCAAACTTGGCACTTTACCCTTACTACAATCGTGTGTGGATTAATTATGCAAAAGTAATACAAAATGTGTACACAAGGAAAGCCATCTATCATGAAACATCAAAGACAGGGTGCAGTCTCAATGCACACATAAATTCCTACTTTATTTACATCACAAGAGCAAGCAGGAGACCGCTGTCCCAGGAGAACTGGCCTACAGATCTCGGTTTCTTCATTCTTTGAATTGTATTATCCTGCATGGATAGCCAATCCATTGATCTTGGCAGAAGCTGGGATAAGCTAATTAATTAGTACGGATAGGGGTGGAGATGGATGAGCAGAGAGAGACAAAACAAGACTTATCCTAAAGTCACTCCCCTGCCAGTGGAGATTTCAAGTTGAGGCCTGACTCTGCACCTTATGTAAATATACCTGTAATGAATTATTCATTAGCAAGTGTCACAGGCACGGCTACTTTGGTATGCAAAAGAGATATGTAAATAGATAGCAGCCGGTTGGACCAGTGGTAGGTTTAAAAGATCACTGAGGGATCAATAGTTGCATGGCTTGGAGTGAATTCATTTGCTAATGCATGTACACATGTCCATGTCAGATAGCTTATGTGCAAGCATGGATTCAGTTGTGTGGACTGCAGTGATGCAAAAACAAGCCCAGACTGCAGCTAAAAAATAATAATACAAGATTATTATTTTTTTCACTCAAAATGGGATTGTTTACTCAATTATTTCTGACATAATATTTATAATTACATGTACTTATGTTGTTCACTTTTTTTCTTACAGGCATCCTAATACTGGAAACTGCATCCAACCCACCAAGTAACAAAGTAATAATTAACCATTTATAATCTGATATAATCCTTCTCTGGACATTCTAGCTGTCTTATGTTGAAGATAGAATTTTTTTGGTGCTGATGGAAAAGAAATGCACTTTCTTGAAATGCACTTTCTTGACCCTTTGGTTACGTTTTGCAAAAGCAAAAGTACTAATGTGTCCAGTTTTCAAATGTGGAGATTTTCACCCATAAAGTAGAATAAAGTAGCATGTGGTAGAAACACTGAAATATTGCCTAAGGAATGTGATTTTACAGGTCTGTGTTATACAGATTTTTTTTTTTATTTTACTGGAAATTTTAATTTCTTTCTCATTTGAAGGAGCTTGAATATGCAAAAGGTAAAAATAAATAAATAAACAAAAATAAAAAACTTCGATTCCTCCTTTTTAATGACTTTTAGCCTATTGTAACCTAACTAACTGTCATGCTAGCTTTAGAGAAAAAAAAAAACAACTTTTGAGGCAGCTCAATTTTCTTATTTGCTTTTCAGTTGATAAGTGTACTTTATTTTTATTTTTATTCTTTAGATCTAATTACATAAATCGTGGTCTCATCACCACAGCCAGGGGCTGGACCTGTCTCCCATCCAAGTACCAAGAGAAGCTTATTTCCTTCTGTGGTACCAGCTTTCATTTCTATCACAAGTGGCTCCTACGTGTACTTCAGTGCTATAGAGTTATGCTAATTTGATGTGCTTTTGTGAGATCAGTCTTTTTCTAAGTGTTTTCAGGGACTGCTGTATTTGCACTGTTGAGAAAATGATGTAATTAAATTGAAAGCTCTAGAACAAGTACTAAATGGGCCTTAAGGGGAGGCTGATTAATGTGTTTCTTTTAGAGGATTACTTTTTGAAGCTTTTCACAAATCATTTAACAAATCAGAAAAAATAATCCACTGCCGTATGACTTTTGCAAACAGCACTTTTACTAAATTTGTTATTTCCATTTTTCTTTTAGAAGTAAATCCAAATGTGCTGCTGTTAGCTCCCGATGCTCCGTACAGCCTCAGTGCGGTGCATCATTTTAATAGTTCCGTATATGAGCGGTTAATTGCACATGAGTTCCACCTGGCAAAAACGACGGGTAGTTTGCCGGAGCAGTAGCAGCAGCAGGTCTTATGGCACACTGTGCGATGGAAATGGCTTGTTGTCTGTCAAAGTGTCGAGATGGAATATAGAAGTGCTGCACTCTGGCCTCGAGTCACAGGGTGAGTCAGGGACTGGCACTAACATGTGCACACACACACACACACGTGTGCACTTACACTCACTCTGTAGTGTAAGGTCATTGCAATCACAGCTGAGTGAACGCCTTTATTCGTGATCTGGCAGACAGAATCAAAGAGAAATGGACAGAGAAGAAAAGGGGGAAACTTTTGGGCTTGTTAAGGAAAGTGCACTCACATTTGTGTGTTCTGGCCCTCAAAGCCGCTCCGTACATTATACATTCATCTACATGGAAAATCATGAGCTTACCAAGATCATTCTCTCAGAAAATGAAATCTATTGCCTTTTTATGGCTGGTGCCCTGCACATGTTATGAGGCGAAGAGCAAAACCAACTCCACGCGTCTCTCCTCTTCCCCTTTTTTTCTACTCTTTTCTCTCAATCCCTTTGTCACCCTTGAGAGTTCCCTTATAAAAAAAAAATACAAAATAGAAAAAGGAAAATAAGAGAAAAGAAAGAGCAGCATTGGCCGGAAGAGGCTGATTGTAGCCAAACTAAGGTGATGTGCCTGTTATACTGATGGTGAATAATTTTCCTAAGAGGATAGGCTCAGCTGCACACAGAGCTAATTTTAAAGCATAAATGCACAGTTGTGCATGTGGAAAAGGGCAAAGATGAGATATGACTCTGGCTGCCAAAGTGTAAGCAGTGAAATATCAACACCCAGGCTACTTTTGCATGATATCACTATATGATTCATAAGTCAGCTATGATCCTTGTCACACTGAATACCATAAGTGGCAACTTCTGTCTGGTGACATTCCAGCAAACTAATAAATGGCAGTTTATGATCTATATGGGGAAAAAAAAACTGAAAAAAAAAGTGATATGCATCAGGCAAAGTGATTCTGTACATTCAAATAAATGGCACAAGAGTGAAAACACAAATGAGGTCCTAGCATGGTCTTCACCAGACTAGTACTTCTGTTCCATTTAATTTCAGTTCACCACATAGTCTGGGAACACTAAACTCGGTTTAGTCCAGCACAAAAAGAGCCGACCAATCAACAAACAGATGGGCGTGGCTGAGAGCCATGACATAGCTGCTGCACTGTGGTTCAATTTAGTCCAATAAAAGCTACAACGGCAGTGGAGACGGATATACGGGAGGCCATTCTCTCTGTTGTGGAGAAGATCCCTGCCATCAACGACTTAAGGCTGATACATACTCCACGAGAACAGAGAAATTTGTTCTTGTTCTTACAAAGCAGCCCTGGTTTGAGAGTTCTCACAGCTTGTTCTCAACACATCATCTGGGCAGAATTTTATTTATTTATTGTGTCCGACAAATGTGTGATTGGCCAGAAATATGGAGTGGGCGTGGTTAGTAAGTGCGGTCAACATTGCCAGTTTGGTGACTTTTTCTCTAAATCTGGCAAGTTTCCATATCCTTTTGGAAACTTTTTTTTTTTGTCTAAAATGACTAGCAAAAGAATTTAGCGACTTTTTCTGGTGTGGTTGACACTCTAAGACTCTAATGGTAAAGCATGTATCGGTCCTCCATGAGCAGCGGGTGCTGCCGTGAGCCCCATCCCATCCCAAAGCCCTCCCAGGTGATCAGTCTCTGCATCCAAACTAAAAACCAACCGCCCTGGCTTCCAGTTTATCCATGTTTCTTCCCGTTTATCTGAAAAAAAAAAGTTCTAGATACAGCAAAAGATTTTACTGTGACTTGTTGTAGGCTTGGTATTCTAACATTACGTGTGCTGAAATGGGAGGGTCTTTCTGGGAGTTCTGCATGAGAGTTTCTCGTGAAGTACGATATGCCCCAGTCAGGACGAACTTTGTTCTTGTTCTCGCAGCCTTGAGGACAAGAACAAATTTCTCTGTTCTCATAGCGTATGTATCAGCCTTTAAAACCACAACAAGACCAGTGTTTGGTTAGTTTTTCGAATAGAAATGATGTAGTAGCCCTGAATTAAGTATTCTCTGGTATAGAGGACTGTGTTTACAGTGGAAATAAGAGATGGCTGTGTTAGCACATAACACCAAATGTTAGTGATTGAGTTTCAGGTAGATTAGTGATCTTAAATTTCAGACAAGCACCAGGAACTAAACATTTGGCAATCGAAAGTGGCCAGCGTCTGTTGAGGGCCAGGCTAGTTGAGTCCTACTTTTAAAGTGCACAGCCCTCAGTTGCCTAAATTAGATTTCACAAGTACAAATGAATTCTGATGTAAGCAGGAGTTTTCTAAATTCACACAGTGGTTGTCGGCGGAGCTGCCATACAAGGCGCTGGCCAGACAACCGGGATAACTGGGAATTGAGTGTCTTCCCCAAGGACACTTCAGTGGACACAGGAAAAACTAGAACTAGGAACTTAAACCACCAACCTTCAGGTTCATGGCGAAATACTCGACCACTGAGCCACCTTCACTTTCTGACTGACCACTAGGTGCTGGCTCCAAAACATAGCAAATCCCCATTGACTCCCATTTGAATTTCGGGGGATTAATAAAGTTCTATCTATCTATCTATCTATCTGTCTGTCTGTCTGTCTGTCTGTCTGTCTGTCTATCTATCTGTCTATCTGTCTATCTATGTTAAAAGTACCAGTTTTACAACAGAATTAAACATTGTATTTACAGCCTTGAACATATTTTTTTTTTAACTGTGATTATTACATCCATCACAGCTGTAAGAGGATGAATTAAAACAGAAAAAAATTACCACTGATATTACCACTTTTTTTTTTTTTTTACAATTTTCCAACCATATTGAAACATAATTCATGAACAGGGAAAAAAAGGAAATACAACATTAAGAACTATATTTACGAAATATGGCATTTACCCGTAGCCCCATCACATCAACAGTTGATATAAAACATTTCCATGTCTTCTTGCCAGTAGAAGGAAATCTAGAAGCCATCTCTTGTCGAAGTGTACAGTAGTCTTCCAGATCTGCTTTCTGAGTGGTCTGGCTCATCTGGAACACTTCAGGCTCTTCTGTCTCTGCACGGAATGAAGCCTTGTGCTCGTTTATCCAGTCCCACACAGTATGCAAGTCCCTCAGGATCTGCACCTGTCCCCCAGGTTGCACAAACAAAAATAATCACAATTGACATCTGTACTGCTTAAGAATAATGTTTCTTTATTTCAACATATCCATGCAATATAAATTAAAATATTCTCAATTGTCAACTTCTCTATATGTATAAGGGACTCATACTCTATTCAGTTTGCAGAGGCATGTTTGAGTCCTCTTGGCCAGTGACAGGCTGTTGAAGAGGTGCTCAGGGAAGTGCAGAACCAGCACCTCGGTGCTGCTCACACTCTCCACAGCAGCAATTAACATCAAACACCGACCTTAGCATCGTCTTCTCCATCTTGACTATTCCTGGATGAAGTTTTCCCACTGGTGGACCTTGGAACCCTGAAGATAGGCACCAGGAATCCTTGAAGAAGTTGGGCTGATTCTTCAGTCCAGTGTGAGAATGGATGTCCCTGCCTTTGAATGTAGCCAAAGGGTCACTTGTACAATTGTAAAATGATATATCAAGGACACTGAAATGTTCTTTGTGAATTTACGCTTCAATGTGAAACCTCTCCATTAGCTGGAGGCACCACTAGCGTCGAATCCTTGGCATCTCCCACTGAAACAAAATACACAAAAACACAATTAGTACAACACAAATACATAGTGTTTAAAGATTTGGAATGTACTACTGCTACTACTACCAATAATAAAAACAATAATAATAATAATAATAAGATATCAAACATATATAGAGCTTTTTAGGACAATCAGAGACACTTTACAAGAGAAAAAAAATGTAGTCAGCAAAACTGCCATATCTGGGAAAAGGTGAATGGGGTTAATGTAAATCTGTAAAACACCAAACAACTATAAGACAAAGTTTATTTGATAAGTACTAGCTTTGAGTTACCAATGTATACCATATATCAAGATGAAGATCCCACAGTCATGTGTGGAAGACTGAAGAGGAAACAGACACGAAGAGGAACAAAAGGACAAAAGCAAAATTTGATAAAAGGAAAATCGTATTTAGTGTCAAAATATATGTATTTCATTGCACAATTGCTCCCATTTTGAAACATTAAAACATACTTCAAGGTCTCCCACTGTCTTCTCTGTCCACGGTCCTGGATTAATGGAGGTAGAAAATGCGTCTGTACACAGTTGAAATATAAGTTTACATGAAAGCATGTGTACTGAACAACAAGCCTGAGAACAGGGCTTTTATGAACATACGCAAAGAACAGAACTGGCAATTGAACAAAGCCAGAAAACGTATATAGTCTGAACCTAAATATGTTTCTGTAGGCCTTGTCACCAAAACCATCAGAGTGAAGAGATTTAAGGAACAGTACCTCTCTCAGCTCATATTTTTGTTATTATCAATGAAAACACAACAAAACATATGCCTCCTGCACTAAACTTATCTCAAACAGAAAAACGCCATTACACAGCAGAAGTAGTGATCAGTAGTGCCCTGCTGTTGACTCCATGCTGGGAAAACCACAGCATCTTTCATGGTCAGGTCCTAATAGTACCAATATATATTAATATACATACTATATCAATAGAAAAAGAAACAATGAAAAGGATAGCAAGATGGATGGATTTTATAAAATACTTATAAAATACTTATCGGCAATGAACACAGAGGATCCACATTTTCATCCTTCCAGGAAGGCACCACATAGAGATCAAAAATGTGTATCTCTCTTCACTTATGACTACAGAAAGAAGACATTATGCATTTAAATTAATTAATAGGAAAATAACTACTGGCAATATTACAATTACAGGTTATTGCAAACGGGCTAGTAACATGAGGAAGGAGAGGAGACCAAAATCAGCCCATTTATCCCAGATGCTGTGGTGCAGAGAGGGGTGCTTTTAACACTTGTGATTCAGGGCTCCCAGGTTAATATATGAAAAATGTGTCAATACTTGCAAGACCCTCTTGAGCTGGGTTCCCACTTTGCTCCAGAAGAACCATATGAATGCTCCAGCTGCAAATTAGTGACGAGTATCCATGAACCTGGAGAAGCTTCTTCTCAGTTTGTTGTTCATCTGATTATATGTGTGAGGACAATCAAATCATATCAATTATGATATCAAAGATATAAATACAAATACTACTAATGCGTCGAGCATTGGGGGTGGGGCATGTAAATTAACTCACTTTTTAACCTATAATATGGCCTGAGTCTTGATACATTGGCCTTCTGGGAGGTAGATCCCTTCATCACAGTGGCAATTCCTTTCCTTGTAATGTTTCCAGTGATGTAAGGTCCTCTATGCTGGCTTGTTAATGTGTCACCCTGTATGAATGAATCCCCTGAAATCAATCACTCATCTCCAGTCTCAACAGCCTTTACTCTGGTAAACTCACATTTCCACAACCCAAAGGTGTTGTGGGCTTGTGCACTCTCAATGTTTTGAAGAACCTTCAAAAGTAAGGAAAATGCTCCATAAGCAAGATAGAATAATTGCTTATTACGTCTAGTCTTATCTTGACAGTTACAAACCCTGGCATTTATGTGTTTCATTTCAGTCAGTTAGTTCTCAGTTTCCTCCTCTGCATTTCCAACCTCGAAGCTGTCTCCCATTGGGCAGGCATTCATAACCTTCGACAGACGTGGGTGGCGGTAGAACAACAGGAAGTAGGGAGTGTATTTGGTTGAAGACTGATAACAAAAAAGCGCCTGCTTAGCTCTTTCGAGACAAACCTTTAGTGCAAATGAACTGGCAACAGGTCTACCTGCTTTGCAGTGTTTATTCCATAAACAACTGCACGAAGGTGGAGGTCCCAGTCATTGTGACTGTCATTTACGTACTTCCTCAGAGCACGTTTGATATTTTGATTTGTCCTTTCATTCTAAAAGTAAACACAAATTGTTTAATTTGACTGTAAAGTGTACGCTCTTGCAACAAAACCCAAGCTATACCTGTCCATTGGTCTGGGGGTGGTAGGCACTTGAAACAGCATGCTGAATCTTTAGCAGACTGAAGATACTGTCATTGCAGGGAAAAGGTAGATATCTTCAAATGACTGAAGTTTGCAACAGTAACAGAGAAAAAAAGATATCATTTCACCTGGTTCACAAACCTCTTGCCCTGATCAGTAATAATTTTCCTGACCAGCCCAAACATATACAATTTGGAGATGATTGTTGAAGACACCTCCATAGCGGTCTTTGATCGTAGAGGCTCAGCCACCTCCCAGTTGGTGTATAAGTCCGTCATAGTCAGGACATAATTGTTTCCCTGTGATGCCTCTGGGAGAGGCCCGATCAGGTCCAGCCCAAGAACCTCCCAAGGTTCCTTGATCTGAAAGCCATTAAATAACATTAGTACACAATAATAATTTTAAAAAAAGTATGTTGGAAAGGTACTACATTTACTTGTAAAAAACAGTGTTTGTCTTTTAGTCTATACAAGTAAAACAACCTTGATTGAATGTGGCTTGGTGATTAGCACTAGCAAGAAAGTTCCTGGTTTGAATCCTTTCAGTCTTCCTGTGTGGAGTCTGCATGTTCTCCCTTTGATCGCGGTGGTTTTCTCTGCGTACTCCAGCTTCACAGTCCAAACACATTCATGTCAGATGAATTTGTTGTTTCTAAATTGGTTGTTCATCTAGGGTACATGTCACACAGTGATGGACTAGAGACCTGCCCAGGGTCTACTGCCTTTCACCCAAAGAGAGCTGGGATAGGGTCCAGCAGATCCCTATAGCCCTATGAACAAGAGTAAGTGGGTGTAGATGGATGGAATATAATGGAGTTGGCTAGTCAAAAGAAGTTTTCACTGTGCCTGTTAATCAAGAAAACAAATTTAGAGCATTCTTGAAAGGGTTACCCACAATATACTCTTCTACATTTAAAAACCTTGCATATATCGTTTTTTGTTTTTTTTTTCCATAAAGACCATCTGTCTCAAAAGGCTTTTGACACTCAAAATTTCCTTGTGAGTGTTTTCCATTTGAACATAGGCCTATGTGGCTTTTGTGTCTTTTGAGAATATTCATACTCACATAATACATAATACTTTTTTCAATATTACTCTTTTTTTTAAATACAGAGCTTACATTTTAAAAAAAAGAAGAAAGAAAATGTGGCCACAAAACAAGGTTTCTCTCTTTAAGTGAAAAAAAATAATAATACAATTTGTATTTTGGTAGTCCTTCAAAACTTCCAGAAGTAGTTATAAACATTTCTTAAGTAATACTTTGACTTCAGTGAATAAATGCACTCATCATTCATCAAGGCTTGTTTTTTAGAACATAAAGTCTGGACGTAGGCGTCAGTGGGCGTTGGGTGTTGGGTGTAGTCAATCAACTGGTCACCTTTTTCTCAGTCCCTTTCCCCACCCTCTACTGCCGTACATTTGTCATTTTTCTGCCTCCTCTAGCTCTGTCTCCCATTTTCTTCTCACACGCTCACTTTCTCTTATGTATGTAGTTCACATTAATCACAGCTCTGGTCCAACTACTAAGACTTGTATGGATTTTTGTCAAATTGCTTCTGCCACATAAATCTAGTACATATAAATTTGTGTGCGGTCAACTCTCAACTGATGCTTGATTAATGGGTGTGAGTACATTTGCCCGTTCCACTGCAGTTTGTTTGGCCTCACAACAAGCAGCAATCGTACCTCATCTTCTGTGGGAGATCATGTGATTGTCTTATTCTCAGCTGCAGGTCATTGTGGGAGATCTATCATGTGACAGTAGGGGTCACTGGGAGTCTTGTGGATAATAAGGGGAAGACCTGTTCACACTGGAGATATATGACTAAGATAGCTCCACTCTCTCTGTATAGTTCATGCTTCTGTCTCAGTTTGGAGGTGAAAACAAAAGAAGTTAAAGTAAAGATTTTATTGTCTTGAATCACATAGAGTATAGATTTCTTGAAAAAAGAAATCCCATTAGGAAAAGTAAAGAAACAAAAATAAGGATTTAACACTACCCATTTTGTAACAAATCCAAATTCTTCTTGTGTTACGGTCTCTTGAGGAAGAGGTAGGATTCTGAAGCTTTTTAAGTTGCACGAGCAGAAAATGGGTTGTGCTGTCTATACACAATTTGCCATGGAACCATGAATGACATCAACAAGCAAAATAATCATGTGGATGTTGGTGATGCTGGTGATGCCACTGAACCAGTTCTATAATTGTCTAATACTACTTTTGCTAAATCTGTCATGTTCATAAATATCCAGTGCAGTTGTTACAAATATCTGAGAAAAAAATGACATATCAGCTGCAAAAGGTCCAGGAGATTTCTACCATTTTATATATAGGCTAATGTTTAGCTGATGTAATCACTACCTATTCAAGTAGCTTTCAGATACAAGTCAAGGCTGAAGCCAGTGAATATTATGATGGCTACTTGTTATGCATATTTGAATTTTCACTACTCTCCATAGAAAAAAACAAAACAAAAACAAAAGTGACACCCGCAGCATCAAAAATGCAAGTACCACTTGCTTAATTGATCAGAATGTTGATATTTGTACCATATGACACAGACTTTTCCTCTTTTGTGATTTTTAGCTCAGCATGTCCTATAGACATGCAGTTTGTACAACACAGTAAGATTTATTCTTGTTTGTTCTCTTGTCTGGTCACACTCTTATTTTTTTCTGTCATCTTTACTCTCTTGAGACTTGTGGTCACCTTTAGCTGTGTGAGGCAGTTTCATCATATTTGATGTGTGATGTAGTGTAAAGCAGTTGTCTCATACAGTTGCAAAACATGCTGGGGATTCCAGAGTTACTTTGGCTCTTTTCTTTTCTTTTCATAATAGAGACTCCATCCATCCATCCATCCATTATCTATACCCGCTATTTCCTGTGCAGGGTCATGGGGGTCTGCTGAAGCCTATCCCAGCTCTCTCCGGGTGAAAGGCAGGGGTAGACCCTGGACAGGTCACCAGTCCATCGCAGATAATAAGGACTCAAGACTACAAAATTACATTGATCAAATGAAACTGAAACTAATATTTGAACATGAAAAATTACTTTGTGCTGTTTTAAGATGTGATGTTTAAAGACATCCAAACATTCCATTAAAGGGAATTGGTCCATTGTAATCCTGACATTTGAACCATCATAAGGAAACAGTAATTCATTAAAGGCTGGTAAATACTCATCAGTAGTAGCCCTACCTTGCAGTATCAATTAAAAAAAAAAAAAACTAAAAACTAAAAAAATGGGGAAAATCTCAGTGTGATAAACCTCTAGAGAATTCCAGGTTATGTTCCCGTCATTTCGACAAGAAAAATATCAGTACTGACAGCTACACAAGTACCGATCCTGTCTACTTTGCTTTGAATAATTGGAAGAAGCCACTAGCGCAGGGAAGTCCAGAAAGCCACAAATTTACAAAACCGGATGACTGTGAGTGCTGCCCCCCTCAGGGCTGGAATATAATTGCTGTTAACAATGTGTACGTGAACGCAATATGGCAGATAACATGTATCTTTGTTTGACACATTGTTCATGCACATCCTTCAAAAAATACCCGCCGCTTATGTGAGATGCTAGTGTAGGTCAGTGTAGACCACAAGTGAGTTGTCACAAAGCTCTTCTGCAATTTCATCCTTTATTTACAACCACTATGTGTGGCCGTAGCCTTACGCAACAAGTTGTCAGATGTTTAAAGTACGTATGACAAATACTGTCAGTGTAATTTTCTTGTGAATTTCACACATAAGACACACTTGAGAAGAACAAACTCCCATCTCGACAACACTGATGTTATGGTTTATAATATCTCCAAATGATGGTGGTATTGTTTTTTTCTGACTGTGACTGCATCAAAAACAAATTAATTCTTCTGTCCCACTTCTTGTGGGTTGTACTTTTAACTCTGACTCGCCATTCTGCCCCCCAGCAGAGACCTCCGGTATTACGCGCTCTGCCCACGTAGTGCGGAAGCAAAAAGCATTCACAAGGCAGCTGGTTGTGTATGCAAATAGATGCAAACGCGTTGTCAAACTGCAAGTATATCCCAGGCCTCACACATCATGCTCAGTGGCACTTTAGGTTGCCTCCTTTTGGAGATTCTAAATTCTAACGTGGCGGCATGTGTGGATGCTTGTGTATATGTGGCCCTGTGATGGATTGGTGACCTTTCAAGATTGTACCCCTGCCTTGTACCCAGATATAGATAATAGATTATTATTATAGTTTAGCTTTTATAAAAATTTTAAAAAAAAAGAAAGAAAAAGACTGTGGATTTTAAATGTTCACATATCACCTGTTATGTGTTCAAGATCAATGCTTGGGGTGTATGGATATGAATAATGTCTTGTGTGTTAACTCTTTCTTGAACTAGCTTTAACTGTTAACTCTAACATAATGTGTAGCTTGTTTTCAGATGGCCTCCTCAGAATTTGCCAGTAGCTCAGAAACAGCACTCCAAGCAATAAAAAATAAGCCCATTGTATTTCAAAATAGAGCAATAAATATCATCTACTACAAATTCCCCAGATGAATGAATTTTCCTCATAATGCAGATAAGATGTGATCACAGGGTGACGCATTTACTGTATGTGTGTCCATCTCCACTGTGAAAGCAATAAAATTAACTGTAATGACATAATCCTCGAGGGTGCCATCGCCGGGAAAATAAACGCTGATAGAATTTATGTGATCACAATTAAATCAAAGTTATTGCAGGAGTTTCCTCATGAACTTGCTTATTTGTTCCAACCACAACACATAAAAAAGTTAGCTTTCAATCCCTCTGTGCATTCATAAAATAAACATGAAATAGAAATCAATTTAACAAAGCCCTAACTGCTATTCCTACTATGCCATTCCCATCAGCTGCACTAGAAAAATAAAATTTAAAGACAATAAAAAAGTCATAAATTGCAGATATCAAACGGCTCCTTCTGAGGTTTATGGTTGAATTCTCCTCCCCAATGGGATCTTGGGGTCGTTATTTTGCACCAGTGAGCATAAAAGGAATTGGAATTTATATTGAAATTTGGGTCTGATATTGTAGAGGTGATCAATGATTTCATTAATTAGCTTCATATATTTGAGCATGGGGAACAGTAGCTTTTATTTTCCTTGTATCTTTTTTTTTTTCCTTTTTGTTCTGTATTATACTAAACCCACTCCTCTTCTTATCCTCCTGCACCTGCAGTTTTGGTTGCTGTCTGCTCCATGCTATCCTTCCTTAAAGGCTGAACACCACTGCAGAATGATCACCAGGCGAATGACCCTTAACTTTACGTGTCACAGTTAGGCCGTTAGATATTCTCAATTACTGATATATTGTGTTTGTTGCTGCAAGTGACGTCTTCTCAAAAACTCTACATGTCATCACAAAATAACCTTACGCACACAATTAATCCAAATGGACAAGAACTGGAAAAGAAAGTTATTTTAAAAGTAAATGCATGAAAGTAAATAAATACATAAAATTCATCCAAGTTATTATTGACATAGACTCACACCTGGAAAATATATTAGAATTTTCTTGCTGCAGCTGCTGCAAGAGATAGAAGGCTGTGTTTAACTGGGTCAGGTTGCTTTACAAAGCTTTGGCCCCAGACCCTTCAGATTCACCAGTTTCAGTGATCCCTTGGTACAGCTAAAAGTTCAACAATTTATGTTATCTTTAAAATAATGTGAATTAGGCTCTCCCTTTATCTAACATTCTCAATAGATAAAGTGAAAGCAAAAAAAAAAAAGGCATACATTTGTGGATTTATGTAAGTTTGTCTGATTGGTACTTAAAATCACCCCATTTGCAGATGTGAGGGGATTTGAAAAGTAACTATGGAAACGAAACTCTTTTTTGAACTAGGCTTAAATTATGTTTATGTCTGCTGTCAAGTTGGGCATTTTAACCAAGGGATCGATGGAAACACACTTTTGGAGCCTCTAGTGGTCAGTCAAAGTACTGCATCTGCTGATTTACTCAAACTTGAAAAGCTGGATCTTGACACTTGCTTTCAAGTGAGAACAAGCTAGTTGGTTGCTAACGCTGGTTTTCTGGAGCGTGTCACATTCTTGCCCTTCAACGTTCATGTAGTCATTTGTTGTTGGAATTGTAAACTGAAATGGTGTTAATAGGATTGAAACTGAGGGTTTTACTGTTCTTTTGGGGAAAAATGCCAGTTAAAAGGGAGTTGATCGATCTCTGTGTCATCCTCCCCTGATCTGAGGGTGCTTTTTAGCTACAGGTTAACGGGGGTGGGAGGTTCATTTTACATTTTTTTACGGCAAACCACGTGTGTTTGCATGTTCTGGATGTGGACGGAAGAGGCTGAATATTTTGATTGTATACTCTCAATATGCATTTTTTTTATTGCCTTTCATGTATTAATAATTCATTATTTTTGATTAATTAGTTCTTTTAGAGGAAAGTGAACAAACAAAATCTCAGTGCTATTGATTCTAGAGACTCTTCTAAGCTTGAACACTTTTTTTTTTACATACTAGTTTAAATCTGTACTAACTTTGTGTCTATTTTTAGATTATTTATATTACTTTAGGGCTACTAATGCTTAATTACTGTTACATGTGCACCTTAACAGCTGAGAGGAAACATGTGCTCTATGTATAACTTCTCACCAGTGGAAATTATACATCTTGTTTAAATAACACCATTAGTTGAATATTTTTATTTTAACACTGCTTAAGTTTAAACACAGTTTGATGATTTTTTTTTCTGACACTTTCTGCTGCCTCCTGTCTGTCAGTGATGTCAGTGCAGTAAGCCATTTTTTTCATCCTTTTTCTTTTTTCTTGTTGCTCCTTTTCTCCCTATTTCTATTAATGGTATTCATTGTATTCCATCACTGTTTTATTCATATAAAAATAAATCTCACAACAGCTCATTTGTATGCATTGCCTAAATATTAATTACATTCAGATTCAGCCTAATTTGTCTTAATTCCCCCCTCTCTCAACAGAAAAATGAATACTACCCGCTGATGATTCCACGCCAGGCAATTCAAAATTCTTCAGAGGGAACAAGAAAATGAGCGAGACCATTTGCATATCAACAGGATTCAATCATAGTATTGCTGAGAGGGAACGTCAATTGAAGATGAACATCCAGGACAAAAAAAAAAGTCACACTTGAAATTGTGCATAAACAAAACCTCCCTGCTTTGCGGATAAACAATTTTTCTCTACTTAATAATTTGGTGGGAAATGACACGGCACTGCATTTTATTGTGCTCCACTCTGACATGACAAATAGTTATTTGACAGTTGAGAACAGAACACTCACCAAATCTTTGGTGAAAGTTGGAGATGTAATTTTTTTATTCTAGATTGCCTTGTAGTTTTCATTTTAAGATACCACCACTGGTTTTATGGTGTAGATGATGCTGCAGCAGGCTGTTAATCAGAGCGTAAGGAATGGATTCGAAAGGATAACTAATTACCTAGCCTGTTAGGTGTCATGCATCTACTGAGACACACAGCCCAGACAGGAAACCTTCACTAAAATATAGATGAATATATACTCCAGGTTTATATGCAGAATTATGCA
>JBAMYA010000010.1:6818108-6834133 GCA_037176975.1 Arrhamphus sclerolepis
ACAAAAGCATTAAGACGAAACCAATTAGGTTAATAAATAAAAACAACTAATTCAATGCATAATAAACTAAAAATAAAGAATTTTGACCATGGCTTACTTTTAATGCTCTTTATCTCCTGTAAAAGAAAAAAATAGAACAGAAATCACTCTTCAGGTCTTCTGCAGTAGTAAATGCACGATATGAGACGTCTAAAAGACATGTTGACAACAGCACCAGACACGTGATACGCAGAGTAGACACATGTCCGAGTACACAATGAGAGGCAACAAGAAGGACAGCAAAGAAAGACGAGACAGGAAAAAGCAAATGATGGACCTCTCAGGTCCTCATGAATTGTTTTTTTGTTTGTTTGTTTGTTTTTTTAATCAACAAATGCCTTGCCTCCAAACAGTCGAAGTTTCTCCAAGAGTGCCATTCCTGTATTCCTCTACTACATAAACTTAGCCCTGTTTCTGGACTCCATATTCATGTCAGAAATGATTTTTATCAAGCATCAACTACTAATGATTGTCAGTTACAATGTGCCCAATGCTTCAGAAGAAAGATTGCCGCTTATAGCAGCTATTATTGAAACCAAACACACTAAGCAATTCTGTTTAATGATTTGCAAATTGATGAGGAGGCATGAAAAATGGAACAAAATAGAGAGATGCAACTGCAATCACATTTAACATGCCAGCTGATGTGATGGAAATGACAACTGTGGCTTTGGATCACAGCATGTCTCTTCTTCCTTTTCTCTGCCTCGGCTAGACAATCACAGCCATCAGTGACATGAGTGGATAGCAGGTACGGATTGCCTCGCTCATTTACACTAAAGATTGAGCCATCAGGGCACCCACAATGCACAGCGCCTCTCTTGAGGCCTCCATGCCCTTCTCCTGATTGCTCACCCTCGATCATATTCAAAGCAGAAGACAGCAGGGTGGACATCTTGCATTGTTCAGCTATCATGGATAAGCAGCCAACCTGCACAGTTAGATGCCGAGGTAGTTAGCCGGCGCTCTGCGTGTTGTGTACGTTGAAAGGAAGTTGATTTCATAGCCATGGTACATTGACTCTGCAGGATTGTTAAATCTCAGGAATTTTCCCTCTAAGTTAATGAATTGGGCTGCGATTTCAAAGCAAAAATACCTTCTTTCTTTTTCCACTCTTGTCTCTTGGGCTTTGGCTTCAGCATGAATACTTTGAAATCCATCTGTCCTTTATGCTTTGGACAACTGAGTCTGCCAGAGCTCGGTTCAGTGTGGACTTGTACCATCACCTGCTGGCTGAAGTAATCTAGACTTCATTTTAAAGCTCACTTCACTTCACATATTTTACCCCCTCTGCCAACAGTGATTATTCCCTTCAAACTTTAATTCCAACTATTAAAGTCAGCACAACAAAAGCAAACAATAAAATAAAGATGAGGGAAAAAAAGAAGAAGAAGAAATCATTGTTTTAAGCAGTTTAATTGAAGAGGACTTGCAGCTTTGTTTCTATACATGTCCATAGGCCTTTTTTAAGACCCAATTCAGAAATCAGGACGTGGAAAATATCTTCAAAGAGAAGCCCTGAGAGCACACGTAGCACAGTAGCTGACTTTTGTTGCATATTCACAAACATCCTGCAAGCCCACGCTACCACAACACAGCACAATACAACTGGGTCAACCCGTCGTGTTAAGAAGCCCTGCTGCAACACTGACAGACAAACAAGCTGGTCTCTCCATCCCAGGTTACATCCCCTGGGCTAAGCTCTTGCCGTCTGCAGGTCCAGGGCTGCACCACAGTGGCTTCGTGTGGGTGCCACAGGAAAGGCCTGCACTCTACATCGCTGCAGGACAGCATCTTTTATCACAACTAACAAGCCACGGGAACAACAGAAGAGCAGCAGCTTTTGTTAACATGTCATGCCTTTCTAGGGTGATAATAATACTGAGATGTCACTCTATAGGCGAGCTGAGGGAAATTAGTTCCCCATACAGTGTGCATTTAAAGATTTCAAGAAGGCTGTAGAGGAGACTTTCTTCATCTGTGCAAGAAAGCCGGCTGAGAGTGGGCCAGTCGCTGCACTGGTTAAGCTGCTGCTTTTCTTAGCTGGCTTTAGTCAGCCGCTCTTTCAGGGTGACCAGCTTACACTTCGGATATTTCAAAGAACCTCCTCTGCTTGGGTTCAGTGGCAATCTGCTGCAGTGTCTTTAGCATTTGCTAAGATGTTGCAGTGGTACAAAAAAAAAGAAGGAGGGTTTGACTGTCATTGCTCAAAGCAAATGGACACTGTTGTCTGCTGTGTGAATTTCTGGGCGATTCCTGTTTATTGGGTGTGATACATGAAACATGAGCAGAACAGATTCCTGTATAAACAGTATGCAGAGTGAAACTTGCCCATGTTTTGGCATCCTTTCATCCTTTCACTGGAGCAGTTAAAATAATAGAGTACTTGCAAGCGCTACCTCCTCAAGTTTGACTGAAGGTTTTGAGATCACGTGAATCACCTGGTAGTCTGCACTTTCACACCTCCTTATACGGTGGTCTCAGGGCAGGACTTATGCAAATTAACAAGCTTTGTTAGCACCCCATCCCCCAACTGTGACCATTTTGAATTCATAAAGGTACGCATGGTTCATGAATCCAGAGCAGAATTTAAGTAAGGAGGTGACTTATGTACAAATTTAATCAGACTTAAGAAGCTTGTGTCTGTTTGCGTTGTGGGACTGCACTGCATGTTTTTACTGTAACACGTTAGCAAGTCCTCTTTCCAGTCTGAATTTATTCTGTGACACCAACAGTTTCAGTTTTGAACCACTGCACTGATAGCTAGATGGAGGAAGTGATGGGGGGGACTGCTTAGCATGCATCTTTGTGCATATGTACTGAATGTGTGTCTTTGATAGGCATTTGGCTGAAGAGCAGATAGGGGCAGGAGAAGAAAAAAAAGAGGATTATAAAGACAGGAATGATGTGGAGTGCAAGGGACTGACTGAATAAAGGAGACAGAGGCAGAGGGGAGAGTGTGCATGGTGAGTATAGCAGGGTCAGGGGATGGGAGGGGAAAAACAGCAGATTGAATGGAGAGGACAGCGTGGCCAAAAACCTGACCAAAAGAGAGCAGCAGATAGCAGGGGGGGAGAGGGGAGAAGGAATTGAGGACATTAGCAAAGACAGAAGGGGGAGAAGGAGTAGACGAACAGACAGAAGGGGAAACAAGAGGTGAGAGCGTGATGATGAATACTTTTGATAACAGACCATGTTCTGTGCTTTAAATAAATCCTGGAAACATGTGCTTCCAGACATGCACACATTAATCTATCAATTCAAAGATCTTGATTTAGCTTGTTTAAAGCTTCAAATTATCTCTCCAACAACGAGGCCCTGTGTGCAGACAGATGCGAGGCTGCACACCTCTCCACTAACCCAATCTAATACGCTGCCGTCTCATTCCCCGTATTAAGGATACCGAAAAAGCAACACAAGAAAACACTTTAACCTCCTAATTCTATTTACACCCGTCCGCATGATTCCAATTTGAAACCAAGGGGGAGCATCTTCTCCACAAAGACAAGATGTCAAGAAAGTTTTACAGGCCTGGGAGAAGATGTTAAAGAAGTTAACTGTGTGAAAACAATGAGTCTAGCTTGGAAATGCTCCCCCCATCCCCCCACTGGTCAAAAACAAAAAGAACTGATCCATTTTGCACGGCGATGCAGTCACCATGACAATGAGAGCATATATTTCTAGGTGTCAACCTTATATAATAATCCAGATGTGGCTCAAGGAAGGAACATGAAATAAAGCTTTTGTAAAGACAAAACAAAAAGACTCCAGTGAAAAACAATGATACCTTTACCCTTTGCAATCTTCTTTTTTTTTTTTTTACCCTTTCTACTCATTCTCGCCTCTAATAAGATCCCGTTTAATTAGGTGGAACTTGCTGTCTAATTATGGCGTGAGCGCATGTCTCCTTGTGTTTGGCTGTCTCACTCTGCAGGGCCCTCTGGCGATGCCTCAGAGCTGAGAGGTCCAAAGCGACGAACACAGACAGTCAGACAGACGCTCTGCTTTGCTGAATATGACTAACGGTGGCTTTGGGGAATAAAAGGAAGGAAATGGAGAGAAAGAAAAAAAAAAAAGAAGAGAGACAGAGAACGGCCTTAGAGGAGAGAATAAGGTGAGGGAGGAAGTGTTCCTGAGAGACAAGAGCAGCGAATAGGTGCTAAATTATTAACGCTGTGACGGCGAGTTCAGACAGAACAATATCCACAGGAAAAAGTGATATTTGTCTTTCTCTAACAGAGTTGTTTGCCAAACAATCAAGGAAGGATGGAAGAGATGGACTGACGGTGTGGGGAAGAGTGAGAACAAAAGGGGAGTCCTGAAGAGCAATGACCTTTGAAAATGCGAGTAATGGCGTGCCCTGCGAGCTGAAGTATTAATTGATGGCATTAATGTCAGTATCTGATATTTTCTCTGTGGCAAAGATGTCAAATCTAAACGGCAAACATCTAACCCTTGTTCACCCGGTGCAGACCTCGCAAGCAGGAGGCCACTGAGATCAAATGAGCATAAAACAACCTCTTTTTTTCATGCCTGCTAATTGCTGTTCTTTCAGAATTGTTCATCGCCAGCCTTCTTACACAAATCACGTTCTGTTCACGAGCCTGCTTGACGCACATTCTGCATTTTTCATGCCAAACATTTTCCCACGCCATTGTAACCTTTTTTGCTTGAGCGGCTCTTCTTTTGCAGTTGATCTATTCCCTGCCTCATGAGTGTGCTGAAGTATTTACTACCTGGCAAGGGCAACTAAGGGAATAATCTGGAACCCCCACCACGTCTCAAGAGGTGCAAGGCAGCCATAGAGAAAAACCAAGAGGAGAAGCATACAGAGTCCTGAGTTTTGTAATGAGCTGTCACCTCCTTTCGCCTTACTTTCCAAGATCCCTATACGTCTTATAGGACTTTCTAGGCTGTGTCCCGGTGGGCGATGACATAACTTCAATTTCAGCCTTTCTCCCCTTTTAGCCTACAGCTGATCCGCTAACATGCATTGCAATGGCAATGCAACCCCAATGTCAAAAAAGCTGGGACCTTTTAGAATGAAAAACGAATAAAAGCTCATGAAGCCATATGTCATTCACAATAGAACACAGCTCATTATTGAATTTCAATTTGGAGTTTAATAAAGTATTTTTGAATTTGAATTGAAGTGAATTGAATAGCCCATGTTATGCTCACTAATGCAGCGCCCACAATCAGAGATCCAGGCTTTTGAGCAGAGCGCTGATAGCTCTCCGCTTTTGTTTGGACACAATTTCACATTTTTATTTCTCTGACTACCGAACAGTTTTCCTTATAATGAGCTGTGACCCAGAGAAGATGGCAGCATTTCTGGTTTGTGTTCACATGTAGCTTCTTTATTTCACAATAGCCCTTTAACCTGCTTTTGTTGATAGCACAGTGAACTGATCTCTGAGAAAGAGCTTTCTAGAAGGGTTTCCTGAGCCCCATCTGCTGCTCTCCATTACACAATCCTGCATCTTTTAAAATGCAGTTCTGTCTGCGAACCCGAAGATCACAGCCCTCAGACATGGATACCCTTTTGCGCACAAATTGATCCAGATTCTCAGGTATTTATTGATGATATTATGTACTTGAGATGATGAAAGTCTCAATGATTTATGCTGAAGAGCATTATTCTGAAATGGTTTGACAATTTTCAGATCAAATGTCTCATTTCCTTCTAACAGACTCTTTTTATTCCAAGTTAGTAATTAACAGCAAGATTTTACTCTGTTTCTTTTTAATGCCACCTACTTTTCAAGCCTTTTGTTGTCCATGTTCTTTTTAATTGGGCTCCTTCCAACACCTGATTGCTCAATATTTGCTGCATAATTGTCATCAAATTCAAAATTAGCTTCTTTTTTTTTTTTCAAACAGTGGGACAAGATCTCAAAAGTTTTCTTTCTTCCCTTGTAAATAAAATTTGGGTTCATTCTATTTTTCTATTTTGTTTTCTATTTTCTATTTATTATTTTTCAGGGCCTCCCAACTTTTTTGAAAATGGGGTTGCACTTGTCCCTTTTTAGCACCTTTAATACTCGTTCTAGCATAATGAATGTACTCCAGCCTGCTCCTGAGGTAATTAATTGAGGGGAAATTAACTAGCATAATTTCATTCTGGAGATGATCTCCTAGCCAATTATTAAATGCTGCTTGTACTCTCCCTGCTCTCTGCATGTGTCCTCTCACTCCTGGTCTCCACCGCTCCCTGACCATTTTGAACAGCGAGCACTCAAAAGTCAAAGACCCCATAAATGAAGCGTCCCTCCATGTCGCGCTTCGTGTTCATTCGTCTGCCTCGTGGACACACCGCATGTGTGCTAACACAGACGCAGAAACGTTTATCCTTCCTCTTTGTTATGCAGGTCTGCATGCATGAGTGTTGACACAGTGTCCTCAGAGAACTTCTGACCTAACCTCATGTGTAATGGAAACAACAACAGCATGGCTCAAATCAACACCTAACTTCAAAATACGTCCAAACTCCTGCACAGCAAGCCAGAAAATCTTGAAACAAAAGAGTTCTCTAGTCAGACTTTTTCATTATTGTTGTAGCATTACACCTATAATCACCTTTTACAAGCTACTTCTTCCCTCTTCATATATGTAATTCATTTAAGCTTAAAAAAAACACCCAGTTACAGTAGAAAATAAAGTACTGCGTCACCCCTCACTCCCACGTTTATGTGTGTGCGCTTTAGCGTGGCGCTTCGAGCTTACATTCTGAAAGCGCCCGTAAGGATTAGAATTAGCCGCTCTGCCGTGGTGCACACATGCATGCAACACTGCTAGCAACCGATAAAACAATATGGCGGTCTCAGCTTATTTTCACCCACACACACACAAACACACACCCTCATATACACAAGTGCCTCCTCTGTGCTCCAGCAAACCTTACATTAAATGAGGAGAGTGTCTGTGCATGTGTGTGTTTGTGTAAAAGCTTTTTGCTTGGCATTCCCAGCCGCAGACAACACTAGCATGCACAGCCTTAACTGATGAGACAGACGCAGAATATACATGAGGGAGTAGCGAGTTTGTGGAAAATGGCAGGGCTTACTGTGCTGCTGTGACTGTGTCAGTTAAATCACTTTTGAAAAATGTATTTTTTATTGTTTACTATGCCTTTAAATTCCATTCTCTCACAGACACACACACATACACACAATCTCCCCCTTCTTTCTCTAGCCAGTCTTTAGAAAAGAAGTGTCATTGCTTCTTCTCCACTGTTACTCTTATCGCACACTCCCAGGCACACTCACACAATAGCCTGTTTTACACCATTAAATGGTTATTTGTCAAAATACAATTTCAATTAAATTGTACCTAAAATTAAAATAAAGAAGAAGAAGAAGAAAATTCAGTGATTTGTGCTGTTCATCGACTGTAGGAGTACGAGAAAGCATCTAAATCATGTAGTCCAATGTGGAAAAAGAGGTGCGAAATGGAGGAGGTGTAGTTCTGAAGATGGGGTCATTACAAGAAAAAATGCGTAATGGTGGCTTAGACAGTTGAAACAAATGGAAACTGCATAGAACATACCTCATGTGCTGCACGTGTTGAGAATCCCATTCTTTAACAGGAGGTACAGTACTATACCACTCAGCTCAGACACTCAGACACAAATTTAGAAGCACATTTGCATCAGAATTTCATTATGTGTTCTGTTTGCCAGACCTATTGAGGATGACCTACATATCACACATTGTGTACATGCAGTGCATAATTTCAGAAGGAAATGCCAAACCACACATTATTTTAAAATAATAATGTTCAAAAATATATTATTCTGTGGGGATGCAAGTGAAATGTACAACAGCTTTACAAAATCAAATGTCTTCAACTAAGGCTCGACATGTGATAGATAGTTCGCAGTGACAGCCTGAGCTGTGAGTCAGCTAAATAATACCTTGCATCTACCATTGTTGTCATCCTGAGTGTGGAAATTAGCTCCCCGCTCTCGCTGCTAGTGCATTCATGGCCAGAGTGAGCTGGGCATGGTGAGTCACGACCTTAATGGAAAGCTAGTGGTGGAAATGTGGTGGGGGTAATTATGTTGACCTAAAGCAACAAGCTTTCAGTTTTTCAGCGTGCAGGCTCATAAACAGGCAAAGTGAGCTTCACTCTGGGGCAGAAAAGGCAAATTATCTGGAGCCCTTGTTTCCCAGAGGGACTACTTTTCTGTGTCTCAGCAGGTTCCAAAAACATGATAAACTATTGTGTTCTGTCGAAAGAAAAAAGAGCTGAACAAGGTTTTTGTTTTTCACAAGGAGTATCTGTTCTTTTAAGTTCTGCCTTTTATTCTACAATTAATTTTGTGCAGCAAGTGAATGCTTTCTATATTGATCTAATGGTGGTACTAAATAATATATATATATATATGTATATATTTGATTACATGGGGTGCACCTCAAATACCATTTTCAATGATACCCGAAAACATAGGAAATCTTGACTTCGCTTCTGACAAATCATCAAACTTCCACCATTTTCTTCTGCTGTCATCATGATTATTGGTAATCGGTTTTGATTATGAATATATAAAAATGTGCCATCTGCAAGCAGCTGTGAACTGGAATGACCTAGGAAAGCAAAGAGGCCATCAAAAAGATTTGATAGAATTTCCCCGTCAGACTTACAGAACCCCTACTGGGAAGGTTAAAAACAAACTGCATCAAATGGCTGTGCACACTGCAGTCCATGATGAAAGTGCTAAAAGGATGTGCCAGTCAGCAAATAGGTTCATCCGGCACCTCCTTAATGTATCCTTGAGACTGTCTAGTGTGCTTCCACTGTGTAAAACCTTTGTGTTTGAACATTCAGAAAGAAAAGCAAAAGCTTCAATTTCAGCATTAAAAGTCCCATAAACTGGATTAATTGACCAATTATATTAATTTTATGTTGTTTTTAAAGAAAACTGCCTATGTGCATTTTTACCCAAATCTCTTTGATTCTGTGGTGGTTCTGGTTGGTTGGTGGTTCTGGTTCTGTGATGAATGAGCTGTTCTCTGATTGGTTGGTTTACCATAAAGATACGCCTCCATGGAGTCACCATCAGAAGTTATTGGAGTCTATCAGAGCATATTTCTGATTGTATGATTGACTGTATGAGAGCAACACAGCTCTAATAAACCCAGATTTCAAAGCTGGTGAATGATTTTAAGACTGACAGCTACAGTTGTAGTTACTGCTAGAAACTGTAGTTATTCCTCCTCCTTGGCTGATGCCCGCATTGAGTTAAAATAGCATCAATCTGAGGTGGAAGTTCAGTGATAAAACTGGACTCACCATCACTCAGACACCTCTCAGTCACAAAGAAAATCCACTCTTGTAGAGATCCAGCATTCAATAATCCAAACTTGGCCGGAGCCAAACCGCAGTTTCAGCTATTTGTGGAGTCCAACCACAGAGGTTGCGGGGAATCCCCGCCAGCGAGGGCGAGGAGAGCAGGAGCCGCTGGGGAGCAATGACACGTATGAACCAGGTGCCCAAAGGATTCAACACACCTCACGACACAGAGAAGAGATGTAGCACTTTAAAGTCAGTCCAGGAAGCTGCAGAAAAAGAGCTTCAACTTTACCAGAACCTGCTGCATCTTCTGCTGGGATGGCAGTACTTCCACCGTGAAAGTGGAGCCAGAGTCTGCCAAGGTAACATAGAATCCCTGACAGAAACAGGGGCAGATCTAATTACGACTGATTGGTCTTAATTAGATATCTTCTAAATAAACTAATAAAACTAAATAAATAATTTGCTCTGTTTGTTGGCGTATTTTCTGATATCAAAATGTTGGCATTTGTGGGTTGGAGCTTACAGGTCACACTTGTGATGCAGAGAACTCCTTGTTAGAGTGTCAGGTGCTGAGAGAAGTCTTCTTGAAACTTTCTAAGGTTGGAGAAATGGTCTGGAGTGAATAAAAATACATTTTTAGTCCTGAAGAAAAACTGGTTTTCCTTCTTCTTATTCACAAGTCCACTGAGCTGCTTTTCAGCAGAAAGTGGGCTGGTCTTTGTTAATGTTGGAGGAGGATCCAAACAAGTCCGTGTACAATGTTACCAAACACTTTGTAGATTTTCAGATTGGATCTTGTTTAGGTGGTGGAATTTACATATGGAATAGGTCACAGTGGGTTAAGAGGTTCATGTCTATTTGACATTGTTATCATTATTTACCAATGCCGAGGTAAAAACAGATTTAAATTTAATATCTACACAGTGGTAGTCATCTTTTCATGGAGTCTAAGTCAGCCCAATTTCCATATGACTCATTTATCCATTAAGTCCCATTGAGATCAGAAATGTATTTTTTCAGTTTGTCCAGATCAACTTTTGACAAGAAGTGAGAAAGTGTCATAGTATACTGTGCTTGATGCATAGGAGAGGTTTGAGAGGTTAGTAAGAATGAAGTGCCTTACACAGTCCTCAGCCACTCTTGCTCATGCAGAAGCTCAGAGCGATACAGCCTTGATAACGCCAAGGTGTCCTGGATTATAGTCTATCTCACAGATAGACCTCAGTTTCTTCCATTCAGCAGCGGTATATTGGATTTTCTGCTGTAGAGACGGAGTGTGCCATCACCTCTCTTGTTCACTGTCTATCTTTGACTCAAGAGTGAACTATGGGTCAAGCCACCTGGGGATTTTCTCTGACGATGCCACTATTAAGGACCGTACCCTGAACAGAGAGGAGGTAGTGAGATCTGCTGCGAGGTGCAAAGATGTCCATCTGTAGACAAACATTCGTACCACTGAGAGGCTTAGAAAGAGGAGTTTTGATGACTGGGACATAGTGGGACCTAACCTGTGGTTCTCACTAATGGGTATATTAGTATAAAGTAAGTTTAACTCAGTCCTGAAGTTTTTCTGACTAACAAGTGATCAGTATTATTAGTCAACAATCCTTGCTGCTGAGGTAATGAGGTCGACAGTTTATCAAAAGTGGACAATAAGACGTTCCAAGAACGAATACATTTTCACCACTCCCCTGACTAACTTTTGAAATAGATGGATTTTAATAATTGGGTCCACACTCCTGATTTGATTGGTTGATGTCAGACTGTCAACCAAACAAATGACTCAATAGTCCAAGCAAACAGTGTTAAAAGCCTCTGCCCTTTAGCAAACATTGGTCAACAAGTTCTTCCTAGATAATGTAACAAACTATCTGACTAGTTGGGAAACTATATTAATTGAATACTCATTGACATACAACATTCTGTGTATAAATGAATGTATCAACATGTGGACATGAGAAGTGTTTCTGCACTGTCCATTTCACCAGTTTAGAGTGTCAGCAACAGTGGCACACAATATCTTAAACTTTCAGGACCCCAGGATTCGCAAGCAAAAAGAGCCACAGGGAGACAACAGGCTCATCTCAGTCATCACTCCAAAGTCGCTTCCCATGCTTGAAGCTCCAAGTCCATACCTGAATACAAGTGGACACTTGAAAGCAAAGCTCCTTATTAACATTCAAATATACCACACAGGATGAACAAGAAAGGACGATGATTGGAAGTGAAACCTGCTCTGGCTTCAAGTCATGGCAACCCTTTCAACCTTTCAAACACACACTCCTTCTTAAAAGGCCAGTTTAGCAGTATAGAAATGCTGTAGACATACACAGTGTATTATTTAAAGCATCAGGGGCCCAATTTGTCACTCTGGCGGGCTCATCACAGATGAACATCTTTTATGAAATGCACTTTTCACACTGCCTGTCGGAGGGATCAAAGCAAAAGCAGCAGCCTTGCCCGTTTCTCCCTCTTCAGTTTCCATGCTCCGATTCTCTCTGACAAAATGAGTCAATTTAAACCAAATGGATCCCCTATCAAAAAAAATCGAGAGTGCTGAGAGAGACAGAAGAGGAGAAGGAGGTTCACATTGTGGGTGGGTAACATTTGGGCAGGTGGGCAGTAACTGGGGAATATGGGCACTCAGCTTCTCTTATGTTGAGTTAAAACCGCTGGATCACCAGTGGAAACGCCATCATTGGAACTGAGCTTGAAATTAATTTTCAGCTACATGAAGTGGGTGGTCACAATATGTAAGTGAAAACTGATGGAACCTGTGGCCACTTAGTTTTGGCCAAACTCTAATCCTAAAAAAAAGAAAATGAGATTTAGTAAAAGGTGTCTTTTATTGTGAAGAGACATGCACAGCTACAACACTATTGAAAACAATGGATTCTTCTTTCTTTTTTTTCCAATTTTTATAAAGAACCATTTTAAGATTTGGCTTTTACGCCTGCAATACTGATAAACTGATGGCATCAGAGATCACACCTTGACGTGAGTGAACAAGCAGTAAAATGTAATCAAATATTAGTTTTGTTTTGGCTTGATAGAGTGCATTTACCAGCCTTTGATGTCTGCTGAATGTTAGAAATGTTGGGCAGATATTATCTTCTAATTGCTATGTTGCATCAACAACAATTATCTTTTAGTTTGTATCATCAGCATAGCTTACAAGGTTAAAAAACAACTGACTTTCTATTGGCTGCTATTTAAAAGTATGTCAGTTGAAAAGCTGGAGAGGGCCAGTTAGTCATAAGCTGTGGGGGTGGGAAGTACTTCCTGTGCATAAACTGAGCAGGCTAAGACTACCTGATTTAAAAGCTTTAATTCTCGGCAGCCCAAATGTGTTACCAAGTTCTAACCTGACATCGATCGCTAATTCTCAGAACTCCTGCCAATATTTTGTGCAAACACTGATTCAGCCTTAAAGAGACACAAGAGAATTGTAAATCAATACCTGAATAGTTCAAAAGCCCCACATTCACCTTAGCATTCTGTGCTTTATTTTTCTTTTTGCACACGATACACACATTCATGCGACATTAGATGGCACCAACTCTGGCGTTACTTCTTTGTACTTGCCTTTGAAGCCTAGAAAACATGTTTCATTACTCACACAGCTTGACAGGCCTATTTTCCCTGCTTCTACCCCTTCCACCATCACCACCCCACCCCCTTTTAAGCAAAGCTCTTGACCAATTGATTTTTTTTTTCTTTTTTTTCCCCACTGTCTGTCTTTTTTTTTCCCTTTCTTTCCACCGCTCTTGATTCTAATGCTTCTGGGTTGTGGGAAATATTTATTCACATTGATCGATGACAGAGCTGATGGGTCTTTCATGAGCGTCAGAACTCAAACTGTTTTTGTCCCACCGATGTCTCCAAATATCAATCACCATTGGGAGAAGTGCTGGCTGGACTGCAGATTAGGGCAATAAAGCCCCAAAGGCCCGAAGCATTTTCCTAAAGCTGCCTAGAGAACACAAGGATATACAACAGATGGCAACTATCTGAACGTTGATGGAGTGATTGTGCATTCTGAGGTGAATCCTGTGTGGTCAGAGACAATGTTTTAAAGAGACAAATTCTCCACGAATTATTGAAATCCCAAAAGCAGATCCGGAGAAGTCTGTCCTAAAGCTGCAGAATCGATTGGATGCTGCGCATGATGTGGTACGGAGGGCCGTGGGGAGCAGTCTGATGATAATTCCTGCATCTGCCTGGTTGCCATTAAAAATGCAGCGCCGACAGGATATTTTCTGCATCAAATTTTCATCGCATCAAGCAGTCCCGACAGCTCCGTCTAACACACACAAAGACTCTCCCGTAAGAATGATGAAGTTCCTAAAGCCCTTGCTGTCTCTCTGAATGTATATGGATTTTAAATGACGGACACAGTGTTGCGTTATAGTTCATAGATTTCGCTTCTGAATGCTCGCTCTCCCTTCAGCACCGGCTTTTAGAATTGATTGCTGTCTTTCCTAGACGACTGCACACAAGACCTAGAAACAAGATTTGCTCCCCAGTGAGGATTATTATTCTCATTTTTATTTCTACATTATGAGTGAAATGAGCCACGCACATACAGCATGTACATTTAAAAAGGCATCAGCCCAAACACACTGTACAGTTCACTGATGAAATATACAGTTAAGTCCACAGCCAAGCTAGTAAAAACATTATGACCAGTCTGCATGAATATCCTAAAGCATGCTGAGCCAAATGATTTTTTCTTTTTTTTTGCATTTCATATTCATATCCTGCTGTCACATCCAAACTAAAAGCACATCATTCCTGCAAAATAAAACTCTACCAATCTTTGCACGCAAGGTCATATGTAAATATGTTTTGTTTGTAGCAGGGGAGACAGAGGCATCGCCTCATCATATAAAAACGGCAAAAGACATGTTTGATAAATATGCTCGGTCTACAGTCTCAGGCGTTCCCTCGGCCTGAGCGAATGCCATTACGAGGGAAATAGAGAGCTCTGGAAGGTTCAGCTGCATGCCTGGCCGATGAAGATCTATTCACACTTCACCCTCATTATCAGGCTTACAGAGTTCACCGCTGTGTTCTCTTGCCATGTACGCAGACCAGAAACAGGTTTGCATTATGAGCCCAAATTAAAAGTGTTACTGAGGAGAAAAGAAAGTAGCAACAATTGTTGTTTGAGTAAATTATCACTATCAACGCACAGAGTGACATTAAAAGAGAGAGAGAGAGAGAGAAAAATCTTTTGATGACTCCCAGCAAGCAAAGCTGACAGAATGTTCTGTCTATTCAGAGCACTAGTTAAAAGATCAGCATTGTCTCTGGTTTCTGATGTAACATTTCACTAAGAATAGGACAGAAGAGAGGAGAACACACGAGAGCATATACAGTACAATGAGGGAGTGAGTGAGTCATATTAAGGCTCTGAAGCTATAGAAGGCTATGATATATACTACCTGATGAAATTCTTCAAATAAAAGTACTATGTATTTACTTCCTTTGTTGCCTCTTGAGAGTGGTATTGGAGGAAGGTTGTTGAGTTACAGTAAATTGTACAGCCAAATTAAGAGAGGGAGAAACATAATCACTGAGTCCTAGAGAAAGAGTGAGACGTGCAAGTGTGTAAGGAGGAGAGAGGGACTCGTAATATGCTTGGGAATTAAATATGGCTCAGCGCTCCTCAATAATATCACCCGCTTCACAGAGTCCTCTGGGAAACATGAAATGTGCCGATAAAGGATGATGCCTTCCTTTGACAAACGGGGTGTGCTAAAAGCACCCTGGAAAAAAAAAAAAAGAAAGAAAAAAAAAAGAGAGAGAGGGGAAGAAAACAGCCACGTGTCATTGCCATAACTAGCACGCATGCTTGTGCCCCAAGCTACACTTAAAAGAAGTATTCACTTTCTTCTTCTTATGTTGCAGTTCTCCAAAATCCCCCTGTTTAAGGTCACACATGCTGCACAATTATTCCGACTGCCGCTGAATTTAATCAGCTGCATTCACAGACCTGTTAGTGGACATCAGCACAGCAGCAGATTTACTGGTTATTTGTGAGCATCTGAGATTCCCTGTGAAGGTTTGATATACAGAAAACCGCCGTACGTATAAACACTGGCACAACAGCTCTGCCTGTTTGAATGGTGAAGTTTTCGGACATTTAAACATCACAAACCTGCAGTTATTAAGCGTCTTTTCCACAGTGGTGTTGCAGCAGTTCCTCTCTTTAGTTTGTTACGAAACAGCCTGTTTACAGAATTGACAAAGCTTAAATTTTGATTTTAAATGAAAAAAAAAAAAAGATGTTAGATCGATCTGTGTGGGAATAAGATGCAAAAGCACACACGAGCATGATACTTTCTGGCAGCGAAAGTAAACAACGCTTCCACAGTAACTGGAAGCCCAGTTGTGGAGGAGAGATGCCGTGACCCCATGAGGTTACCCAATAACATTAGGTAATTCATGATTTATGATTAGTTGAATGATTTAATAACATTAACTGATTCACTTAATCATAATCCACCATCTTCCATCTCATGACTATCGCAGCATTTAACTATACCTGTCAGCTAGACGCCACTGTAGGACACCAACTGTCATGGCCAACTTGCAGTCCGACCACCACATCCATCCATCCATCATCTATACCCGCTAATTCCTGTTCAGGGTCACGGGGGTCTGCTGGAGCCTATCCCAGCTCA
>JBAMYA010000010.1:6842128-6896904 GCA_037176975.1 Arrhamphus sclerolepis
CTTGAGTCCCTGAAAACTGAAAAGTAGAACGGTAAGGAAATGGGAGAAGGGGTGGTCGGAAAACTAAAAAAAAAAAAAAAAAAAAAAAAAAGACATACAAAGATTCCTGGATTATTTGAGAGATAGTCATGTTTTTCCTCCTCTGTATTACTTTTCAAGACTTCACCAGAGTCGCATTTGAGAGCAACCCTACCCGGGTATGTCAGCCTCGATGTGTTCATGTTGACACCAGCACAACCGAGAAATGCACCCCTCTGACCTGTCATGTCCTGTCGAATGAACAGAGAAAGACAGCCTCTTGCTCTGTCGACTCCCATGACATTTACATACCACAGTGCCTGATAGTGTGGGAATCACCCCTTGGCTATACCAGGTCTTGAATTTAGGACAGGCGCTTTTCCAGTCACCTGCCCAATGCCTCCATCGCCTCTCTTGTCACAACCAAAGTGGGACCTGCTCATGCTTGACAAAAAGAAACCCCAAACATGTACCTTGCTCAGCTGCCGCCAAAACGGCCTGCTGGCTTTCAGATGGAGGATGCAATGCATGAAAGGGGAAGAAAAAAAGAAAAAGAAAAAATGAAAAGGCCCTTTTCTCCCCCAACCCCATCATTGGAGCACCTGAGCAGGCATCAGTGTTCACATTCTCTCTTTCCGGGCACCTATGTCTATCAGCGCTTCCCCCTCCCCCTTTTATCTGTGCTACTCTGTCCTCTCACATTAGCCTTTGAGTGCTTCTTTCTTCCAATAACTTCCTTGTTGTTGTCTTTGTGGTTGTCACCCTCACCTTCCACTATCCCTCCCATCCTTCTCATTATGTGCCTCCGTCTCTGCTGATCGGCCAGCAACTCCCTGTTGCCAAATTCATGAGATTGATCATTTTTACACGGGCGGGTGGATTTACAAAACAAAGAAAAAAGAAAAAAAACAAAACAAAAAGAGCACTCCCACCCCTCGTCTCTCCTCCCGTACACAGCTCCTACACAACGCACTTATGTGGCACCCACAAACACTGCTGGTAAAACTCTGAAGCCATATCACTTAACATGCACGGGGCTCAACTCCCAGGAGGGGGAGAGAGAGGCTATGAGAGAGCAGAAGAAGAAAGCGGAGTGGCTCCTGAGCAGAATACTAATACAGTGGAGCACTTGGAGAAGGGAAAAAAAGGAAGTAGGGAAAAGACAGTAGGGCCGACAAAATTACCACTTAATTTCATTCAATACTGTAGCATCTTAGATTTCTATTCTTCTTGTGCTTGCGTGCATGAATGTGTGCGTCCTTATATAGGAATACAGAACTCTCCACTTTAGATATTCATATGCCTTAAGGGGTTTTGGGCACTCAATTCTTTCTCTTATCTTTTAATATCAGTGTGTGTGTGTGTTCAGATATAAATATATGTGTGTGTAAGTCTGGCCAACTTGTAAATGGAAAGATGGGGAAAAAAGAATGACGGCATTAGCATGAATAAAAGGACGGTAACAAATGCCTTTGGTGTCAGGGATACTATGTGACTGTCACGTCAAGATATAGGCCAAGTATATGAAGACACACAGCCCTGTTATTTGATGCTGCTTCTTTAGGATGCTACTGGCAGGAACTGAGCAACGAGGAGGTTAAGAAGACCGCTCACAAACTACTGCGCATTCCGATTTTGGTGACTTACAGAGGTTGGGTGTAAAATTACTGTGTTCAGATACGTAAAATCTCAGTCCGTGCATGGTCGTTGGTGAGGCCTCATTATCACAATTTCTTTTTGAGAGTTTGAGAGTTTCTTTCATTCCCACAACTGCTGTGTTTCAAACGCGGCCTCTAAAAATAGTCTCCGTGTTTCATATGCTCCAACCGTCTTTCCATTCGCTCATATTGTGAGGAAAAGGTATGAAAGTATGTATTCATATTATAGTTTTGCCCATTAATTTAGATTTACCATGTGGACTATTTCACCTTATCGCTTAGCTGAGAATAATATGCCGAGTGCTAAAATGTTCATAGGCTCTACTTGTAATGACCATTCTGAACGGATAAAGTCGGTAATTCCCGCCTGCTCATCACTTGGCTAAACTTACCCATGGCTCTGCAGTAAATCTCTGTTGGCCAAATGTATTCTCACCCACTTCCGTTGATGATGAATCCACAACCTTGTGTATGCTAGCACAGTGGAAAGAGCATGTTTCTAACTTTGCTCATGGCAGCATTCAGCTGCCGTTCATTAATATTAGACGGGGAGGAAGAAACAGAATAGGAGGGAAAAAAATAAAAAAAATTCTGCAGTACATTAGTGGCCGGATTTATTGACGTCTTAGTGCTGTGAATGTGGCAGGTGCTCTTAGGCTACTTGTGAACTGCTCCTCTACTTCTGCTCCTGGAGTAAGTTTTTTGAGTATTTTTTTTCCATCTTTTTTTCCCCCCTGTGGAAAAAAAAGACCAAAAAAAAAAAAATCCACATATATAAAGACAAAATCCCATCAAGGTTGCTAGGATGTTGAAACTTTATGAAAGTTCTCTGTCTTGTTAACGCACAGTGTGCAGCGTCTCACAAGCACAAAATGATAGACGGCCTGTGCATGGTAATGCCTATAGCGGGAAAAAAAATCTCCTGCTGGTCCCATGGCCAGACCTCGGAAACAGGCATAAGCTACTTGTATGTGCAATACTTTCAATTTTTCAAACAACTGCAAAACTTCATTGCAATATACTTTTTGCTTCTTAGAAAAAAGAAATACTGCATGACACTGATTCTGAGGGGGAAGGTGCATCAACCACCACATATACCACAGAGGTACAAAAAAACACCACATGCGTCACCGTACTACACACACCACACCCATCGCTCTCTGTTTTGGATTTTTGTCTGTCCTGTCCTTTTGTCCTTCACGATCATTGCTTTTAGTTCTCCCTGACAGAGTCTGGGTTTCAGGTGTTGATAGAATACGTTTGATCAGACTGACAAAGAGGGCTGATTAAAGGACACATTCACATACTGGCTGAACAGGAAAAGTAAAATCTGCTGCAATATCAGGTTGCATAGATATGTGAGGGAAAGGTTACAATGGAAAAACAACTAATACATTAAAAAAAAAAAAAACAACAACTGTGGAAGACAATACTTTTTCATGGATGCCACAAACCTGCCCATTACATTACCAACATCACCGACAAGTTATTCAAAATATGCTGTGGTCTCAGCATTTAGCACCCAAGCACAGAAGAAAACCCACTAAACACGACTGGGTTTTTCTGATGAGCCACATTATGCTGCTCATTATTTGTCATTTACGAGACGGGGACTTTTCTGTTGTCATACTAGATGAATGAGTTACATTGTTGTGGTTTAAAGAACAGGAGCAGACATGAAAACATTAAAGTGTTGCTGGTGGAGGACTGTAATATATACATTCTTTCTAGCAGACCTCTGTTTCTTTCAGTGAAGTGCCGCAGGTTTCATTTCTTGGCCTTATTCCGAGTCACAATCATAACCTTCTCACCCAAACTCATATGTCTCTCTCAGGCCTGCGGCAAACAGTGGGCTCCGTCGTTCACTGGACGGGAACTGATGTATGGAACGACGCATCGGTTCAATACAGTTTAATTGTATTAGGCCTAAAGTATGAGATTAGTCTTCAAATCTGTCCAGAGGAAGCGGGAATGCTATGTGAGCGCAGTCGGCAGCGAATTAAATTGATGCGAATCCGACACAGTCCGAGGAGGAAAATTGCAGACTCTAGTCTCTGGAGATAATGACTTCTTGGCTTGTTTGCGCGGGTCAGCCTGGCCATTTCTGGGGAGGTGTAGTCATTGATGTGTCAAAAATACTCTCTCTCCCTTATCACTAAATATTCCATGCAACTTGATTTTTATTTGTCATACCTTGCTTAAAGCTGACCAAGCCTGTGAGACAGCTTGTCGGCTGTGACACTTGTGAATTAAATTAGAAAAGGTGAGAGGAGGATAAACTCCATTTTTTTTTCCTCCATTGAATAGAAAGGAAGCCTCTGGAAGGATCAGATGTGGAAGCTTATGTTACGAAACGCCATCTCTTTCTTATTTTTGGGGAATTGTTGCATAGCATGAACACATATGACATAGTTTAGTTTGCAATTGGTTCTTTACCTTGAAGTCTTTATCTTGGATCATTATGTCAGTTCTAAAATTGCCCAAAAAATAAATCTTATATTCTTCAAATTCTTCTTTTTTTTTTATATAATACAAATGTTTCAACAGATCCTGAAAACTTTGCACAGGTTTTAAAATTCAAACCCCATTTCCCAAATCTCCAGCGGTCGATTGGAGCAACACAACACAACAATCACAACAAAGGCAGGGAAACCCAGCAAATATTTAATATACAACAAGCATATCAGGCGCTAACAGCTGAGTGCGGATTAGGCCATCTTCCTGAAAATGAGTGCATATTTACTGACACAAACAAGCCAGGGAGAATATTACTGAGATATGCATTGCTGAGTGCCAGCATATGAATGTTAAATAAGACTATATGGTGGTGCAGAACGGACATACTTTAACATTTGCTGCAGAAAGGAAACATTAAAAAAAAAAAAAAAGGAAACAATCCTGCAGTTTGCTCAGTTGAAGCTCATTCGATTTGGATTTTATTCTGTTAATCAATGCCAAGGTTAAGGTTATGTTAATGCAAATGAATTTTAATCTCGACAAAGATTTAGACAAGCAGTGTTTAAACTTTTAATTGGCTAAAGATTAGTTCTTCAATTCCAGTACAATGTTGATACATTTCTTCATTAGTCGAAGGAATACCAACAGACATTAAAGCTTTGCCATCTGCGCTCTGAACTCAACAGATGCTGAACTAATGATGATTCTCTTTGTATTTGTTTTGTTTTTGTTTCCCCCTCATCCTCCCATCGTTTCTCTTTGCTGTTTGAAGGCATTTAGATAGAAATGCGCCTGTCACTGGTAAAAAGGACAAACAAATAGGCTCTGAGCTCATGGATGTGAATTGGTATTGTTTTTTATTGATCGCCACTGGCTGAGGAGCCGGTGACAGGGAGTCTCCACTCATCAGGGCAGGTTATCGATCAGCTGGAGGAGAAGCAGTAGGGGTGCATAAGGGGTCAAGCATGCAAGGTAAAAGAGTTGGAATGTGGGCCGATTGAAAGGCAAAGCACATCTGCGATCCCCTCGACACTGAGAATTACTATGTAAAATGTTGTTGGTTTCTCTTTGGATGGCAAAAGGTTGATCCTGAGCTGACATTTTGCCCTGAGGTGCAAGTGAACAACAACCTCAGACAAAATGAAACACATTTCACCAAGCAAAATGGCACCTCAGAAGTCACACTAACATTGCACGTGAGTTCACTCCTTAAAATCTGAAGGAATCTTGATTTCGCTTTGATTGGTCGCAGTGGTTCAAATGTAACCTCCCCTGATTCGACCAAGCCTCTATGACGTGAACGTACTTCAGCTTCGTCGTTGTGCTATTTGCTAATGTTGCGGTGCACATCTCATATCCACCGTAGCCCGGTTTTACCCCCGTGAGCTCTCCCAGACTGACCGCATGCTGCAGAATAAATCAGGCCCTCTGCAGCACAAGGTCAGTTAGGTGGCCACTGTTACTGCTCCAGGGGCAGTCAGGCTTTATGAGCAGAATACAGCATTTGATGTCAGTATTTCACTGCATCGCCAACGAGTGAACAGTGATATCGACTGTCTTTATGTTGCAGAAGCCTGCGCAGAGGACACCAACACACTCAGAGGTAGGTGAGACAGAGAGACAGATGACACTTTGAACCCCTGCGAGGACTGAATCATTGCAAGCACCTACCCTTTGAAAGTGTGGTGGGATCAGCAATATTTCACACTGACAGAAGGTGCTTACAGCGGGCATCCACACACAAATGCAAGTCCTCCTTTCTCTTCTTTACACCTCACTTTTTTTTTTTTTTTTCTTTTAGCTCCCTTATATTTCTGAGCTGCCAGATGGGACTGAAAGCGCATCAGCTTCAAAGATGCTCCTGTACCAGAAGCTACACAACATTTAAAAAAAAGGTACATACATGACAGTTTAAAAAAAAAAAAAAAAAAAAAAAAATCTCTGTGGACAGAAATTGCAAACTCCATAAAATTTTCCCAACATTCCCAACAGCTCTCTTTATGTTTCTAATCAGCAGCTGAATGTAAATGTGTCTTTGGATCCCGCTGGAGAGAATCAGAATGTGTCTGCTTAACACCAAAGTGTTTAAAATGCCCGCTGAGTGGCCCTCTCTTTCTCTTTTTTTCCTCTCTAGTCTAGTCTCTTTCTTCCCTCTGACTTTGCTACTGATGTATATGCAGAAGACATCACGTTACGACCGTGGTTCAGCTGATTGAACTCATTTGATGCAGCCTCAATTCCTGAACCCACTGGGTAATACCTCATCGCACAACAGTTCACTTGCACCTCTGTTACATCTTACAAAGAAGATGAGCTCATTTCATCTGAATGGACCGTTCTTAATGCATTTTCTTCCTTGTGCTGCTTATTTTTATTTGGGCCAGAGCCTTTCTTCTCCTGCAGGACCCGTGAATAGTGCATCATTCATGGCTGCGAGCACTTTAACTAGAAACACAAGCAGCCTTGGAAGTCTAAGTTTGACTCCAGGGCAAGTCTCTTCATCTGTGTCTCACCCTCCGACCGTATCCTGAGTCTCACTTTTTTTTTTTTTTCTTTCCACCATTAACATGAAATGAGTTGGAATAAACAGGCCTGTGTTTGGTGATGAATCTGCACAACCAAGACACATTGGCTTTGGAGAATACTGACATGGAATGATGTTTGCAGACAGACACCACGCTAAATCACTCTGGAGCAGTCCTTCTTTTGTCTTCTCTCTTGGAAAAGGCCACGTCTGCCTGGGTGGCCTACATTGATTAAGGACCCCAACTGTCCCTCAAGTGTCATGCTTTCCTTTCTTGATTAGACACATCAGCTTGTATAGGTTGTAAACTTGAAGCATATCTGTTTTTTTATTTTTATGAGGACTGACTTGAAGAGCAGAGCTTGGAACGAACATTGGCAAGAACTGCCCAAGCTGCTTGGGACGTAGTTGCCAAATCAATGAGTAAATAAACAATTTTGTTGATTTCTGTTGGTTAAAAAATAAATATATAAATAACTGATACATTTTCTGACATTCAAATTATTTGGGGCGACAAAAAGCCGTGCCTCAACTCCCAAAAAATTGTTCAAAAATGATTCCATTCAGCAACCAGGAGCGGTAACGAATAACATTTGCTGGGATCAATTAGACTGATTGGCTGGAGCTCTGTCTTGGCCAGCGAAGAGGGTTGGCAGTTGCAGACAACTTGTCCAATTAAGCAAGCACAAGCACTTGCCAATAATGGGTGAATAATGGGCCTTAAGGGGAGTGCGATTCATCTCTAGTGCACGCCACAGGGGAATGAGCCATTCAATGTGTAAAAACCATAGATTTCTCTTTAGAGATTACAATCAATATGACCCCTATGGTTTTGACAATGGCCTTAATGACGGATTACACTGTAAAGATGTTGGGATCCTGGGTGGAAGCCAATAGTTATGGTCAAATCCAACCCTTGAGAGTACAGTGTGCAAATGTCAACACCTGCTCCTCAGAAACGGTGGAGACAGTCAGACTCAGCTTTGGATTAAGCCTTACAAATACTCAGGGTTTAATGGACTGTGGCAATTAGATAATGTTAATCTGTCAAGTATAGCATTTTATGAGTGTATATTCCCTTCTTTGCTATGCAAATATATGACATGATTTTTCACACACAGGGAGGAAAAAGGATAAGCTATTTAAACTGCTCTAATGTTATATGAGACACACCAACTCCAGTCTTGCTCAGTCGGAAGGGTTAGTCTTAGCAAAGAGGTCGAAAGCAGTCAGTGTTTTCAATTTTTTTTTTTTTTTTTCCTTTTTTCCCTCCTGCTTCCCTGTTGATGTCTTGAATAATATTCAATAAGTAGTTGAAAGTATTTAATTTCATCTGACATCTCACCCAGTGTCTGTCTCCCCTCCCCTCTCTTTCACTCTCTGTACCTCTTTTGTTGATGCATCTTGCACTGGCAGGTTTCTTAATGTCACATGTAAGCAGCTGTAATTTAATATGCTGGGCTCGGCGTCTGACAGTCGCATGTTTAATCTCCCCCTGTCGAATGCTTGTTAGCACCACCACCTGATCACAGGCCCAGAGTGGGAGACGCCACAGAATTGCTCGGCACAATAAGACCATTTGGAATATGAGTGAGAGACAGAGATGAGCCAGAGAGAGGGGCTGTCATCTTTGATTCGTTCTTTTATTTCCCTTGTTTACATTTTCCTGTATTATATCATCAAGCTGCAACCAAAGGCTGATGAAGAGAGGAGGACAGGAAAGACCTTCAGACTGTTACTGGAATGTTCATTTCAAAAATAAGACATTTTCATTCCACCTCTACAGCGTCTTTCTTTCCTCCTCCCTTCCCTGTTTTCCTCTGCTTCCCAGGTGTCTGTCTCAGTCCAACCGTGCACACAGCACATCGAGGTCAACAACAACACGGGTGACATTAACACAGAATGCACACTTGTGTGACCACACAACCATTCCCCTCATGCACACATTCCCTTGCTGATACCAGAGCTGTCAATCACTACAGCCTGAGAACTGTGCGCGTCAGTGCGGCAACAAGATGGAAAAAAACATACAAATCTTCTGTGCAGCTGAGCCCCCCCCTCCGCCCGCTCATGTATCTCCTCTCCATCCTCTACCTTTGCCTCCACTAGTCCTCCTTTTGGAACATTGCATAATCCTTCTTTTATAAGAAGGCACTTGCATCTCTATGTACTTTCCCATTTGCCAGCGAATAATTATCTGGAAGACACATTGCTGCTTTACTAGAGACCGGCGAGGCAAGTCAGTGACATGCACAACCTCAATCTCGTGGGATACATTTTACCATCAGGGCTGCACGAGTTTTCACTGACCATAATGCCATGCAGTTACCAGTGGGGCATTATGGGAGAAAAAGCAATTTGCTGCGGTAAAGCTCAATGGCCTCATGAATCAAGACAGTATGGACGAAGCGAGGGCAGTAAGGGGACCAGTGCACACTGCCTGGAGAGTCACTTAATGCAGCTCTGTTACAAATAAATAGAAATAGTGCAACACCTCTGGTTTCATTCACACCACATTTTAGACAAGTTTTAGTGAGAAACTTTATTAAAGTCCCTGCAGGTCAAGCAGCAGATGATCTGTAAATGCTCCCAGTTCTTACGAAATTCTAATCTGGCACTGAAAGACTAAACTGACTTGTTTGTTTCCAAATAACAACCTGTTAGCTTTGGGCTGTCAGCAAGGGGCTGAGTAAAAACACCTGTCATCTCCCACTGCCAAAACCTCTCTGCTAGGTGGCCGCGACGCTCGAGCTACTAATGATAATGACAGCAATCAAAACATTGGGACTAATGCTGTTAATAGTGGTGATGGGACTAATGAGGACACTACCTGGGAGGCTGTTTGCTTTAGCTGTTTTCCTGGTTTACCCTCTGGGACCAGAGGAAGATAGCCTGATATCCTGTCATCGCATACTCCCTGTGGCCTCTTTGGTGTCCTGAAAGGCCTTCATCTGTGCTGGCTAGCAGCTAATACACACCACTAATTACAAACAAGGGAAATGAGGCAATAGCCTCATGGGGTCAGGGTTTGCACCTTAGTGCTGCCACAAGCCATCTTCATCCCTGGTGGTTTACGTCAAGTTTCTAAGCCGTTTTCTTTTTTCTCTTTTTTCTAATTGTTGTGAGACATGGCTGAAAAAAAGTAGGAAGGAAACATGCATGTTTTTATAGTGTCCAGCTCTCAGACTGAAATATTAGTCTGCAAAATGACTGCATTGATGATCAATGTGGTCGGTGCAAAGGCAAAAGCAAAGCCACAAGAAGAGAAGAGCTCTTAAGCTTGTCCATGTTGATTAAAGCTATTTCTATACAGTATTTTCTGTTTCCGAACAAAAAATGTGAAGGAGGGAAGGGGGTGGGGGATTACAATGTTGTGGGACCACCTTTGTAATGCTAAATCCCGTTTTAAATCTGCCACTATTGATTGGCCATCACAAGCATCCATTTACAAAACCAAGGATTGTGGGGAATCAGGGATTGTGGGGGCTGAGGGGGTGGACAAAGCAACACAAGGCGCTCCCAAATGGCCGACACTGGATAAAACCAAAGCCTGCTTCGATGTGCCCGCGCAGAGAGAAAACAGAAAAACCAAGGATAATGCTCTTTCTCTCATCTGCGGCTTCCACTCACCACAAGCACGAGAGGAAGAATAATCACCAGACCAAGACAGAGCTGAAGTGAGAGAGAGAGAGAGAAAAAAAAAGATGGGTAGAAATGAGCCCTCCTGCCTCAGTTTGGCTTGGATATCTGGCAGTTGCCCTTTAAGAGCGCGAGTCTGCAGGGTCCAATTGGAGACAGGAGCCCAATCCCCTCTTCAGTCATTAAAAACAGTTTTTAGAATGGCATCCATCTGCTGCTTCCTCATTAATGCTGTGAGCAATGGTGGTAATGTTCCTAAATACGGTGCTGGCTAAGTGTCATCGTGACCCTTGACTCGGGAAGTGGACTCAAGCCGGCAAATGATGCCAGTTTGCGGACAGAAGTTCGCTCTGGTCTTCCAACTTGGACTCTTCGCGGGCAGTGCACACCAGCGCATCATTAAGTTTAAATGGCGTCTTTTTTTCAGAGGCGCACCTCACCTCGCCGCCATGTTCCTGCTTGGGGGTCAATTGTTCAGCCACCTGCAAAGGGGGTTGCAGACTTTCAGTGGCGAATTGCTCATCACCACTGAATGTCAATCAACGATGTTTGATTGTCTCTCCCTCTGGGCCTGTTTCCTCTCCTCACTGCCTTTGACATAAGGAAAAATCAAATGTGTGAAATGAGTAATAAAGCGTCGCTAAAGAGCTAAGCTGTGACTCAGCAAACAGCGCATTCACTGAGGATAAAAGCCTTTCTCCACAGCAGCCATTTTGATTTCACAACCTCAAGTTGCTTCTGGCGTTATCTTCTTCTCAACAGAGTGAAAATCTCTCTGCTGCTCAAAATGTTTTTCTCAGCGTGACTCTCAACTAATGCCTCCTTCTTCTGCTCTCCAGCCATAGCTGCAGCATTCGCTCCCATTAATTACCTGCTTGCAGAGGCTCTGCATTAGGCCTGCCAGGACACCAACAGAAATAGTGCACGCTGGAAAGTCTCTCATGTTCTCTCGGTTTGTGAAGAACGTCTCATAGCACCATAAACACACATGCACATACAAGCAAACAAACCACTCCTCATTGTTTGCTTCAGATAAATACACATACACGCAAACAATCCTGCTAACAAACAACCTCATTCGCATGTGGCTGTGAATCTGAATATGCAAATTTGGACATGCTCATGTACACAATTATTACTCATCACTCCGAGTGGTGTGAGGTACCCCAGTGTAGACTGTATTTACCTAGAAGTGAGAAGTATTTGCCACACTCAGGACTAATGAGCTCATTCTCACCACGGATGCACACCCCCAACCGCCCCCTTCCTTAACACCCCTTTCGTCATTTTTGCAATTCCTCCTTGTGCGTCTCACTTCTCCTCCTCCTCTGCAACCCTTCCTCTCCTTATCTCCGTCTCCCTGAGGCACATCCCAGAGAGCCCGACTGATCCGGTGGCTGTTTGTTTGGAGTGCAGTTGATAGGGCGCACGGGTACCCTGGGGCACAGAGGAGGAAGGCAGGAAGAGGCATCTGAAGCAAAAGGAAGGCAGGATAGAGTGATGGTGATGCTCTGTGCACAGATTCAGAGGGAGTAGTCATCCAGTGCTGTAACCCAAACTCTGTGTGTATAGTCACATTTTTTTTAATTGTTTTTTTGTCATCTTCTACCCTATGCAATATACAAATGACATTTGTATATAGTAGAATTTGTGAATCTGACACCATTATATTTATGTAATTACATTGGGTGTAGTGACATAAATGAAATCAACAAATGTCAAAGATGGAGGTGATGTTCATCATTATTCTTCTTCTTATTAGGTACCAGGATGTAACTTGTGATCATTGTCTCTGAACTGGGCGGTTATTTTCTCAGTTAATTCATTCGGAACATAATCTCTGAGCCCAGAGAAACTCCACTGCAACATTTGCTTTGTCCCAACTCTAGTCAGGAGCACATAAACACCTCTTTACATTTATGTTCATAGCAGGTGGTTCACTTGACTCCACTCCAGCCCTGCTTCCCAAAGAGACATGCCTCAGTTTGCAGTAGCTTTGTGCTGTCCACTGAGGAACAACACACACACGAGGATGTGAAGTTGGGTAACGATACAGATGCAGAGGCTTCACAATACTATCTGGACCTGTGATGTAACAGTACCCTGAAGATCTGAATGGCTCATTAGTTGAAACCTCACCCTCCTGAAACAATAACGGGTTGTGTTATATCAAAGATTTGACTTGGCACTGACTTCAAAGACCCAAATAACCCAAATGGCTTCAATGACAGAAACATTTTTTTTTCCAGCATAATACAAACCCTTTAACAATGCCACATACATACTGCATTTCACCATTTCAGCTGACAGAGCACGTTTTTGTTTTAAAAATGCTTTTTTTGTTTGTGAACCTTTGAATGTAACACACAGGAACTGTAAGCACAAGCTGTACTGGTTGCATGGTAATCATCAGCCAACAGGATCCATCTAAAAGCTTTAGCAAAGCTAAAAACGGCATGGAATTACTTGAACGTTGATAACAAATAAAACTCTTTCAGACACTGTTGCTAAGGCAACCTAAACACATAGATACAAACAGACATGACAGGAATGGTATAAAAGTGATGCTCTGGTTCCATAAAAAGGTGTCTTTGTGGTATAGGAAGCCACTACTCTGTGTTCAGCTATAGTTTTCTGTTAATTATCATCGTCTGCCTGGGAGACAGAGGCGGTAATGCAGCATTACAAAGAGCAAAGACTAGAAACACTCACAAGAAGAAAATAAACTAGAAGTGAGGGGGGAAAAAAAGGAAATGGAGGCTTTTCATTTGGGGTCTCCATTTGTCTGCAAACACAAGAAAATGAAGAAGAGTATGAGAATGAGGAGGTTCACAAAACGACGAGGTAAAACCCTTCATAAATGAATCTAGTGCAGTCCCGTGGGCCTGAGCTTTCTGTCAGTGAGAACCAGTTGTATAAGGCAAGATGAACCAAATCTTGTACAGAGAAAAATGTAGTCGACTTTCTGATTCAATTTCATTATTCCACCTCTAATTACTTGCCCAATTTGGGGCTATAGCATGCCTTGATTAAAATGGACACTATTTAATAACCCTGGCCCCTCCAAAAGGAACGCACCTTGAAGATGGAATAATTAAAGCAGCAGGGAGATAAGATTCATATCACTTCTCTTTAACTCACTCCCTGCAAATTGGTTGTGCCCTAAAGAGAGAGCAGAGTGAGCCAGTGGAGGAAGAGAGCACAAATGTGGGGGGAGAAAAGGGAAATATTGAGTGAAAGAGTGAGTGGCGGAAGATTTGATGGACAAGTAAGAGGGTAGGGAGAAAAGTGAGAGGATACATGAGGGAGAGACACTGAGACGGTTTGCGGAAATTGAGAGCAGGTGCTGATCTGGTATTGATTTACCCAATTTAAAGTCTTAAACTCTTGATGTCTAACACCCCTGACACTTGAAAAAAGAGCTGCCCGTGTTGTGAAGGGGAAATGAGATGGAGAATGTGGGTGGGTTTGTTGGGTTGACTTTGCCTGCGTCCAGTGGTGCCCCCCCGAGGGGACAACTATTTAAAGAAAGGGACTGACAGAAGTGTCCCTCTCTACTCTCACCAAGAAATGAGGGGAGAGAAGTGGAGCAGGACACTTCCAGTGTCCTCCACGCAAACACACACACATGTATGCTGACTGACATCTTCCAGCTCTCACTTGCTTTTTAAGGGCAATTTGCATTTAGAAACAACAGAGTGGACATGTTCTTACCCAGCTTAATCATATCCTGGAGGTTTGAGGTTATGAGCGAGAACACAAATGTGGGAGTTTTACACTTCCTGTGACTGGGTTTTAGAAAAAGGAAAGAGCTTTTAACAAGAATTTTGCATCCACTCACTATCAAGAAAGCCTGGCCTCTGAAGCAGACAACCAAATTATTTATTTTTCTTGATACTAAAAGCATGTCTGGATGAAGGGGGAAGTGTTTGCGTGTGTGTACATGAGCAGAGAACGCGGTATCGCATGTGTGCCGCTGTAGCAAGCACCAACCTGCGCGCCTTCACCTAGTGAGAGTGCCACGGCTCGTTAGGCTGGCAGAGATGATGGGACCTGGCATCTATTTACTGCAGCCACGCAAACACGGACAGGCGTGCACAAACGGCCCACTTTGGCCAACGGGATCACCTCTAGCCATTTTATGACTCTCTCCCTTTGACTCTTTTCCTTTCATTACACCACCCCCTTCAGCCCCCCTCTCATATCCTCCTCCTCTCTCCGAGCCTCCGCTCCAGTCTGAAACGATTAGTGTCATACCTGGCTATCAGGTTAGAACACAGAGGTGGTGTACTTTCCAATGAGTTTTATATAAATACACTGTAATCTTGGCAAGATGCCTTTATATAGAGATAAAAATGGATTTAAATCAAATGAATAAAATACAGGCTGGATTTAATATTGATATATGTCTTAAATAAGGGGGTGAGCATGCTATCCAGAAATGACGTGATGGTAAACATGTTTACCTTTCAACAAGCATCAAACTTGGAATACGAAATACAATACATGGTGACAGATATTTCAAAGTATGTTGGTTTGCATCGCTGGATCACTAAAGGACAAGAAAAAAAAGTCAGCATAGTGGAGATTAGATACTGATATGGGCTGCTTTCATCGCAAACATTTGCTATTAGGGCAATTTGTTGTTGAAGATGGATTTAAAATCAACTATTAAACCTATTTCGAGAGTCTGAGACTTATTTTCATAAAGCACTGGGCAGGAATTAGTCTGCAGAACGACTACTATGCAGCCTGGCTATCTAGCAAATACCTCCAAGATGTCCATATAATCCCAGGAGACACCCACACAACTGAATCATATCCTTTTGAGAAGCTGTGGGTTCTTTCTAAATTGGAAAATTGTCACAATGGAAGGAAATACCGACTGAAAAACATTTGGAAGGCTGTGGTTACTGGTACTTTTAAAGCTGATCGTGAACAGAAGGCTCTTAGTAGTAATTAAAAATAAGGGCAAATTTACCAGTAAATCAATATTTCAAAATAGCTGGAAATGTTCTTTAATTGTTATTTTGTCTTATTTACCACATTTCTTTTAAAAACGGAAAAACAAATTTTAGATGTCTTGCATACCCTCAAAAAAGTCAAAGCTCAATTTTCTTTTGTGAAATATTTAATCAGCATTGAAGTTTTCTTCCCATTTTGGAACAACAAAGAGCATTTATTTTTCACAAGCAGACAAATTATAAAGCTAAAACTCAAACAATACACCTCTGTATAAACTTGCTGCATGTTTTGAGTTAGGTCATTATTACAGCCTCAAACCCAATGTGCATCTCTGCGTTTCCAGCAGTAAAACATCCAAAAGAATGCCCACATCAGAGCTTAAGACCCATTTAAAATTTTATATGTGGTGTTTAGCCTGCTTAAGCATTTTACAAGGGCTTTCTGAGGACTTTCTTAAAGTGATCCAAATGAATGAAGCAGGGAGAGAGAATAATCTAGAAAGATGTTAAAGGGAGTGAGGGAGTGAGCTTGGTACCCTGAAATCAAGCAGATCAACGCAGCCTGGGTCAGCACATTTGAAGATAAAATCAGTTTTAAATGGGTCTTCAGACACCCTCAAATAAAGCCGACAGGCAGCGCTGACCTTTCTAAACTATACTGTCTGCAGCGAAGAGAAGGTGAGGGGGAGAAGAGATGGAGTACAACACTGCCATGGCTGAAACTGCTAATTGAAACTTTTCAACTCTTTTCTGGTACAGCTGAGCTAAACTCTATGGAGGAAAAATGATTAAAGGTGGCGCTTCTGTATAGACCTAGTCCTTTTTCAGCTACGGCCCATCCAACTCCAGTTTTGTGTGTGTGTGTGTTTATGTTTAAATCTAGCTTTCTGCAAGAGCAAGAGCAAGGACAGAAAAGAGGCTGCTGTTTGGAGTTTAGGATTTTTATACCCCTGCATCAAGCAATTAAATTTAATGACATGACCGCTTGTCTGAATCGTTTGAAGTAGTTTTTACTGGTGAAAGCAAGAGCAGGAGAGGGCCAAGGTTGAAGGCCCGAGATGTCATATCTCTCTTCGTGTTACATGATTTAATGACCCCCAGCTTGTTAATTCAATCACTCCAAAGAGTCTGTAATTCAACCGAGACATGGAGCGGTAGTGAAAATGAGGAAAGGAAGACCTGAAGATGAGAGCGGGGAGCAAGTTTCTGAAAAGTTTTTCTCTACATTCAACTCCGAGTGTTCATCGGAGCTCATCTGTGCTTTTTGGTCTTGTGTATCACGAATTCTTCGAAAGACTGAGGCTCAGTGGGTTTCTATAAATCTCACCTGCGTAATTAGGTGCATGAGTTATTTGTTTATGCATGATATGCCTTGGCAGGGAAATGTGTGTCAAGCGAGCAGGTGGGGCGGTCATCAATGAAGACAATTAAACACCTCGGAGGCACTCAGCCAAATCTTCCCTCTGTCCCTTGCTTCTCTGTACCCTTCCTCCCTCTCCCGTCCTCTTCCTCGCCCAGCCTCTGACAGATGATAATTCAGTGGGAGTAGAAGGGGTCACGGCCTGACAGGGAAGGGCACCGTCAGCCGTGATAACCATCGCTGGACACAGACAGTCAACAACAAGTTGGCAGCTGAAAACAGCAACAGACGTGAAAGGAGAACTTTTCAAAGGCAACAACATACATGGACGTGCCTTTTAATCTCGCGCGCGCGGCCACGCTCTTCCACTGCGGGTGCGCTGATGCTGAATCGGCGGTTTTAGGTGAAGGGTGGCATGAGTACACTCAGTGCTCTGGTGGAGGAACGCTGCAGTGCTTACTCATCCTAACTTGACTCCCTTGTGTATGCAAAGACACACAAACACAACGGGGCAAGACTGAAATGTATCGCTGCGCAGTCCTGGTCGAGGTCAAAAGGGCTCTCGGTTTCATCACAAATGTTTGCTAATTACAATGAGCTGATATTGCACCATCTGTATTTGCTGGAATTTTCTAGGAGGACAAAAATACTTCTGTCACTTGCACATCCTCAAAGGAGGGTTTAGCTATAGTCCCGAACTGGAGATAGAAAAAAATGTCATTGACACAAATGGGGATTGCCTGTCAGGCCAGCTAATTATCTGCACTGAAAAGACCAAGATTCATTTCCCGAACTTACGTCGAGGGGAATCATTTGTGGTGACCTCATCCGCGACTTTATGAAAAGAAACATTACATTCATGATATTACCAACCCCCGTGCACCCCTAGACACCCTCCAGTTCTTTCCAGCTCTCTTCAGTGAGACTCTCATTTTGACGGTTAATTCCAGTGTTTTTCATTTCAGAGGCATAAGCTTAATTGTAATGCATATTAGCATATTACAAGGGGGTATCCACGGCAGCAGCCCACACATGTCACACAGACTTGTGGGATAAAACATGTAAGCTCTTACTAGACCACAGTCAACTGCATGTGCAGTCTGCTGACTGATAGCTTCTACACGATTTCCGCATATTAGCGCTTCCTTACTGCACTGACACTGTAGCTTTGTGCCTTTAACATATGGAAAAAGTGAATGGCAGTTTATTCCACCTTTAATCTGAGTTCAGAGTAAAAGGAGCACAGCAAGGTCACAGCCTGGGCAATCACACGGTCGACGCTAACGTGATTAGTGACATGCTAGCGTTGAACCAGGGGCTACACCAGCTCTTGTGAGGGTGCTAGTTATGGGCTCTCTTTCCCATCATAGCACGGCTTGTGAAGCCAGCGGCAGACGGGTGCAGGTTGCTGTGGAGCTTCCCATAGACCATAATCCATTTAAGACTGTAAACCTGGAGGAGGGGAAGACATTTACTGTCAGGCAGCACTTGCCACAGCAGGTATATCATCTCCCTGTCAGCAACGCACACACTCCCCGTCTGAAATCTTGACAGTCACACAGTTCTGATAGCATCATTACCTTCAAAACTCTGCCTTAATCAACTGTGATTGCATGTCTGTTGCTGTCTATAACCACTTTTTAATTTTTCACATTTTTCGACTCACCGTACCCGCGTATTTCTGGTATGTTCTGGGTATGACATGGTAGGCAAAAACATTCATTCATTTTCACGCTATTGCACAAAATATATTCAAAATATTTAATTTAGTCTCTGTTTGATTTTCTGAAAACCAGTGACTTTAATTATATCTCATTAGATGACTCACAAAAATAGACATAAAATTTCAGAAAACTGTGTGTATGTATACACAGACACACATATATATTCAATGCATGTGTGTGTGTTTTACTTTGTAAACTATAGTTGGTATTGCATTCACTGGGTGGGTGTAGGCACCTGAGGAAATGACCCCCTCCAAACTGTCATGGTAGAGGAGATCACACTCAGTTCGGCATCATGTTGCGATGATGTGTTTTTATTCACATTGACAAAATAGCAATTAAAAATGTTTTGAAAAGGAGAAAACAGATGGTATGAAGATGCTTTCATGGCCTGAATGGCTTAGTCGTACAAAACAAAAGGTTCAGAAGGGCGATGGGGCCAAATGTGTGAAACTAACAGAAACCATCTGTTAGTTATTTGGGCACTGGCTGATCTTGTACATGAAACTCAGAGACAAAAGCTCACAGTTCTTAGGCCATTGGCCTCATAGCAGTCATTTGGTTGCTTTGTGTCCTTCCTATTTTTCTATTGGCATGGGGGACCTACATGTCATGGAGTTGCACTGGATGTGGACAGAGAAGGTTTAGATATGACAGAAAGAGAAATATACCGAGACAAATTAACACATACATATACAGTAAGAGTCTGTGACACCGCAGTCTGGTATGCAGACGTCTCTTCTCACTGTTATTTTTTCCCAGACCATAACTTCTGTTATTGGAGAGGAGCTCTCCAGCAGACACTGCTCCTGATATTTATTTGCACTGGCCCCTGCAAACAGGTGCAATGGCCTCGCCTTTGGAATCCACCAACCTTGCTCTCACAGGGACCCAATCAGCTCACAAACATATAGACCTATTGAGGTTTATTTGCTCCAGTGGGAGAAAGCATATCTTTTATGGCTTTTTTTTTTTCCTTTTGGTCCTGTAAAGCCAGCCAGAGGGTAACTTTTAGGTCAAACCATGTATAGCAGCCTTTAGACATCCAAGGTTGTTTCAATGTCTAGACTGATTTTGCTCCTAGTATTATCTGTAAAGCACCCTCTGCATTTTACCTGTTTGAAAAGGAAAGGAAGCAGGGGTGTAGTTAAGTATTGAGGGAGAAATTAGATTGCACAATGTGAATTTTTAAGTATTTTCAGACAGTTTGTGTTGATCAATGGATTTTTTTTTCCATCTTTTTTGGTGAAGTGTTTGATAAGCAGAATAATAATGAGTGATGGCTCTTACAGTGCTTACAGCAGATGGATTAAAGCCAGACAGTCTTCTAAGAGAGACTATTATGTTATTAGTCAAAAGCATATACATATTTACATGCTGCTTTGTATAAACTACCTTGCTGATGCTCGTCAGTGACTCATTAAGATCAACCAGCCCTTAAAAATGTCCTCACACATACATGCACAGCCTCCTCCATGCCATAATGAGCTAAAACTTTCTTCCAAATCTCATGGCAACATAACACTGCTCACAGTCATCGTCAGAGTTATTAGTCTATTATTAGCTGCAGAAGTGGCTGCAGCTCCCCCCAACTCCCCCCTACATGCCACTGTCATCATAGATGACTGGCTTCTAATTGGATACAGAAAAAACAGCATCCATGTTTCTCATGCTGTGAACGGACATCAAGTGGCGAGAATCAAATTTTCAATTAAATAAGCCCCAAAATGCCAGAACTAACATTTCTTGGGGAGCAGGCAAGCTGATTACTCTGTGAATCATATTGGGGGTTTTTGCATAAACAGATTACGCGGGATGACTGAGGAGAGGCAGTAGCAGAGGGGTTTCGGGTGGGATGCGCATAGATCTGAGGCAACAAGAGGGGGAGAGAGGTTTGTGGAACAAAGACAGACCCTCTCCTCTGTCTCCCTGTGCCTCAGACAGTTGGTACTGACATTTTCTTTTTTTTTTTTGGTTTGTTTTTCCATTCACATTGGCTAAAAAGAAGAGGAAAATACAGTATGCAAACACACACAGAGGCACTCACATGCATATATACACAGACACAGTGGGGAAACTGGAGAAAACAGAAGTAAGGCAGCTGTGAAAACATTGCTTCTCGGTATCAGAAGAGACTTGAGAGGAAATATGGTGCAATTTTTTTACAGCTCTCTGCCTGTCAGGGTGAGTAAAGAGAGCCCTGTCCAGCAGACCTTTACAGTCCACACACGCATCAACACACTCGCATCACACTCCGGTGTCTGGGTAGGCTGTGAACATTTGCCTTTTGCCTGATTTGAAGCAACTTGCTGCAGATTACTCCAACATTCCTGCTGCATGTTTATTTGTTCAGGCAAGTGAGCCTGGGCCTCATTTCCACATGCGATTTAATCTTTGAAATATTGGGAAACTTTGGATTTGTCGAGGGCTTATTTTGGTTCCAGTCATACCACAAATAAGAACAAGTTTTCTGTTTGTTTCATAAACCTAATGTTCCTGCAATTAAAGCAGCACGAAGGAACTTCATGCAATTTTTAGCTCAGCGGATCCCCGTATAGGCGTGGTGATTAAAGTCAACGTTTATGACACCGTCCAATATTTATTACTATTTGGTCTCTTGCTTGGTCTCTTTTCCATCATTACTTTCTTGAGTGCTCGTTACCTCTGACATGATGTCAACTGCAGCTCTGTGGGTGGATTTCATAGTTGTTGATGTGAAACACAGTGCCGTAAAGTAATACGCAGTTGTCACAAGAGAGTGACGGGAGTCCAGTAATTTTGGATACTTTTTTGTTGATAGCAGGGGGCTGAAGATCGCAAGAGATAAATCACGCATACTAAAAGTAATGAAATTGAAATTAAACTGAAATTCATATTTAAATCTGGGGGGGAAAAAGAAAAAAACATTTAGCATTACTTCATGAACTGACTTCAGACTAAAATCTTCTAAATAAATTAATCAATTAAAAAAACAACAGCTCAGCAGCCACACTATCACTTTATTTGGCCCCACCTCCATCTGAAAAGTATGTCATTCAAAGATTTGCATGGTACTATGACATCACAGATGCAGATCAGACGAGACTAATCTTTATCTCCTCCCCTCTTTACATTGTTCTGAATTGCTGTAAATCTGAACTGGGTAGCTCAAAGCTGTTATGCTGTTTTCTAAAGAGGCACACTTCATGGAGAAAGGTGCAGGAGTGGAGTCGGTTGTCTGATTCCACCCTGTGAATCTGAGCTGTACAGAACAAAGCTGTAAAAGAACAGACATGACCGTGCAGACAGCTTTTATACGGTACATCTGGGGGTATTTCGACTGAAACTTGTCATGGACATTTCGTTATTGCCTCAGGAAATCACTCCAACTATTCAACTACAGGTATAATATGTCTCCTTTAAATATGTGTGGTCTCTTTTCTGGCTTTGCTCTTTACATTAGTTTCAGACGCAATTTAAATGAAACACATTTTAGCAACAAGTTGAGCACATTTGTTTAGCGCTTCTTTCCCCTGTAAGTGTGTGTGTGTGTGTAAATAAAACATGTGAGGCACTGCATTTTATTAGAGGAAGTACTGTCTGAACTTTAACCATGTATTCTTTGTTTCTCATTATTTTCTGCTCTCCGCACGAGTTCAGCACCTCTGATTAAATTGACACAATCGTCTGCCTGCACGCGACGCTGCACAGACAAAGACATGAATCCAGTCACAAGGAAAGGGAAGTCTCCTCCTCGGGGTTACGTAACACCTAGTCAGGAATAAAAAAATAAAAAAATGTGAGTGTGCACTGCCACATGCACTCTCTTTTTCTCATCATCACCTTTGCCTGTGGATAAATTCTCTGGCTCGCAGAATTTCTATCAAAGCCCCCAAACTACCAAAAGAAGCTTGCTGCTGTTATTGTCGCAGTCCTCTGCAGAAATCTGTTTATCCGCTACATAGACTCACCCCTCTGAGTCTTTGAAGCCCCCCCCCCCTCTGATGCTTTAGAAAATATTGCTTTTGTCCTTGTGCAGAGTTCAGCCAAAGAACATGAGTGTTGACAACTATGGTCTTTTCAAGAGTAGAGGAGGATTATTGCATGTTTGTATTGAGGTGGATTAAGACTTTGACGCTAATGAAAGAACCTGGTAGGAGCATTTTTGAAATTGGTCAGTGAGTCTTAAGCCAGATAATGCGCGTAAGAGCAAAATGAAATCAACAAAAGCCAGAGTAATAATAATAATAATAATAATATCACCAAAGACGGAGGGAGAAAAGCACAAACAATCAAGAAATGTCTGGAAAATACAATTTTGAGTGCATCTGTTCTTGATGTTTATAATCTGCAGTTGGTTTTGATTAAGATTAAATGTGACTTGAGCCCTGTGTGCTGTGCTAAAACAGGGCAGCATCTCCCCCCAACGCAAAAAAAAGAGTGATTTGGAGAGAGCAGAACAAGGTGAGATGTATATTATACGTATTTGTGTGTGTCCTGCCCGGTCTGCAATCACTCAGAGATTAAGAGGACTTATGCTGCGTCTTTTTGACTTCAGATTCACAACGTATGAGGTGATGAACCCATTGTTCACTTTCCACTTACTCGTTCTTTCTCTTCTGGTTCCCTGTTAAATTCCAGCAATAAACGTCCTCCTGCAGCTTAAGTTTACACTCCCTCCATGTTTATGCTGCAGGAACTTAGTGGACTCTTAAAGTCAACAGACCACACAACAAGACAACAGTTTTGTTTTGAACTACAACTCATTTAAAATTTAGGGTGTTTGTAAACTATGTTAATGAAGCTCTAAAAAAAGTAGATATAAAACATTATGCAAGGTTATCTATCTATTATTCTGTATTTTTAGAAGTATTTTAATACTATATATTGTATTGTAGAGTATAATATGCTCTATTCTATTCAGATACCACAATATAACACAGTAAATATTGTAATGAGTTATATTGTGTTTTACTCCATTCAGACTCCACAATATGTTATATTGTATTGTGTCTGAATAGAATATAATAATACTTTATCAATCCTTTGCAGGAGACGCAAACATAGAAAGTTAACATAACACAGTGCTGCGATCCTTGAAATGATATTATTAAGCGAGTGCTTCAAAGTTTTAGGACACTGTTACGTCGCAAGTCCTCATCAGAGTCTTCATCCACCTGACTTCACTTCATTTGCTGCAACTGAAAAGTTGCTAAACTGAAACACCAGTTTTAGAAGAGGGACGGCCCATGGAAAGGGAGGAGGGAGTCAAGTGGCAGACTCCACACTTTAAAGTTTTATCTGGGCTTGGGATCTGGCTTCAGCAATGGGGTGGGGTTCCCCTTTTAGGTTTGATCAGTTTTCTTGTCCCGTCTTTCCAAGCCCAAGTGTCTGGACTGCTTTCGTTTTGGAAAGTTCAGACCACGGGTACGTCGTCTTGCATGGCGTTCCCCGAGGCAGTTTGTCAGACTGCAGCTTTCTTAGACTCAGAAAAATGTTTAAGCAAAGTTGACAGCGCAAAGTACTTAAGAGGGTGTAACGAAAAGCCCAAATGATGTGGGCGTGGTGTGTGCGTGTACGACAACTGCCCAAAGAGTAGTCCGAGATGGACTTCATCATTGTGGATAACCAGATAACGACTGTGTGTCGTTTCCCTACACAGTGTCTGAACCCAATCTGTCACTTCCAGAAGAATTTCAAATCCAAGCAGTACACCATATGTGGGAGGCAGGCTAAACAGATCTGCTCTGCATCTTTCAGGCCCTTTTCACAAACAGAGAGGAAGACAGAAGCCCAGTGCAACCAGAAACCACGGAAAACAATCCAAACAGAGTCCCATTTTATTTATCTTTCTCATTTTTTCCTACAGCGTGCACACCTGCGGGTCCTCCTTGCTTATGTACACTGTTTCTTGATGTGCCTGAGGTAAGCTTCTTCCCAGTAGCCTTTCTCTAAACAGCTGCACAAACCCCTCACAGTGAGTTACAGGCAATGTACAGCTGCCAAATACTGATCTCAGGGCATTCACTTAAAAGAGATAAAGAGAGATTTTTACATGTGTTTAAATCTGGTCCAGGACATATGTATTGACTTGTGGGCTTGTGAGCGCCCGCATGTATTTGTGTGTTACATTTGGAGGCATTGTGAGTGGATTTGCTGGCACATCATCTGGATTAGGATGCTTTGTTTTGTCAGTTCATCAGCGGCGGGGGCGCTTGCAAAGGGTGGCGGTGGAGGGGGCAGTCTTTTGTCATCATGTCAATCTCTTCTGCTTCTCTCCTCTCGCCTTAGAAAAGTTATCGGGTTGTTTGAGGCTGAGACAATTTGAAAAGAGTTAAAGGAGAAGGAAACTGGCAAAAGAAATGAAAGGACGGAAACTAGAGCGGCAAGAAATTTTACAGAAGGTGCGCTGCTTTAATCAGCTCTTCATATCTCTGGTCGCTAGTTTGCCCAATTTATAACCAATCCCGGGTGACCCATGAAGGCATTTTCGCCACGAATCCAACAACCTTTTCTGAAGTCAGTGCCCGAGGGTTACTTTGAGCTACAGACAAGATAAATGCTATGGGTTTAGCCTTCAAGGTAGCCATTAGTCTGCTGGCGGGGCTGCAAACAAATGGGCAGGAAACAGACAACGGATCACACACTTTGCCACAAGTGCACAAAAACAGGTGTGCCCCTGTTGTGTTTGTTCAAAGGGTTAATCCTTTGAAAGCCTTCAGGGGAAAGAAAAACAACTCACCTGACTGTCCCTCATCAAATCCACACCACATTTACCTCCATTGTTTGGCTTCAGTGTCGTGTTACTTTGCTCCGATTGTGTCCACTGATGTGTTTTGGCTCTCGGGTGCTTTTCTATTGTGGTTAAAACGGAGGCTTTTGACTGCTACTTTGGCTCTTTCGTCATCCCTCACAGGAAGTTATGCTTGTGGGCCTGCAGTCTTCAGAGCTGAACATAGTTGAGCTGCGGCTTTGTGAGGTGATTGCAGTATTCACAGGCATGAAAAGACAGCTGCAACGGTGACTGGCGCACAAAGAGGGGATAATTAATTTCTGTTTCGTGTTTTGTGACCACAAGGTGAAGAAAAAATTAAAAAAAAACAAGTACATCCACACCTGGAGGCAGGGTGGGATCTCGACGCACGCTTTCTCGCCTCCACAACCAGGTGCAGCGAAATTACAAGCAACAAAGGGGAGGGAGTGCCATGCTCTGTGCAGACTTCTGTGAAAATTCTCAAGATTTGCGGTCAAGCTAACACAGGTCTTCCATTACTGAATGAAAATGCATTTTCAACCCTGTAGAGTGGGAAATGGTGCGTGATTACCTGAAATATTTCCTGCTCTGGCAGTCTGTCATCGAAACTTAATTTCAAGTGAAAATTTTGCCTTCCATAATAGGAGGAGGAAGAAGAGCAGGAAAAAAACACCATAAATGGCTTTCTTTGTTGGAAATTAAAAGAGCACAGTGACTTTTTCTTTTCTGCAGGTGCTTCATCAAGGAATAATAGCCGAGAACTCAACAGTGAAAAGACGGGTCAAGAATGCATAAGCAAGCAGCTTCCCGCTCACAGGAGAGATACAGACAAAGTGCAAATATTAGCTGCACGCACCCATTCATACATACACAATTTCCTTCCTCTCTTAGCGTAAATGCACCTACAAGCCAAAGCAATATCACGACTGTAAGCGTTTGTATTAAGTAGGCTGAGCTCTTGGGCTTTCATAAAATATGCATGGTGCTAATGCTGGCCGTTATGTGAATTTCTTGCCTCACAGTCGCAAGGGAAATTGGTTCGATGGTCTAAATGGACAGGCCTTTGTAAGAGGTCTCTCAAAAAGTACATTAAGTCACTCACAACCATGGGGTTGTTGAGAGTGAAATAAAAATAACCAGCATCCTTTTTCTTCCCCAAAAAGAAAAAAAAAATGTACTGGGAATATGACATACTTTACTTTGGGAGGTGACTTTTTTTTTTTTTTTTATGCATATGACCCTGACTATCTGTGTTCGTGAGCACAACTCCTCACTAAAAGGAAGCAACAAGAGAGAAAATAATGAAATTCCTCAGCTACTGTAGGAGACCTCAGGAAGATACTGTCCCTCCAGGTGAGCCGAGACTCCACGTTCATACATAATAGCTATATACAGAGGCATTTGTGAGTTGTTTGTGTGTGTCAAAGCCTTCTGTATGTAGAGAAGTGTGTGAGGGTTATTATGAAACCCTCCAGCAGCGTCAGTGTCAAAGGTCGCTTGGAGACCCTGAAGGAGACTGAACAAGCGGGCCCAGACTATCTTTTGTGTCAGTTTTTCATTTCCATCCTTCCTTTGCTCCCCTGTCTTGCCCTCTTCCACCCTCCCTACAATTCCACCATATGAAACACATTAAACTTTGTCCTGAAAGGGAGAAGGCAAGAGAGGGAGCGAGGGAGAACACTAGAGGATAATCCCCCTTCCTTCATTGTTACATGCTTTTATCTATTTTTATAAAGCGAGGAATAGGAGAGCGGCGGGGTAAGGAGAAGGAGGGAAGCAAAAAATAAGTTCTGGTAGGCTGCAGTAGTTTTGTTGCACCGAGACCATGATGCATCCATGCTTGGGCTCAAATGCACCCGTGAGAACGTGCATGAGCAGATCTGTTTTTGTAACACAGTGAAACATGCATGTTTATTGTATAAGCTCTCAATTAGTAGTTAATAAAAATTATAACAATTCATGAATTTATTGAAGGGTTCTCCATAATCCTTCCATCACCAATCTTCAGTTTATATCAATTCAACAAAGAGAACTAGTTGAATGTCAGTGGATTTTGGGTTGTCATTAACACATTAGTCTCAATGTCGTTAAGGCTCACGTGAAAGTGTTACATGGAAGCTTCCACTCAAATGTTTACGAATATAAAAACCATAGATGGAACCAAAAGTCGGACGCTGAAGGAGAATCAGAAAGTAAAGCGAGTTTAATGTCAGTTTCAGCTACAGTAGCACCAGCTAACAGTAATGTAGCTCGAGCTGATGTTAATTTACGTTACTGGAAATGCAATAAAAGCCTCCGAACACATGTTAAACCATTTATTTGGAAAAAAAAAATTGCACTTTTTAAAAATAATTAACGCATCAAGAGTCAAATGTGAGGCCAACCGTCTGACAGTTAAAGCTTGACTGAAAGCTGGTCCACGAAACAGGACAATGATCCCAAACACACCAGCAACTCTACAGGATGCTGAAAAAGTAAACAATCCATACACCAACCCAGTTAAATGCTGTTTATGACCCATAAATGAATCCCTACAAACCTCAATGAGAGATATCAGAGGCTGTATTTTCCTCACTTGGTAGGGTCTTTTTTTTACTTCATGGTTTTCCAAGAGCACAGTGATCGCACAGAAACCACAACAAACTCTCTACACAATGAATGTAACAAACAGGCCCGTGTTTTGACAGTTTTACATCATTTAGTAGCTCTCTGAGTCATCAAGTACACCCAATTAAAGACAAACATGATGCGAAATTCCTAAACAACGTCACCTAATTGATATCAATTAGTGGTAGCAGCCGACACTGCTGGCAGAGTTCGGAGTTCCCTGACAAAAATCCTTTCCCAGAAGAAAAACCAGTCCACGGCCTCCTGGAGATGGGGAACACAAGCTCTTCTGTAAATTCTATAAATAGGCACAAGTAGGGAAACCCAGCAACCCGACACAAAAGGGTTTTATGTATGAGGGTTTCATGGAGGTCTGTGATAGACTCTTAACCAATGATAGCTGGACTATGGCAGCCCACCCACCCACTCAAAATGTGACCTAAAAAGAATGAAGCTGAACATATATAGATATATTTTCATGTATAAAAAAGTTGTGGCTGGGCATATTTGGTCAGAGGTGAAGCTGCTGGTCAGCTGGAAGGCATGCATAATGTGTGAAATAACAAGAGAACAAGATAAAACATGCATGATGCATGAGTCAGTTCAGGCACATCCACTGGCAGTAAAACGTATACATTTGCAATTCCTGTCTTAAAAGTCAGAAAAAGTGTCACTGCTTATGTTATCACTGCAACTCCATCCCACATACACTGTCACACTGACACTTCTCACCTGTTCTGGCAAACCTGCTCGAAAAGTTAAAACACACGTTTGCATGTTGGTTCATTTCCGTTTGCTTATTCTGCTTCCTCACAAGGTTTTATAATCATATTAATGTCCTATGATTCATAATCTGTTCCCCTGGCGGAAGTTTTCAACTGTGATGACAGAGCTGCAATCCTGCAAAGTTATTATGCATGGATTTGTCTGTATATGACGAGGGGGGACAGACAGTGTTTGCACATAAACTATAGTATGATAAACAAATACATGAATGAATGCATGAGCAGCTTGTGCTTCGTGTTGGCCCCACAGACTGTGCGAACACCTGAGTGTGTATTTCTAGGCTTTATTTTATTTTTCATTCTTTTTGTTTATCTCAACAAATTTCCTGAAGTGAGAAAAAAAAAAGACCTTCATTCTGGGATTTGCTTGAAGTGTGAAGTCGTCTTGCAGAAACATATGCACATACAGCCTCACACTTGTCCCTTACAGAGTACTTCTTTGTATGCCGACAATCAGATAAATGGATGAACCCTTGCAGTCTGCGAGAAGGATTATTGGCATTCCTTTCAGCAAGCCCCTCCCATGCAGTGGACCTCACACTGGGAAAGACACCACAACTAGTGTCCCAGTGGTGTGCACCTGATGTTTCAGCACGCGTCAGCAAATGTGATTTTCCTACTCCTCACAACTTACTCGTGCACAGAATCCTAACTGGATTCTGTGGCCCAAAAAAAAAAGGAAATAAGCCGAAGACAGACTGCCGAAGAGGGAATTGCGGCCGACAGAGAAGAGAAAAAAAAGGGAGGGAGGTGAGGGGCTTTGGCTGAGTGCCCTGAAGGTGTTTAATTGTCCTCATTGAAGACCGCCCCGCTGGTTCTCCATCGAACACTGCACCTGACATGCATTCCCCAGCTAAAGAGTGATTATATTGCAGGAGAGGGGGCAAAAAAAAAAAAAAGAGTGGTTAGGTGCATTACATATTAACTGCAGTCAAAGGAAGTGATTTTATTTTTTATGTAACAAATGCCTGTGCCATTTGGAGACGAGCCAAATTGCAAGTCACTGCTTCGTTGCACTTAAAAAGGCACAAAATGCACATGGTGGTGCGTATGACTGTAGGCGCTCATTGAAAATACAGTCATGTCTCTGCAATGCCACCAAAATGCTCTCATCTCTCTCTCTCTGTCTTTTATATAAATGCCGGTTTGCACTTCTGAAACTCATCCGGATTCCAAAATACAATAGAGAAACGCAACTGACAACCATCATTGAAGCAAAATATCAACAGCTACATTTCATCTGAAGCTATAGCTTGAGTTTTTTCACCGTGAAATGTTTAAAACATATTAGCTGTCTTTCTCTATATAGGAATGCTATGTATCATATCTGCTCTGTTTCCAGCACAATAAAAAAAGCATGTTTCTCCTTTAAGAAAAAAAAAACAAAAAAACAATTCGGTTCTGTTGTGCGATGGGTCTGATATCCCTTCCATTCATTGTCATTTTTACTGGTACAGGGTGTAAGAAACCAGTCACAAGCACATGGGGGTGGGCTTTTCTGTATGTGTCCTGGAGCCACTATCCAAAACAACCATGATTGGCTGAAGCTGTAGCTGTGCAAAGGGAGGAAAATAAAGTTGTTCTTTTCTTTTGTTTTGTTTTGTTTTTACAATTAAGGTGAGCATGTATCCCTTCCCAAGAATAAAAAAACTTCAATCCAGAAAAAATACCCAAAAAACAGGGGCTATTAACAGGAGTAAAGCAATAAAAACATGTGCAAATTATGTTTTATATGCACCATTCTTCTTGCATAATTTTGTGTGGACCTGTGCAATATACAGAATTCACTAGGGTTGGTGTAAATATCTGCAATGGAATGCTAACAGACTGAAGACAATGCGATAAAATGTGAGTTGCCATGCCAAGTGTCATGTTGATACAAAATACCAAAGAAATCTATTTAAATCATCACACAACTACGCAGATTTGTCTCCTTGATGCAATTCAAATCCCTAGGTTGTGAACTGCAGGATTAGATAATGGGGTTATTTATATGGTAGACAAAAGAACACTTCCGCACTAAAGACAGATTTTTTCCTGTAAATTTTCTGTGTTATGAGCCAAATCTATTTTATTTCGATTGCGTAATGTGTTGGAATGGCACAGCTGAGGTAGCTGGAGTCCAATCTGAAACCAACAAACTCCAGAGTACATGGTTAGGGACCAACAGACGAGAATGAGATGATAGCCATATGGTGCACTTTGGTTTCATGTGAAGCATAAGCAAGTGTTCAATAGTTCCCCCGCAGAATGTTTCGATATGTATTCCTCAGGCTTTAGTTTGTAAATGTAGTGTGTTATGGAGTGCAGATTGAACTTCTGGGACTTCGCTGAGCCCATATGAGGAAACAGAGAGGAAGATGCGACTGTGGATGTGCCACCGGGGTACGATTTGAATACCTGCCTGCTCCAGCTGAGAAATGATCAATCACCTCTGTGTCAACCATCACAACCTCTCCAAGGGCTACACTTTTTTTTTTTTACACTGTGTTTATCTTCTTTTATATTCATTTTCTTTTTCTCCTGGTTTCCTCCCTGTCTCCCATCCTTCGCTCCATTTCCTGGGCTCCCGGACAGACGAGGGGGGGTGTTACTCATTTACTCAGTTTCTTCAAGCTTTTACGTTCCCCTCAGTGCTTTCACTCATATCATCTCGCTGGGTTCTCTTATTCTTTCTATCTCCCTTGCCGTCGCCTTGCCTGAGGATAACACTAAAAGAAATAAAGGGTGAAGGTGTTAGGGGGACGGATGGAAATGAATGAGCGACAGACACAGAACACAAACCCTGCTGCAAATTGTGGCATTCAAACCTCTTGTAGCAGAAATAAGTGATTATGAGTTCTTTTACCTCTCTCCTGCTTTTCATTTTTCAATTAAAAGTATAGGGATTTAACTCTTAACTGCATAGAATGTAAGGTGAGGGGTGCATCAATTCCTAGGGGGCTGATGTGTATACTGTTGATTAATAAAATAAGTGCCTTTCATGGAGTGATTTTTCACAATTCCTTATCACGTTGTGTTGGGCACAAACATGTCAGAATCAACAACCTTCCCTCCGTCAACTTGAGGAAAATCATACCTAAGACCTGCCGCTCTGCTCTTGAAATATGAATGGTTTTAATTAAACAAACTCACTTTGCCATCTGGCACCACCATTGGGCTTGCCTGATGAACACACAAAGAAAAAAAGAAACATGTGCACATTATTAACCAGACTAACTAGCACTTTGGCAAGTAAAGCGCTGGAAAAAGAGAAGCAGCGACAATGCAGTGATCGAGCGAGATGCTTCACGGAGCTGGAAAATCATTCAGTGCCTCATTGTGCTGTGAAAAATGGTTTGAGTTCATTTGTTTTCATGTGACTGAACACGTGTGCTCTAGCCTAACCTTAATGCTCTTTTTTTTATTTTCTGAGTGCAGTCCAACCTCTATTTCCTTTGTGTTTTTGTCATTTTTGCCAGTAAGGACTCAGTCAGCGTTTGTCCTCGCAGACAAGCCGACTGATAACTGCTGTGATTTGCCACTTTTCTGTCCTACTCTCCTGAAGCTGCTAGCCAGCACCAAATGATGATTTGGTAATCCACCTGCGGTATCCCAAGTTTTCTCAGCAGGAGAGACAGGAGCAGGATTGAGTGTGGTCTCTGTGTGATTGTGTGTGTGTGTGTGTGTGTGTGTGTGTGTGCTTAGGATTGTCTGGAAGCCAAAGTGGAGAAGAAACGTGGGAGGCATGCTAACGTTAGCAGCCTGTGCTATTACTCTCTTCGAGACCACAATGGGTTTTCACCACTCATCTTTCATGGCAGCATGGGTAAGAGAGAGCTGTTCTCAGTGATGTTGAGGTAGATATCTGGACTCACACTGCACTAGAGTTTCACACACCACTGACTTGAGACTTGATTTGGACTTGTGATTTCAAAGTCGCAAACACTATTTGTCCACCATGACCCCATGTCCGTGGGAATATTGTTTCCTTCCTTATCATCAGACATAACCTTGCACATGCACAGGTGACAGTAGCAGCAATGTCGACCCCACATATTGCTGTGGTGCCTTCTGAGATAAAGTTTGGCTCTAGAAGCTACAAGGTAAATAATAGAGTCGGCAGCCGCAACGTCTGCAGTTGAAGAATCAAAGATGGTGTATCAAACATGACTGACCTAAAAACTCATCCACCTAACTCAATCTGCTTAAAAGTTTAGAGGTAAACATTAGCACAATGGACTATTAGCTAACTTAAAAAAAGATAGATATTTGTAACAAAGTGAGATTTCAGGGTGAAAATAGAAATGGCTAATCCTGTACGGCTGCAACCACATGATGATTGCTCATGCTAACTGAGAGAAAGAAAAGCTTTTATAAACTTGAACAACTCGTAGGTTTATCTGACTTATCTGGTTTATCAAGATGTTGACTCATAGCAACACTGGCAACTAACTTCTCAACTGGCTTAATTCCAAGATGCAGTTGTAACGTTGCCAGTGAACCATTATTTTGGATTTTCAGGACAATTAAAGCAGCACAAAAGACTTGTTTATGTTCAAGCATCAGTTTCAATTTCACTTGAAGGATTATTTGCTTACTTTAAAGAAGCGGCCTCTAGCAGTGATCTCCTGTACTGCTATTGGCAAAAACCAGCCAAAGCAACTTTGAGCTCCTGGTTGACAGCATCATTTCACGCATCAGCAACAATGGAACTTGCTCGCAGAGGTGACAGAGTCAAGAGCATAATTACAGAAGAAATGAGAGGGTGACCGAGGAAAAGACCAAACAAAAGTGAATTTTAGACAGTGTGGTAAAAGCGACTTAACCTCCCCCACTGTAGATGACCTGTTCCTATGTGCTGCTTTAAACACATACTTAATCCCAACCAGACACATTTGGTTGCACTAACAGGAGCACAAACTCTGATTATATGTCCAACATACAATACAATATAATGTTCGAAGGTGACAAAGATCATAGAATGTGCATTGCAATAATAAGAATCTTTGGAGTTGACTTGACATGGAACCAAAGAAGACCAAAGGTCCAGACTGCTTAAGATCATTGAGTCACAAATACCATGAGGAAAGAGCTGTTTTTCAACTTTACAATTCAATAAGAAGTTGATTTATGCATGTCCACATGGGCTACATAAAGCTTAGGTATCCTAGCATACCCACAGGCAGCCAGGCATACGCTGTCATTTCAACTTAGACCTGGATACAAGTATTTGAAGCTAAAGTGGAAATTTACAGTAATATTTTCCATTTTACTATAAGAAAAAAGACACAATAGCTATAATGTTGCACACCATGGATCAAATGTAAAAGATCCTCGGAAGCGTGACCTACGGCAACAGTCAGACCACACTGCATATCTGCACTGGTGTGCTGAGAAATTACATTACATCTTCAGTGCCGGGAGCAACTCAGATTCATGCACGCGTCTCGCATGCCTCAGACACCTCAGTCATCGTAAAAGAGCAGTGGAAGCATGATATTTTGAGGTGTGCTTCAACTAACTCGGTAATAAGTGAAAAATCCACTGCCCCCTCCCACCCCTGGCGACGGCGAGATCAATAAGAGTGCAAGCCTTTGACCCACAGATAACGCTGTACATCTGGAAGGGCTCTTTGACATCCATAACGGCCTAATCGAGTGCTTGACTCCAAACACTCAGAGTTTATGAATATCTGATGAGCACCAGGGTGAGCTTATGAATAAGTGAGGAAACCAGCTGTGCATCAAACAGCTCAAGACTTCATGCTACACACCATAGCGGAGCAATATGTGGAGGTGAGAGCACAAGAATGATGGTAAAATGTGTGTATTTTGTGGGCAACTAAAATGAAATTTATTCTATTATTTCAGTAGTACTGTCACTTGCTTCTGCAAGACAGTTTTATCTGAAAAAAAAAAGTATATTATTTATCTCTGAAGTCTCAACTAGGTCAAGGCTACACTCCTGAAATGAGACCAATGCTTCTTGTCTTTGAATCGGCTGTATGAGAATCTAAATTGGACCAACTTTTATTTATTTATTTATTTTTACTTTTAACAATCTAATAGTAAGAAGTGTCTGGCAGAAAATAATAAAGTTTGAAACCTGACCTTGATGGAGGAGGCACGGAAAGAAAACATGCACATCTGTGCAGGGGTGGAAGAAAAGAAAGGATGAGGAGCAGGACGTGCGAATGAGCATTCATGTGTGTGAGCATCTACAGCGGAGGGAGACTGTTCCTGCACATTGTACGACTTTCAATCGACAAGAAGAAGCTGAGAAACAGCATGTGATCAAAAAGGGATATTTTTCTTAACCTGCTTTTCACCCAGAGACAAGGCAAGGGCAATCAAAGCGATGCTTGTGTTTCCCATTACGAGGATGAGACCTTAATAGTCTTAAATGAACAGTTTCCTTGCTTGCACGTAAATATCTCTCAAATAAAACCCACATGCACATATTTCATTGTCTTCACCCTTCCTTACATCCTAAACAGATGAGGTCTAAAACAAACCCACAATTCAAATTACTCTTGCATGACACACCTAAATATGCTCACATTAGCACTGAGCACCGCAGCAAGCCATCTGCTAACTTTTGTTCTCCCTCTTTCCTCAAAGCTTCCTAATTTTCTAAAGAGGCAAATGTGGAGCTGATGGTTCGTGCACAAGGGGGAGCGCTAATGACTGTAGTTAGCGCCCCTCATGAGGCTCAAACAGACTGCCAATATTTACCCCAACCTACAACAAACCTACATTTACTGTAGGCCTTTATTTGTGGTGCCCGAGGAGGGTATTTGCAACTGCCTAACAAACAGTTTTACACCAAACACAGTATCCTTTTTTTTTTTTTTACTAGGAGTGAAATACAGGATAAAGACCATTTACAGTCAAACCACAAGCTACAGTAAGTCGAGATAAAATCATCTTGTAGCCACAGAGTACAAACTGGAAGGGAAGGGGCTGATTTAAAAAGGAAAAGATGAGCAAAAAAAAAAGCCAATATGCACACACACACACACTTACACACACACCCTAACTTCCAATCTCAGTACAGTTGCCTTTCCAACTACAACCACATACTCACTCACACACATACACAGCAGTTCAGCTGATCTCACTAAAGATAGCGAGCAGCAGTTGAGCTAGTTGTTTCTCTTAGATGAAGACTGATTCATGAAGTGACCTTGGCTCAGTTCTCCAACAAATCTCCTCTAAAGCTCTGAAGTACTTTTCCCTTGTACCCTCAGAAGCTTTGGAATTAGCTATACTCGATGCACATTGAGCTAAAAGCAAAACTGACCTACCACAGTATGTAAAAATGCTGCTTGTCAGCCTACATTTTATAAAACATGAGCTTCCTGAATATAAAATATACTATTTTTAGATTTATTTTTGTCCCTGTTTATGCTATTTTAATTATGAAAGCAGATTTGACTGACAGGCTGATGTTTCCGACCTAGCTAGCGTAGCTAGTGACTGCTCCTGTTCAGACACTTAAAAGAGAAAACAGTTCGAAATTTTAAAGTCTAATTTGGCCTGTAAATCGCACCTATTGTGTTAGGGGAAAAAAGGGATTTTTAATATCCACGAGGTAGCCCTATCAGCTCACATCAAAGTGCTTCAAATCCCTCTTAATCTGCATTACGGCCAGAATTTGAGAAAGCTCACCGCGGACACCTGCGTAACTGCTCGTTTGATGAGCCCATCTGTCTGCTATATCTGACATTCTCTTTGCTTTTTAGGGTCACTGCAAATCCCCAGCAACACATAACCTTACTCAGATACACCCTGAAGGTACAGCCAACTTTTATTTCTGACCAGGCTTCAACTTGGGAATAATATTGCCCATATTGATCTGACTATTCTCCATCTCAGCAGAGAGGATGCAAATCTTTAAGCCATTTGAATATCCTTATCCTAAGCTGCAGTGGCGAAGCCTCTGCACTTAGGCTTAGCACTCTCATGACAGCTACTCCTTGTTAAGCATCGCCTCAGACTCCGACACTATGAATGGGACCATTACCCTCATCTCTCGCTGCACACCCAAATACACACACGCACACACAGGCACATAATTCGGTTTTGGTAGCTCAGGCTATGTGAGGTTTTGCAAGAGAAGAAACAGCATTGTATCTTACAACAGGCTTTTTTTTTCTTCCTGTTTTTGTGTTCCATTGCTCCCACTTGCTCTCAAGGCTGAAGACTTTTTACATTATATATACAAGGAAAAAAAAAAACGTGTTCTGTGTCCCAACTGGAGCCGTAAGCCAAACACGCATTTCATGTCAATACAGCATCTGTCTGCATACCTTCTAAACAACTTAAAATGACTATAAACCCTCTGCTGCACCACCCCTTTCACTTTCTGGGAAGAAAAAAAAAAGTGGGACAAGGTTGTTTTGTTTTAACTTATAGAAAATCTATCTTATAAGGTGTAGGGAATTCAATGGGAATTGTAAATGCCTGAGAACAGCTGTGAGCTGAAAGGATTAAGATGATGTGACAGGTGTTGATCTAAAAGAATATGTCTGTTACATGTATTCCCTTAAGGTGCTTTGATCAGACAAGCCTGATATTTCTGAAACACATCCGTAACTGTTAAAATAAATCCCTAGACCACAAAGAGATGTCTCTCTCTAACAGAAATGATGAAAACGGGCAATCTGAGTCTGTTTGTGAGCCTGTCTACCATCGGGCGTCCTACGTGAAGTCTCTAGTCAGTATGTGCATGTGTGTTTCCTGTACCTAAACGATTTCTTAATCTCCTTTCAGTGTTTGCCCCTACCATTCTCCATGTGCTCTGCCTCACCGACACTGCCATCAGGCGTTGTCCTCTCGTAGCTGTCCTCAGGCAGGGGAAGGGCGCCCAGCCGGGGGCCCGATGAACTCTTGCTGCTGGGTGTCTCCGACTCATCCAGGCCGCTGTCGTAGCAGCTCTGCAGCGATCCCTGCTGGTGAGGATCCTGGGGCTGGCTCACCACCGAGAAGGTCACTCGGCGAAACGGCTACAAGAGAAACCAAACGGCCTGGGGTCACTATAAAAGGGACTATTTTATTTTATTTGACTTTTTTTTTCTTTTTTTTTTTTTTACTGTTAGATGTGAGGAAGGGAGTTTGATCCGTTTCAGGTCAGGATGGTTGGGAAATAGGCAACGAACAGAGGGGGCAGAGATAAGGAGGTGTAGAAGTAAACTAGCTAGATTTTAAAGGGGACGTATTGGGAAAAAGACACTTTTTTTGTGCTCTACAACATTTATTTAGGTGTCTGAAGTGATTACCAACTCAAAAACTCTGACGTAATGCAACCTCAACAGTCGGCTGTTCGGATTTGAAAGCTACTGTGACATCACAGATCCAGATGAGAGCAGCTTTATGCAGGAGCTCCATCATTATCTCCAAACCAGCTCAAATCATACCACATTCGCTGTACACTGAAAACAGTTGGCCCAAAGCTGTTTCACCATTATGAAAAGAGACACATCCTGCGGAAGAGTGGAGTTGTTCCCGTCACCCCCTAAAACCCATCTTCCATGAAACACATAAAGCCATGGTAGTCTGACTAAGGCAATTCAGACATTTTATTGATACCCCAGGAGATGGTTTCAGCTTTTAATTAAAAGGCTGTAATTTGTCTCTTTATAGAGCAAAACTAATGGTGCGAAGCGGCTACTTAAATATTCAAACTAGCTAACCAATATTTTTTTGAATCCAAATAAAAAAATAAAATAAAAGAATTCAATAATGAATTAAACCCATAATTGGCCTCTAAAAAAAGAGGACAAAGGGAACAAGCATCTGTCCACACAGAAGCTGCTACTCTGAGGAGAGAAAAGCCACAAAGGTGAGGTCAAACGCTACACACCTATTTGGCGGCATGAGTCCATGCGCCCACGTACAAGTTTCTGCAAGACGAGCTGTGTGTTAACGCTGTTAGTGATGCCTGCCTGAACCATTGCTGAGCAGTGTCCTGTGTTAAGCAAAAACAGAGCGTATCATTAAAACCAAGCCCTTTTCTCACTGCCTCTGTCTGTTTCGCTTCGTCCCCATATCTCACAATCTCTGCCTGTGCAAAGGTAATGGAAGAGGAGAATGATAGAGGAAGAATGAGCATGAGGCGAGAAATAAAAGCCCACGCTTGGTCATTACTAGAATAAATGGCATAACAAATTGTTACTACCATTCATTAATTAGATACAAACACTGTCAGAGATTCCTCCATTGCTCCACATGCTCTTGCTGGACTTCATGACTTTCTCACTTCTCTTCTCAGCGATTTCCTCCTCCCTCTGTCCTCCCCGTTTCCTTGTTCCATCATGAGAATATTACAGGGGGAAGGGGCCCATTACTCAAAAATGTTCATATCGAACACTACCTGCATTTTGAATTGGTGTATGACGGATAACTCATTCTTCCATTTTAAGGGATCTTGGAGGCAGATGTTTTATTTCCTGCCAGCAGTGACTTGGTAGCTATGAAACGACTGTAAATATCTAAGAAAAAAAAAAAAAAAAGTAACTGGCCATCTACGTAAGATTGACCTCTTTGTTATTTCACCATCCCAAGTCTCTCTCTGCACTGCATGAACTCGGCCAGAGATGGCTGTGAAAGATTTTTTATTTTTTTTTTCATAATGAAATTTCCCACAAGTCATTGGGAAAAATGGGCTTCTTTTTGCTATGTGCTTGCATGTGTGTGTGTGTGTGTGTGTTTAAATTTGCATTTCTGTTCAGTTTCCCTGGCTGGCTGGCTACCACCGCAATCTTGGCAATAAATCATGTTTCCATGTAATTACAAGCAACACTCAACAAATGAATTGGTATAAATATTCATGCAAATTTCACTTGGATCGTCAAACCTTTGTTGCATAATTAAAACGATGGCCAAAAGGAAAAACAGCTCTCTGAAAGTGTATAGTACTTGAAGAGATGTTCAGATATTACACGTGGTTTTTGATCATTTGAAAATCATGTGCGCAGTTAGGTGTCTCACAGCACATCTAAGGCAAAAAAAATGAGAGCTTAGTCTGGGTCACAGTGGTATAGTGGAGCTCCATAGTCCTCAGGAAACATGGGTTTCTAATGATACAGATTAAACAACTGTCACCTAATGAATTACTGGCAAAAGGAAAGAAACACTCAAGCTACCTCGCACCGAAGGAAAATTGAGTTTGGAAGAGAAGAATGAAGCTGATGGGAAGAAAAAAAAAAGTTAACTGAATAAATAAATTATATTCACCTGAATTTCCCTCTTATTTTTACTGAAGGGAGAACAAGATAAAGGAGACGAGGGGGGGGGGAGCTAATTTGTTTGCAGAGCAGCAATGGAGTTCATGGAGAGATCGCCGAAGGCTTTGGATTAGAATCTGCAGCAACCACCATCTGCTCAGCAAACTTCCGTCCCTTTATTTTATTTATTTTTTAATATAAAAATAAAATAAAAGTGGACCCTTTCTAGTTCATTTTGATATGTTTCAGTTAGATCTGTGTGCATGTCTGGGTGGGTGTTCCAGGAGTAAAAGGGCAAAGAAATGAGGTGTACAATGTGATCACTCTTGTTTTTGTTCATTCTTTCTCTTGAGTATTCCCCATGAAAGAAAAACAACTTTGGGAGCCTTCTTACATCAAAACAGAGAATAAAAGTTTAAGTCTGCTCTGTAGAATGATGGTTGACATCTGGGGTTTTACAGAAAGTTGACTGTTTCAGTAAAGGAGCCGCATTATTTCGAAAAAAAACGAGGAAAAGGCCAAGTTCTATTTATTGTCTGACTATTAAGTGATGGATGTTTTTTTGTTGTTGTTGTTTTTTGCCTTAGTTTTAGAAGTAGTTATACACCAACACACATGAGTGTCCACATGGCTGAGGTTAGCACTGTTTTATTTTTGCCAGATGCTGGGACTCCTTTTAGGGTTTTGACAGTGGAGGGCCTCTTTCTAGGGGTGTGCCTGTGATTGAAATCCAGCTGTGACAGCCACGGGTGATTGAGCAAATCCGTCATCCCAAAAAATGAACAATGAAAATAAGCCACAGGTTTAATGGGAGCTCTGGCCGAAGCTCGGCCAGGCCTATTTCCTGTAAGCTAAAAAGAAAACACATGGTCTGCCTGACTCAAGCAAACGTGGAGCCAATAAAAACAGGTCCGTGCCATTCATGTCAATAGTGTATGACCTCTTGGATTAGATTTTCATTTCCCTCTCAGTCTAACAAAACGTTTGGCTGCTGTCAGGAGCGCTCAGTTTGAGCCTTGTTTCATCTTTTATCCTCCAGTAAACCCTGAATGGCTAACACATTGCTCAGACATAGGAAATACTCTGCCTCTTTGTGTACCTTCAGCAGTGACAACAGTTCAAAACACATTTATTCTACCTGTTTAGTCAATGAAATTTTCTAAAGATTCATCAGATATTGACTTCTCTTTTCATCTACGGTAGCCATCCCTCACTAATGTGATACAGCACATGCACAGAACACACAATGGCAACGTTGTTGACTCCTCATCCATTCTTTCAGGATGTATGGGTTTCCAATAAAGCCCACCTTCACCAGAGCCACTGGAAGAAATAAAGGATAATGGAAAACTAGATGGAAAACAGGGTGTGTGTAATTTCAGCTGTAAATACCTTTGGCGGATGGCAGTGACCCACTACCGTGAACTACAGAAAGTAATTGTGGCTGGGTTGGACTTGGGGCAAGGAGAGCATATATAAAACTGCAGGACCAGTGTGTTATTGCAGTCATCCAAGAGAAATGGAAGGTTCCGGAGGAGGAAGTCAGAGCAAGTGAGATGGAATGGAAGATAAAGAAGCCAGCCAAAAAAAAAAAAAAAAAAAGAAAAGAAGGGAGGCAAAGAGACCAGAAGAGAGGGATGGAGGGCAATGACACAAGAGTGCAGGCATGACTGCCAGAAATGCCAGTCGGTAATTAAGAACCCATGTTTCATATTTAATGGGCAACCAGGCAGTGACCTGATACACCACCTGAGACACACGGAAAGCGCCAAATAGCCATGGTACACCAATCAACATACTTTCAGGGATCTTCAATTGGCTTAACTTAATTGCATCTGTCTGCTTTGCAAAGCTTAAATGCCACAGAATCTTGGTGTAATTCCAGCGCTGTGAGTTACAGATATCATGAGATACGCTGATAATGAAGTGATAAATGAGACAAAGGACCTCAAGGTGAACTGACTGGAAATCAATTGGAATCTGATCAAGGAGGACTCGGGTTCTATTTGGGTTCTGCTCTGTGGTAATTAATTACAACACAACAGAACACTGAAGCGTTGATGCCTCGACAATAAAAACAAAAATACGAAGGGAGACTGAATGAGTATTGTCTCTCAGGTGAATTAGACCCACAGGAGAGTGACCTGGGGTATTTCAAAGTGTTCAGGGTTGGATAAGCTGTGGGAATGTTGGCGGAGGAGTCGGCTCCAGTATTGTTGGGGTGACCGCCTGCTGAGTCTCAGGTATCATGCTCTAGTCTGACTGATAGCTTTGGCTCTGTCAAGCTCCGGTGGCCCTCCTCAAGTTCCCCTCTTTTCGTCAAACTTCAACTCCTTAATGGACATTCCTCCTAGGTCATTCTTTTCCAGATGAAAAAAAAAGGACATGATAAAATGGATAAACTTACACAAAAGACTCCGGTGGAAAAGAAAGAAAAACAAAGAAAAGATAAAAGAGGCTCTAGCGAGTAATATCTTCAGAGTCAACACAAATGCAAAGAGTATTTTTTTTTCTCCCTTCTTTTTCTGGCTGGCTGAGTTTGAAATAAAGTTTTTTTTTTCAGCCCCTCTCACGCTTACAATCTGCCAGTTCCTCACCTTAGCAGTGCACATAGTAATGGACTGGAGAGTAAAAAAAAAGAGAAAAGAAAAGAAAAAGAGAGAGAGAGATGGAGGCGGTGAAAAATCTGAATTCCAGTCTCCTGTTTAAAATGATGCCAGTGAGGTGTGAGGTCACACAATACACGTGGGCATGAAGCTTGATAATAACATTTTTAAGCACCTTTAAAAATTCTTTTACTACTAGAGGCGCCGACATTACAGGCAACACAATGCACAGTCTCGTTACAGTTAATGATACTATTAGCACTCTCATGTCGATCTTCAAAATGGTGAGAGTGTTTTTTACCCTTCTATTTTACCATGTGGTCATTTTATGGTCTGACAGCATGGATCAATTCAATGTCCTTCAGGGCTTGTCCACTGGTGTCTCTTGAGTCCTATTGACCCTCATCTGGCAAGGAAACAGTTGCATAAAAGTGTGTGTGCATAAATATGTGTGTATGTATATGTATATATATCTGTATACATTTACATATCAATACCCAAACTCTCCACTACTTTTACTGTTGCATGGGTGCAGATATGCCATAAAAAGTTGTTGCTGGGCACAAAGTGTTCTCTAGAGGAACTCCGTAGGGATCTGCGCCTCGAGAAAAGCTTTGGATTGAAAAGAGGGAAGTCAGGACGGAAATGCTTAGTTTGGAAGAAAAGGAAGGAGAAGCAGGGAAATGAGGAGAAGCAGATAAATATCAATTGATAATATGATGACCCCTCTATCTCGAGCCCCATTTCCCTCCTTCATCCACGTCCCCGTCTTAAGTCCGCTCTTTTCCCAGTGTGTTTGGAATGCCTTTGGAAGAACGCCACAGCTGGCGCTCTCCCATTAGCATGCACTTCACGCATGCAGCCGGAGAGACCGGCCCGCAGGAGAAAAAAAAGAAAGAAAGATCACACATGGGTACTTCCTTAAAGTCTGGGCTAAACTTTTAATTGCTCTTCAAGTGGCGGATTAGGCCACTGGTGTAACAGAGATACTATTCTGGGGGGGATGCGATTGAACATCTTCAGAAGCTTAGGACAATGTCTGACCCGCTCTGAATGCCAAGGAAGAAGGGCTTTTATTCTTCCGTTTTTTTTGTTTCAATTTTTTAGTTGTTTTTTTTTTTGCAATATAAGACTCATGGGATAGGGACCAAGATGAGCTCAGGGGGAAGCTTTAGTTTTGAGTGGCAGTTGATAAGCTTCAAGCTTACAAATAACATCTTCTGTAGCACACTGCTTTGTTTTTCTTCTGGGCCGCAAACAAACAAACAAACAAAAAACATCACGGCAAGCGCAGTGTCATACAACTGATCGTGTGGGACTAAAAAGAGCAGAAGAGTAGTTCATAATTTATAAAGGTCATTGGCAAATATATAAGTAACACATGCTCATTTATACTGTAGTGAATTTGTGCAGATTTACACAGCAATGTCCACGCCTGACAATCTTGAATTATGTTACATGCTTTCATCGGGAACAGACAGGAGCTTCTCCTGTGTCGCCATGTTAGAGCTGCTGCTGCTGACACCAGTGCTGGCAGATGCAGAGACTGTCAACCAAACCCCGACACCGGTGTTGCTTACATAGATTCTGCCTCCAAATCCTGTTATCATATTTCCTTTTTTTTCTTCTTCCATCACCATTTTTGCACACTGAGAACTCAATGTTATACCGTTCGCTTAGTGCATGGTACCACATGTATGCAAGAGCATTTTGACAATCTGTGAGCATAAGTGTGTGTGTCAGATCATTTCTAACGTCACCATGCCATCAGCTTTGGTTGCCAGGTCTGGCAGGGGGAACCATCCCCTGACCAACGGCCTACTACTGTCAGTTTGTGACAAGCCTGGGGGCTGGCGCTAACGCTAGCTTGTTGTGACACAGGTCTGGGTGTCAGCAGAAAGCCTGACATGGCATCAACAAAGCATCCAAATGCCCAAGCTGAGCATTAGCTGCTGAGGATATGAGATAGAGCTTCGGCACACCCACTTCGCTAGCTGCCCCACGCAAACAGATGGAAGCTATGAAAACCGTTAGATGCTACATCCAAAGAAACAAATGTCAACACAGAGAGAAGGATGAAATTTTTTAAAAAAGAAACCAAAAAAACAGTGATATGATCAAAAGGCGTAAACAGACTGCAGAGAAAGGGATGAGGAAAGAAGAACCGCGAGATAAGGAAGGGAGACAGACAGTGTAGAGGCTTTAATAGGGTTGATAAATGATTCTTTATTTACCATCCTGAGTCACTGATGACAGATAACCTGCATTTAGGGGATCAGGGCTGCCATCCAAACAGGCAAAAGAGAGAGCAGGGAAATAGATTGGGGGGAGGTTAGAGAGCATATCCAGCTTATCCGCTAATGAGGCATTCTATTTGAGTATGATCAGGCATGTATCATTCATGTGGGATAAGTAGCGTGCGTCTCCTTGCGTGTCTGTGGCTCCTGTCTGGGTGTTCTCATTTGAGAAACACCCACACGAGCCTCATTTTGCGGGGACAGCACCAGCAGGTGGCGTGTCTGTCTGATCATATCACATACGTGCACACAGAAAGGCTTCCCTTACAGCTCCCATCCACCACCTGTTTCTGACAACAGAGGCATAGGACAATAATGATTCAAACAATTATGAAAACAATTACGACAAATGAGTAATTAAGCCCTAATGTCAGTATGAATAAACTGACGGTGAGAAGGGAGAGGAGGAAGGAGGATGGAAAAAGCCCAAGGCAAAGTTGTGGGGGGGGGGTGAATAACGAGGGCTGGGATTGGAAAGGGATCGAGAGAGGTATGTGAAGTCGCTACAGTCAACTCTGTTGCTGCAACACAAGGATTATCAGAAAGGGGATGACTTCACACACACACATACCCTTCCTGTCATGTTCCTCATCCCTCCATCCTCGTTCATCATCTCAACTCGACCCCTTATCTCCAGCCCCCCTCTCTCTTCCCTATCTCTGTCTCCACCACTCTCATCCCCCCCCCCATCCCCACTCTCCCACTCTTCCTAAGTCTCTATCTCTGCTGAGATCACGCAAGGTCAAACCTCCCCGACGTTTGATGGATGGAAATGGAATTAAGATGAAAGCACACTTTCAGATAATGAAGATATGCGGAGGGAGATTAGGAGGCATGGGAGGCTGCTGAGGTTCTGACCAAATTAATATTGAAATTTATGTGTCTTTGGCTTGTGCCCCTGCAATCATCCCCATGTGTTATTTTATCCGGGGGGGGGGTTGCAAAGTGGAAAACATAACAAAAATCTTAATAGATAGAGTGTCAAAGGAGCAGCTATTTTGGAGCTGACAGTGTTCACTTTGTCTGACATGGAAATGTAAAATGAAAGGGATCACGGTGCAGCTGTTCAACGTCAGTGGGCAGAATGTGCTGGAAATGTGTGTTTAAGGGGCTTTACATAGGGTGTCTACAGTTTATCTTGAATTTTTCTTCTAGTGTCTAGAGGTAGCCGAGCGCCTTGGCTCACTTCGTATTTACATTTCAAGATGCACAAACTGAAGTATTTGCATTTAGTATGAAAGGCAGATGATGCTCTTTCCAAAAAATTTTTTTTAAAATGACACAGAAAAGCACATGCATTACATCTTACAATCCAATCTTCCTCATCTCAGAAGTTCTAAAGAGCTGGATCAGTGTATGTGCGATTGAAGAGCGTGTTAGAGAAGATAGGAGGAAAGGATAAGGCCCCTGTGCCTCAGAAGGCATCAAAGACAGCCAGTCTATCAAGGACTCGTATCACTGGCTGATGACGGCGATATGCACACTAATCCGCATGTAAAATAGTCCTGTCCTCCCAGGCACTTCTTTAAATGCACTTAGCGAACAGTGTCTGCTTTTTCCACATTCCTGATATGACTCCTATTGAGAGTGAAGGGGGAAAAAAAGTCGCCACAGAGATCCACAGTATGATCCTAAGGTCTCGTTTTCATTTTCAGCCGTGCTAGATCTCATTACTCAGTTATTCACTGGACAGCCATTTTGGGCAACTAATGTGAAATCTAATAACGGCGTCAGGTTGTTTTGGTCCTTGCTGTGTTGGCTCTCCAGCAGTCACACTGCTTGCAGTTGCACTTTAGAAACGCATGGAAATGAGAAAAAAAAAAGAAAAAAACTACTAGAAATGCAGATTGAACACTGATGGAGTACAAAAGAGAAAATTCATGACTACAGTTCGTCTTTGTCCTGTCCAAGCTGCAAGTTGTGCTTCTTCACTGGATAAGATTCAAGGGAAAAAAAAAAGCTGTGGTTGAGTTACATAGGAGATTGCCAACAATGAAGCCTTTTGTGGAAGCAGGCAGAATGCAGAAAATATTCCTTTTTTTTTTTTTTTCCACAAACCGAAGGGTACAGAAAGGTCAAACAGGGATGATTACTGAACACCTGTGTCTGCTCTCCAGCGAGCTCAGTACCGATGTACCAGTGCCCATTGTGCAATCAATCCCCGCCTGCTAGAGTGTTTACGTGCAAGTGTGTGTTTCACCTATCACCTTACCAGCAGCTGGCAACCAAGGAATAAAAGCATCGCCGGTGACACAGCTAGCAGAGCCAGAATATGAAGGACTGTGGTGGGTGGGAGAGTTGCAAGCAGATGGAACCGATCCTGCGCTGAGTTAACCCGCCCCACCACCTCCTTTCCCCCTCCTCCTCATACAGGTGAAAGCCCCTAACTGTATGCATGACCTCCTCCCCCCTCCGCCTCCTTCTCCTCCTACTTCTAATCAAGAGAAGGACAGAAGAGGACAGGGAGAGCTTTGAGGGGGAACAGAGAAAGAATGGTTCCTTTTGAAGTAACCTAAGCTAGCGGGAGTATGATAGCTGCCATGTGGACACACAAGGCTGAACTGACGCAATCAGACACACATTCTGCGCCAGTTTTTGCTCACTGACTCAATGAAGGAGCCGGCGTGGGGGGATGAGAGGGGGGGTCAGTGAGTCAGAGATGGCTATTGATTTAAAGTGACATCGGCATGACAGATAATGGTGACGGGTGCTAAGAATGGCGCCGAGCATCACGCGCAGCCTCATCAGGGGTCTGTGATGTCGGATCAATGGGCAGGCATAAAGTCAGGCTGTGTGTTTGTGACTGAATAGTTCTTTTTTTTTGCTTCCCTGATCATTTTCAGCAAGAGCAGAGAAGGCTTGTGGTTCTCCGTGTCCCTTCTGTCTTTTTCTCTGACGAAAAAAGCAAAACAAAATAAAATTTTAAAAAAACAGAATCAAATCTCAAGGCCAGAATTGAGGCTGTCACATAAAGGGACGAGCATCCATTAAGTTTGAGCTCGTATTACATTGGCATTTTCTCCTTCTTTGATCTAAGAACAATGCTCAGAATGTGCCTCAGACTGGATTGCTTCCAAACCTTCCAAACATCCGCTCTGTCATACCTAGTTTCTGCAGAACAGGTTTTCTTCCAATCCGGCAGCATAGCACAGTGCCACACTGCTTTAATGACGGACTTCAAACAGGCTCGCCAATTTGACCTCTGGTGTAGCAGAAAAAGTGGAGGTTATGGGGGGAGGGGGAGTAAACAACCACCTGCCCAACATTGTTATGCTAACAACAGAATTTGGTGTTTTATTCATCTGCTTAATTATGAATTTGGGGCATAGAAAGAGTTGTAAATAAATTTAGCTCTATTTTAGCTTTGTGGAAGACAAGCACTTCAGCCAGAACCAAACACAAATCAGTAGTAAATTACAACTCTGAATGTTAGCATGTGTGGTTGTTGGCATGGAATCAGTCTGCAAATATTATTTCAGGTGCTTCAGACCTGCACATATGTACTGTTCATCCATTATATATACGTCACTATTGCAGTGGAGGAATCATCAATAACAGGCTAAAATCTTATAAATATGAGCCATTTAGCCATTGATTTATGAACATCAAACAAATAAACACATACATGCCCACAGAAATACTGACAATATTGATAATAAAAGGTGCCGGTTATGAAATTTACTATATACTATGGTCAAAAGGGACCACAAAAAAGACAAAGCAACCAATGATGTCACTGGACAAAGTCTATTTAATTTATATCGTACATGTAACTCAACAACCATTGACCAAAATGCTGAAGAGCATAAGAAACAAAAACTGTGAAAGATGCTGTTTGCTGAATATTTCAAGGTTAAGTTGATATTGACTTTTGGAGGGGCTGATTCTGGGCTACAATGGGATTAGACTATAACAAAAGCCAGCAGTCAAACAGCAGTGAACCATTCATCCATCCATTTTCTATGTGTGTCATCCTGTTTAAAGTGACAGGGGGCTGACCCAGCTTCCATTGGGCGAAAGTGAAAGGCAGAGTACACTTTGGACCAGGCTGCTCCACCACACAGCCACAGATAGACAAATCTTCAAAAAAAATTGCAACTAAGGAAAATTTGTGACTGGTGCTGCTATCTTGCCAGATCTGTCTTGAAAAAGAGATTGAAGATCTCTGTAAGATTTAATTTTTCTACTTTTATGTAATAATTTTTTGCAGTCAAGCTGTTGTCAAGGAGACATCATGCGTTTTGCGCGTGTTTGTTGTGCTGCCAGCCCATCCAGATGTGATCGTTGCCATTTGTGAGTTTGTTGTTTTTTTGTTTCGTTTTTTTGTCAGTAGCAACAACTTTCCATTTTTCATCCATCTGCCAAGAATATTACCCACCATTCATCCATCACGCTCAATCCACTCCCTAATTCTCATACGTCTACCCCCACTTATCTCAATACTTTGGAACTGAGGCGTAATACTAACAAGGTGGAGAAAGACAAATGGGTTGTCGGGTTATAAATCCGCAGATAAGGTGACAGTGTGTTTGGTATTACGGTTTTCTGCCATGCAAGACCTTGGAACTTCCTGATGTTTTCACGCTCACGTGCATCAGCACACGCTCATGAATAAAGGTCCCTGTCATGTCTCCTTCTCTCCTCTAATGAGTTCCATTTCATTCCCACATTCCTCTACGTGACCCTATCAACCCCAGTCATGTTGAGTTGCCATCGTACTAGTATCTCCACCTCTCTATACGTTCCTCTCCAGTGCAGATGATCTCCTGATGTTGACTCCTCCAACCTGGTTAATTTTTCATCAAGGCAGCTTGCCTTGGTTCTTTAATTCGTCTTCTTCTCTCCATCACCTATCTATGCAGCATTTCTCTCTTTTTTTTTTTCAACGGGAATTAACAAGCTCCAATTAATTTGAGCTTTCGCCACAGTCCTTACTGAGCAATCCCTGAAAGCAACAGAGAGCAGGCAGAAGGCCGAGAAGACGGCAGGGGACGATACGAAGAGAGGAGCTGGTTGATGAAAAAGAGAAAGACAGCGTCAGAGAGAGAAGAGACCACCAAAATCTATATGAATTAAATGAGTTTGCTGGTTGAATACTCTCAAAAAAAAAGAAAATCCCATGTATAGGACACAATATCAGCATGCTTATTAAATGAAAAAAAACTTGTATGAATTGCAAAACTGAATATTCCATTGTGAGCAAAGTAAAAATGCTAAAAATGAAAATGCATGTGCGTGCCATTTTCTTTTTGTCAGTCACTGCATTCACTGACATCTGTGCAGCCGTATTAAGTGAGTGATGCGCAGGTTCTTAAGTGCATGCTGGATTCTGTGGGTTTACCCTAAATACAGTACAGAACTGGATTAACATTGCCGGATCTTTGATTGACCCTGCGTCCACCTCACAACGCGAGGAGGCTTAACAAAAGGGTGTCTACTTAAAGACCAGAGCAAGATGTTCCAGATGGTGATTTAATGTAAAACAGACCCTTAGCACTCTTATTTTCTGTATCAAACCCAATCAGAGATGGGATCAATGAGCCACTTGTATGTTATTTACACATATAAGGAAACACCATGGCTTTGGAATGGATTAAAAAGATCACCAGGCCTTTATCTGCTTAAGGTTACCAAGATGGATTTATATAAATACAGAAAAGAACTCTTAGAGCCTTTATAGGCCAACAAACAATCAAGGCAACTCTTATTTATGTGGAATTCAATCAGAAGAACCCCTGACTTGGAACCAGAGATTAATAGTGATAGCCACTGAGAACCTGACCTGCACTGCACTCTAATATATTTGACCTCATGACACATCCTGTCTACCAGTCTGCTTAGCTTAATATGTATTGATCGGTTGATGGGGAAAAGAGTATGAGGTGGGAGTGGTGAGGAGGCATTGCTGGAATTAATGATAAAATTAAAACTGAAAAGAAAAGGTCTCCACTGGGCTAATTTAGGACAGCAGCTCAGCAATCTGGTAAAATGCATTTCTGGGCTTGGTTGGATGCCCGTCACAAAAGGAGGGCTAAAATCAACTGATTCACTCTCACAGCTGCAGTCAAAGCAAAAACTCTATAATGTGAGCCAGTGAATGCCGCATTAAAACCCGAGAAAGGAGCGTGCACCTCTTTGTGAAGCTCGCTGAAACTTTGATCTGGGTGCGTGTGATCTGTTGCGCGCGAGACGAGACGCAGCCCAGATCTGTCCATCAGCCACACGTTTAGCCAACCTGCAAAACTGCCCCAATCAAAACAGAAGCCGAGGCTTGTCAGTCACACATTAGCATCCAAGTCACCGCGCAGCAGAGGAGGAGATGAGGCTGAATGCTTATTAGTGGCTGTGAAATCTTAGCCTCAAAGCTCCTCTTGCATTCACAGGCTTCAGTCAGAAAGCACAATTGCTTTTCTTTAAGAGGAATTTTTTTCCACCATACCTGTTTCACATAAGGAAAAGAAAGCAGTCATGGACAAGGCAGAGAAACACTAATGTGTTCAAAACCTGATGGTGTAAACGCCTAGATATCTCCCATTAAGAGTTATTTAGAGTTTAAACCATTTCTAGAGTAAGTTTCCAGAGGTTTAGGAGACTACTTTTCTTCACATGTTTTTTCAGTGCTTGAAAGAGTCGAATTGGTTGTTTGAACTGAATAGAAATTAACAGACTGAAAAACAAAATAACTCACTTTGACTCAGGCAGTCTGAATACGTATTTAGTCAACTGTTCATATCTGCAGGGTTCTGTGACATCACAGACCCAGATCAGTATAAGATCTCACTTTCCCGTCTCTTCTTCCACCCAGCTTCATATGTGGGTAGCAAAGCATTAACACTTTTTTTTTTTTTTTTTTAAAGATTACGTATTAAGGCACCCCTAAAACTGACTTCTACAAACACGGATGTCTTGAAAAGGGAGCTTTTGCAATGCATCTCTTTGATAATATGTCCAAATCATGTTGCATTGCATGCTACATTCAATTAAGAATTCCTAAAATTGTGTCAACCTCCAAAAAAAGGGGGTATAATATGTCTCCTGCAAACCTCATGAACAGGAACAGTTAATGCCAACATCTTAAACGGACTCTTCCTTAACTTAAAATAATGATACATTTGAAAGTCAGATCGGACACGTCAAGCATTCAAGTCTTTCTAAAGCCAACGAATGTACATACATTAATAAAAGTGCACATCAACACATACCAGGGCAGGAAAACACCCTCCCACATGCTCACATTTGGACCCTTGCAGCAGATGGACGTGCCGTTTAAATGGATGTGACATTAAAACAAGCAGCGGGGTTCGGATCGCGTCTGGCTCAGAAAAACACGCTAGCCCCGTCTCTTTTGCCATCAATGTTGCAAAAGGCACGTTGTAACATATTTATCAAACACGTGCGGCTACTTTGCTCTATGCAGGAAGATGATGCAATATGCAAAGCTTTATCTGATTCTGTCTCCAATATTGGACACGCAGCGGCTGTCAGTCAGAGAATTTCTAAAATTCGTGGCTCTGCTCAACAGGCTCCCAAGTCACCAGCAGAAGAAAAAAAGAAATAACTGCCATAAGAGACAAGGAAGAAATGCAAATTAGAGGAAAAAAAAGAGACAAATAAGTATGACCAAACTGTAGCTGAATGGCATGCACAAAGAATACATATTATGTGAAACATAATAAAATAAAATGGCGAGCTAACAGTAAAGCAGTAAAGTCTCAAATATATGTGCTTTGGACTGGATTCAACAAGAAGTTGTGAGACACATACCCCCATGTTTTACCATCTCATCTTGCCCCTCGGTGTGTATGATCCAGAGAATTGACCATCAGTCGCATGCAGTCCCCATTCAATCTGCTTATTGTTTGATCAGCAAGGCTGAACCAAAGGGTAAACAAGCCTATCACAGAAGGGTTTTTGAAAACAAGAGGAAGGCAAAGAGATACAAAGCAGACAAATAAATGTGCCAACACGTATGAAGAATTGTGTGCTACGTAATTAGGCGACATTCATAATATATAACCGCATGGAGAGATGGGGAGAGAGGGAAGGTGCTAAGAGGTAATGCCTGAGTCTGTCATTGATCAGCTGCGTGTATCTGAGCGTGAGAGTGTTTGCTTCTATCATGTAGTTTTTCACGCGTCTCTGCGCATGTGCGTCTCCAGTTTGTCGTTTTGTGTGTGAGCACGTGTGTGTGTGTTTGCGTGATGGAGGCAGGAGGCCTGTGGCAGGTAGAAAATGACCCGGGCCTTTTCATTTGACACTGCTGCGCCTTCAAACAAACTACCTAAGGCCCCTGCGCACACCCATAATCCATTCAAGGTAGCAGGCAATTTTCATTATTGACTGGTGAGAAACACAGGCAGAGAAAGGAGCGACGGAGAAAAAAGAAGGGGAGAGAGGGAGATAGAGAGCAAGAGACACGAGATGGAAAACAAAAAGAGAATGGCATGGTTGAGTGGTGAGAGATTAAAAGTAGTAAAGAAGGGAGAAGTGGAAGAGATAGCAGGGTATTGGCACGAAAAAGAGACTTAGTGAAAGGGAAAGAAAATAGATTACAAGTAAAGAAGAGGGCTCAAGAAAGAGGGAGATGGAGGGAGAGATCCAAAAGATAGATGCGATTGAGAGTGATGCAAAAGGAGGGGGAATGCGATATGGAGGGTTCAGATGAGGTGGATGCAATCACAGGAGTGCTAATGTATGGCTGCAAATGTAGAAAGTTCATGTTTGCCAATGCCAGGCTGCTGTATAAGCAAGAAATAACCTGCCACCTTATATATGAGCACACATGTGGAGATATTCTGCTACACACAACCAAGAACACACACAAAACCCCTCTTAGGCTCAATCCCAGCACTCAGTGGTGCTGCTGACAAGGAAAGAGTGTTTTGTTTCTTTTGGGTGTCTCGTTTTTGAAACAATGAGCAAATCTCCATTGACCCTATTGTTAGAATGTCCAATTTTACAGCATAAATAAACATATTTTCAGCCTGTTCTCTGGTGGTTAGCTGTCATTACTGCTGCTACTCAGCCATTAGCACTGTCTTTACTTGTTAGCATAGCTTTTGACCTGTGAATAAAGAGCAAAGAGAGCATTGTCATTCACATCTTAAAGAGAGTTCATTTTATTTGTGCTGTTAAGTAAACTGACAGACCACTGAAGATTGCTGTAGGCCGGCCCAAAAGGGTCAGAGGACGAAGATTACCGGCAGAAGCTTAGCAGCAGGCTGGCTGTGCTAACCCTGCATCAGCTAATCAACAGATTTGATAAGAATGAATGTACAATATTATTAGTTAGCATCCTTGGTTAGCATATTCTAAGTCAGCTGAGCTAAAGTCATTAACTGTGACTGAAATAAGGTTCAGATGCGTTCTGGCTACGTACACTCCGCACTCCAGAGTCACATGGCACAGATGGTCTGTCCAGTTGTTTGCTTTTCAGAGTACGGTCACAGAAGTTGTGTTGTCGCCTTCAGCTTTCATAAGCCACATGTCTTCAAATATTATGGATTTTATGTACAATGCTGTTTTTAAAAACAGCCAAAGAGGAGAGGCTACGTGACTAGAAAAAAACTTCAACGTAAAGAAAAAGTTGCAAAACATAAAAATGTTACAGTCCTAAAACTTTCCTGACATTTTCCACAGAACCACAGCAATAAAACCCTGAGTAGCATTTGATCCCCAAAACACACGGGATACCTTTCATGACAGTGTTGCTTGGAGCCAAGCTCAGGTCATATGGACTGGAGAGTACAGTAGCTGAAGCAGGTAGGGAAACATCCAGATTTGGTAATTAGGAACAAGTTCTTAAGCAGACATATGGCCGTTTTTCACTAGTACCTTGGTCTCAGTTGTTTTCCATTGCCGTTCAGTACAACCTCAATGTGGGTGAGGAGTTCGTGGTAAAGGCAGCCCGAACCACGGTGACGTCTTTATATGACAATTCAGGTCACAAATGCGACAACAACAATGGAGGATGTCAAGGCATCATCGTTTCACCATGGAGAAGGCTTGCTTGCATTTTTTTAGCCATATAAAAGTTTAGTTGTAAAAATAAAGTTTTAAAGGTAAAGCAAATAGCAGCCACTGTTGCCAAGTTTTGAATATGGCGGGTGTGGAGAAGGCAGCACGGTGGCTTAGTGGTTAGCACTGTTGCCTCACAGCAAGAAGGTTCCTGGTTCAAGCCTCCACAGGGGCCTTT
>JBAMYA010000010.1:6898998-6912059 GCA_037176975.1 Arrhamphus sclerolepis
GCTGGGATAGGCTCCAGCAGACCCCCGTGACCCTGAACAGGAAATAGCGGGTATAGAAAATGGATGGATGGATGGGTGTGGAGAAGTCGCTCGGAAGACTCAATCAATGACATCACTCTCTGGCCAATCAGTGGCCTGCAGCCTGGTGACGTTCCATTTTCAGCCCAACTCAGCCCGGTTGGAACCCCAGCCAAGTAGGTGCGAAAAAAGGAGGTACGAGCCGGTACTATGACCATGGAAAACCCTTATAGCAGGGTAGAGCCAAGCCGAGCAGAGTAGGTACGAGTCCTGATCCAAAGAGGAGACTTTTTTTACTACATCAAACTCTTGTGATTTTTTTTTCCTTGCAAAAATAATAAGTAATTTGGTATTCTAATGTTGCAGTTTCAAAGTAACCCATCTTAAGGATCTGTCAAGAACACTGATGGGGCATTTTGGGACAGATTCATTGAAATTCTGCCCAGCAAACTGCTGAGGGAAGAAAATCCAAAAGAAACAGAACAGACTGAAAGGTAGATGGAGAAAAGAGAGGGTAGTCAAGGGGAATGTTGAGAGTTGATAATACAAAAGCAAGAAGTTTGTTTTTTAAAAAAAACCTCCTCAATGTTTCATAAAATCGCATTTGTACTGCTGAACCCCCTCCCCTAGTGCAAGTGCATCCAAACTTCGAAGGAGAAGCGCATTGGCTTATAATCATCAAAGTGAAACATCTACAGACATGTTTTAACATTACAAGATATCCAGTTTTATCAAATTAAGAATTGCTCAATTGAATATGCGCTGACTTGCCAAAATATCTGGCAGGTATTAATTAAAAAATACATGTTGGACATTTTCTTGATAGTACTCTGGCCAAAAACGTGTTTGGAAATTCAGTTCTTTTTAAATTAGAAAATAATAAAAGAAAAGAAAATGGAAAAGGGAACAAAAAAAAAACTTGACTTTGCTTGAAATATTCACTTTATAGCTGGGTACTACTTCATAAACATTTCATAAAGTATATTTTATGGTAGGGGCTTGAGCTGCACATTATTCACTGCAAGCCTTCTGGGCCAAAAGTGCTGTCTACAGGGAGCATCCTTTGTCTGTACACATGCAGAGAGGTTGTAACAAAAACAGAATAGAGTTTGAAAATGGGAGAAATTATTGATATTCCATGCCTGTCTCAGTCGAGTAAAGTGACAAAATTCCTCTCACTATGTCTGTCTCTCCAGCAACTGCAATGAGCAGCAAGCAAATGAGGCCTTTTTATTTGACAGTTTTTTTTTTTTTTTAAACATATGTATTTTTGTTGTTTAAATGAAAACACAGACGAGATTTGAAGTAATTTTCACTGTGTGTGCTCAATTGTGTGTGACTCCTGCAGCTAAAAGTGCCACCTGTGGAAGCGTGGATGCCTCCCAGCTGAGACCGCAGCATGGGGGAACACGAGCCCCAAACCTCGCTGAAAAGGTTAACGTCGCTCCCTGCGGTGTGTGCGGCCGCGCGTTGTCTCTGCGCCGGCGTCCGCCGTGCATCACTGCGGCAGCAATCAAACTTCAAAGAGATAACAGTTAGCAATAAGTGATCGCTGCCAAAATTCCTCCCTGGTTTCACATTCATGTCTGTGCTCCTGCCTCCAAATCCTCTGCGCTAAACATCCCAGCTCTCTTTCGCCTTATCTTTTCCTCCTGTCCCTTTCAGCCCCCCACTCCTTTCTCTATAGGCACATCATCGCTATCTCTCCCTGACACACACACACACACACACATTACACTTACAGGAAGTGTGTTTAAGATTACGAGTATCTCACTCTCTCGCCCTTTTTTTTTTTTTTCTTTATGACCAGGGCTGGGGTCTGAAGTTGCCTCTGTCAGCACAATGAGGCTCTATAATGGATGGTAATCATTCAGCAAGTGTGGTGGCTATGGCTAACCTAAAGGGGGGGGTGGAGTGAGAGACAGAGAGGGAGAGGGTGAAGTCTCTCCTCTGCTGCTAATCTCAGCTAATGGTTTCTCCAGAGCCAGGAGAGACAGACGTACACACTAATAATGCAGCGGGAGGGAACGGGCGTGAGGGGTGGGGGGGGGTTGGTGCAGGTGCTGGTGTTACTGAGTGTTAAGAAAGTATGGGGCGTGAACAGAAAGATAGAGATGGAATTGGGGGAGGTGGGGGAAACGACGTAGAGGAAAGCAGAGTCAGCTTAAGTGCAAGGTTTAATAGCATCATTATTATGGGGAGGCTCCCGCTGTGGGATTTAGAGCGAACACACTCTCTCACTCATATGCGCAAGTCAGTTTAAGGATTTAGACTGAAGAGTAGATTGATATTCTGGAAAATACCCTTATTCATCAATGCTGGATTGACTATATCAACTCAAGTATATTAACTTAACTTATTTTCATTTTATGTGACATAAAACTTCCACCTGACTTTTTAAACATGCTACTTGCACAATAACGCTTCAATATTTAAACTTTAATGACATACTATTCATTCATGCGTCACCCAGAACACCAAACCTTTACTTTTTAAATATTCATTCTAATTATAATCACGTAAATTAACTTTAGTATCATTTAAATGGAATAGCCTGTTCTTGCTTTGCTTTATCAGTACTATCACTGAAGTAAAAAATAAATAAAGACAAAAAAGTCTGTCCATGAAACAAAACAAAGCTACAGCTGAATACTGGAGACCAAACTAACCAGACCCCTACCATAAATAAGAAAAATATTTGTCTTAAATGTACAAATCAAGAGTTTAAGTTTTGCTAGCTAGGCTAGCTATTTCAGTTTTTATTTTTAGATCAAGCTAAGCTAAAAACCGGTTTGCTGCAGTATTACTGCACATTTATGACTATCAAAGAGGTAAATAAGCATATTTCATAAAATAATTAGTTTATTCTTAATGAAAAAAGAAATCCAGTCTACCAAGTATCTTTTCAGAAATAACTGTTGACACGTTTCTTGATCTAACCTGCCCTGCATCCATAGTTTGCAAAAACTTCAATTGTCTGTAGTGTCTGAAGGATTTTATGATTTATAAGAACATAACAGAAAACAACGATGGCACAAGAAACTGATCAGCAAACTATAAACAGGTCTGATAACAATCATCATCTGACAATGTAGTACTAGCTTGTGTTCCAATGTGCATCATCCTTTGAGGGATTGGATGTTTGTCTAAAGGGATTAGCTTAGAGGATAAGCAGAATGTTTTCCACTATCTCTTTAACCTAACTGAGCAAAGAGAGAGCAAAATAGGACTTGTTTGTGCCTAGCTCATTTTCCATTTCCGAATAGATATTTATCCTTTTATCCGGTTTTCATCATCCACAAGGCAAAGCAAGCATGCAGAGGCAGGGTTTTTGAAGCTGGGCGTCTAAAAATCTAATACCAAATGACTATTGTCCAGGACTCATGCACAGGCACAAGGACCACGGCTAAGGATTGGAGGAGAGACCAGCAGGCAGATCTCTCTCTCATTCCAATGCCAACGGACACAGATGGTCGTGTCCAGAGCAGGAATCAAATCCACTGGACGGCACCCAGTGGGTGAGCAATGAGGCTTCATGTAGTCACAAAGGATAGTAACTGGGAGAAATAAGCTTTAGAGGAACAACAAAAGTAGAGTGTGACGAGGAAAAAAAAGGAAAATTTTAAGGACATGAGAATAAAATTAAATTTCCTATGAGGAATGGCCATCTGTGCTGCCAGAGTCGTCTACAGTAAAACATGAGCAGTGGGTTTCACTTAGTGGTAATGGGAACATTTATCCATATCAACATGGTCAGGCATCTTAAATAATTCTCTCAGAGATTCGCAAAAGATGATGTGGTGAGGATTTTAAACACTTATCTTTGCTCGACTGGCTGCAACTAAGAAAAAAATAAAATACTGACTGCAAGTGTTTCATGAAAAATGGGTCAGATATTAGCACCAAGTGAAGGGACAAAAGAGAATTTGTCTTCCTGTGTGAGGAAAAGGTCTCTCAGAAAACAGAGGAAATTAAAAAAAAGAAGAGCGGAAGGCAGCAAAAGTCAGATACAGATTTCCCTGGAAGCCATGGTTGAATCCTAACACATCTGTCTATTGCCCCATATATGTAGAAAAACAACTGTGTCAAACCTGACCCCTTCTGACCCTCAGTTTCATATGTTCACAGACAGACATTAATTAAATATTAACAATATGATTATTAGGTTTTTTTATTTATTTATAATTCCCCTTTAAGCGACACTTATCTGTGTGCAGGATCGTCCGTCAGAACTCAGTATAGGTCTCTAAACATCTGCTACATACCTCAGGAGACAACAGCCAAATGTTCTCTGCTGGTGATGAGACTGCAGCAGGACTCACGGAGGAGAAGCTTTTTGCGGAAGTGGAACATAGTCTCCTAACATATGGTTAATGTCCAAGGGTGTACTTTAATCCACAATATTTGTTTGAAGTAGTTTTGGTGACTAAAGCTAAGCAAATAGTAAATAGAAAAAAAAAAAAAAAAGGTCATGGCCAAGCATCCGTATCAGGGGTGTTATTCCATGTAGATCATCAGAGTCAGTGTTCCATGACTTCATTTACTCTGAGCACCCACAGCATTTCACCGTCTGTAGATGCCGATCGACTAGAATGCGGTACACCAACCAGACCCAATGACTGCCGCAAGTACACATCCATGGGGGGCCAGAGTAGTCTGTGCGCGAGTCCACAGTCGGGTGCAATGCATTCGTTAATGACACATTAGCAATGATTGTGCATTGACAAAAGTAAAGCAGCACAAAGGAACTTTTGGCATTTCTGGCTCACAGGATCCCCCTATAGGCACAGAGGTTAAATCTCTTTGACGACGCTTTGTTTGAGCTTTACTTTGCAGTTGCCTCTGCCATGATGTCCACTGTAGCTCTGTGAGACATGATGCAGTTGTCACGTGACAAATGTAAAAATGTCCTCCTTCAAAGTAAACTGAAACTACAGCTTTAAGCCTGGTAGACCAGATATGTAGCTGAAGGCAATCAGTCTTGGTTCTTCAAGTTGCACTTCTCCTACTTCTTTCTTCTTTTATCTCCTTTAATTTGCTACATTTCTGTCTCTTAACACAATTTTTTCCCATTTTTTCTCCTCATCTCTGCTTGCCTTGCTCCTTTTTTTTCCTCCCACTCAGCTTTTATAACTCTCTACAGACTGATGTACACCTGTTTAAGAGACTGAATAAGAATAATTCTCCAACAAAGAGCTGCATTCTCACTTCACTTGATATGTGCGAGGTTGCACGGATAAACTAAGCTAATATTATCAGAGGCATTTGACATCTGAGAATGAGCGAGTGCACAAGTATGTGTCTGTGTACAAACACACCTTCTTGAACCTTCTTCCACCTGCTGCGACTGGCTTGAGGCAGTGTGTTGAATGCTCTCTGCTTCTTTCTTGTTGTTGACATTCAGACAGTGTAGTGTGTTTTGTTGCTAGCAAAGAGCCAGAGGTGAAATCATCCGGCATTAGAAAGAAATTCGTTGACAAAAGGTACAGTTGAGAGTATATGGGAACACTCACATGCATGTGTGTAGGACTAATACCCACAAAGGAGCCATGAATCATGTTTACACCCTTGGTGTAAGACCTTTCATCCATCATCGCAGCATGTTTGTGTGTGTGCTCGCTTGTGCGCAGGTTGCTGCTCTCCTAATTTGAGCAGAGAATGATCGAATGTTATCATTTTCCTGCCCTTGACCTGTTCTACCACGCCACAGACAGACACAACAGATTGAGAGAAGATTGAATGAAGGGACGGGAAGAAAAACTAAATAAACAAGAGGAAGAAAAAAAGACGGAGGGAAGCCAGAAATATGTTGCTTTCAGCATCAGAAGAACAAGACAGCCATAGGGGGGGAGGATATTCCAAATAGCTCTAATGCCGTTTTATTGTCTGCTGAGGATTTTTCTATCCGCGATGGAAAATCTCATTTTCAATAACACAGCCTGCTGCAATTATTAGATCTCCACAACCAGGATGCTGCCATACTCGTCTCAATGTGCCATTACAAAAGAGTTATCCTCTGCAGATGGATTAGGTTCAGTTTTCCTCACGCAGACTTTGACCTTTAGATTGAAAATTGCAGATAGCAATCAGGAGACAAGCTGAAATAGAATGACGGTCCAGAGGATCTGATGCCCAGGCAGAATCTTCTGGTCTCTCAGAGAAGTTTGAACTCTGAAAACCTACAAAGTTAGTTTAAAAAATGAGTTTTTTTTCTTTTTGAAATCTCTTTCCCCATCATCTTTTGACATTATCAGGTGTTCTAACAGAATCCTGGCTGATGCACACAGATGTGTGTGCACGAGCACACATTTCACACGGCGTTTGATCTGGCTCGCGCTGAGGTGACATCCTCCTGCCAGTAACGAGGCCTGCTTCGGAGGAAGGAGAACCTGAGGTCGAAGAGGCGACTACAATCCCACGGACTTTCATTTAGTGCCCGTCTCAAAAAGCCCACCTGTCTTTGAGCCGAGATTAAAGAGCTTCAAAAAGAGAAGGAGGGGAAAGGAAAAAAAAAAAAAAAAAAAAGCACACCTCCCCTGTCGTTCCCTTGTGTTATCTTTAAGAAAACATGCAGTCACTGTCCGCAGATTAATTAGAAAAACCCTAGCGCACTGATTAAAATAGGCCTGTGGAACACAACTTGCAAATAAATAGACAGATGGTCCCTTAAAAAGATATATATATATAAAAAAAACAACCTCATGCTTTGACAAAAACAAGTACAGACTTATTTAACAGACAGGTGAGAACAAAGAGACAATAAAAGACAGTCAGTCTTCATCCAAAAGGGATTTTTAGTTGATCTTCCTGGAATCCTAATGTCCTTCCCAATGTCCTTTATTGACAACATTGTCAACTGGAAAAAAAAAAAGTGTTATTGCACAATGAATTTTGATATTTTATAATCGTTACTCAATTTCAGAAGCTCCCAATTGTATAAAACTTAACAGTATGACAAATGATAAATCACTCATGTTCGAATTATAATTCTTTTATTGATATTTCATCATTATTAAAGTAGAGCAAAAACAGTAAACGTAAATGTTTATAGTATCACATTTAAATATATACGATATTCAAAGATTATGTTTAAAATTCAAGTTATCCTTTTAAAAATTGATCTAACAGAACTTCAATGCTCTGAGCTTCTGTCTGTTTGCTTTTTGTCTGGAAAAATGTTGAGATTTAAGCCACAGAGCTGAAGGGAATTGCTGGTAGTCACCTCACAACAGCCCTGTCTTTTTGTAGTGAAGTGATGAGATACTGAAAGTTATGTAGCTGAAGTATTGTAGACAGAATAATCCTTCATAAATTTAACAAGTCTCAATCAGTCCCAAGTAACAGAATTAATGCTGTACCAAGCGTAGCTTGCCAACCTAGATGATCTACTCAGTTTTTAATGGTGGATATTGCCTGGGCTCAAAACCTTGAATAAAAAAAAAGAGAGGAAAAAAACAAACATACAAGGGATCACAGTCTGTGGCCTTACCATAAAGGGATGACCAGTTGGTTTGATGAAATTGCAGAAGCAGGGTTTGATTAATGGAGTGGATGGACTGGTCAGAGAGGTGAGTGTGGGTGTGGGTGTGGGCTTTCAGAGGCTGAAATGGGGAACTATAGGCTGAAAGCACACCTCAGAGAGCTCCATTTGTTTTCTTCATCAAGTCCTGATGGACAGAAATCCCAGTGCCAGGTTCCTCCTGGCTGTCTCTCCTTTTGAAAATGCAAACGCACGCACGCACGCACGCACACAAACATTGCAGACTATTAAACCAAACACAGATGTAGAACATCTACAACATCCACATAAACAGGCTCTGTATAACTGTCAGTGAAAGTTTCTCTTGAAATGCCTCTTATCAGGGAGAGTAAAAGCTAATTTCTCTGCTGCTCCATTCTCCTCTCGCTGTCGACCTTGCGACCTCAACACCTGCTGTGCACTGGCAGCAACATTCAGCTATTCAGCTCAGGGCAACCAACATGTGATTTTGTGCTTCACCATGGTGCTTCGGTGCTAATTCAGCCACACCAGCAAGGTTGAGACTTTTCAAAATAAAAAAAAGATGACATGCAAAACTCTGTTTGCCATCTCTTGTGGAGGAAACAGCAATCCACTCTCATCTTTGGAGGCTAAGAGGATTTGTCTCAGTGAGGTGCCTCTGCTGTGAGTTTTAAATCACTGTTGACAACAAAGTTTCTCCCCGGATGAGATCTCCAGTTTCATTATGATGGTACTGATAGCATCTCTTGCAGAAGTGAGAGAAGGTGCCTATTATGTTACACTAAACTGTTTCCCTCCTTGCCAGAATTAAATTTATTTCAAGTTAAAAGAGACTTGTGTTGCCTTAATGTAGGACAGAGACACATATTCGCCTTTGAAGATAAATGATAAAATACTCCTTTTGAACTCAGTTGTCAATCAGTAAAACTTCTCCACAGATTCAATCTTTTGATCTCAAAAGCACATTCTGTGTGGGTGGATACCTTTTGTGTTTGTAGCTGTGTGTGTAAAATATGAAGATACAAGGTACTTAGCAGTTACTCTAGCAGGTTATAAATAATCACAGAGCTTTGAGGACAGAGGAAAATTGGATATTCTTTCACTCCGTGTCTGCTCTTTTAATTTATTGTGTGAACAAATCTGGGAGAGCCCAAACATGCACCATACTGTGACTTGATGCGTAGATTATTTATTTATTTGATGAAAGCATCTTCCAGTAACATAGCAATGATGATAATACAAGTGGAAAGCAGAGGCATGTCTGTGCTTCCACCACTGGAGACAACCCGATCTCACAGAAGCTCATGAAATATCCAGAATTTCGACAGAATTCTTTTTTTTTTTGTTTGTATTTTGTGTTGTACAGAAATAATGTGCAGGCTCAAAAGCAATGCAGAGAGAGTCAATTAGCTAAACAAATTCCTGAAGAAGAGAGAAGAGTGATTCAGAGAAGATCATATATTTCTAGAATGTTTTCTGCTACTAATCAGTTACAGCAGGGGTGTCAAACTCATTTCCAGTGGGGGCCATATGAGCATTAGGGTGTCCCTCAAAGGGCCAGTTTTGACTGCATAAGACTATAAATGTAATTACTTCTTCACAGATTATTAAATAACAGCTTCTGTCTTGTTGGTTATGCACAGACAGGAAAGGTCACACTCAGTAAATTAATACTTTTTTTGACACTTTTCCTCTTTTTCCTTTTTTTTTTTTAAAGTTAAAGCTTTTGGTCAAATTGAAAATTCTGCAAGCTCCCAATTTTTTTGTAAGAATTTTGAGGTATAGCCACAAATATTAAAAAAGCAAACAAAAAAACACCTTCTTTTGTAGATAAAATTATGACTTCATGCCATAAATAGACTTTTTGACAAAGAATTGCAGAGTTTGCAAACTTTGCAGATTTGTCATGAAAAGTAAATTTATGTCAAATTTTGGAATAATATCCCCAACTTTTTGTTGTAGGTCATGACTTTTGTAGAACTGCATGTTTCAGTTGTAAAAACTACACTTTGTGTAAAATTGTGACTTTTTTACTTATTTATTGTTTGTTTATTTTAACATATTGACCTTTGAAAAAATACTAAATTGTTCATTTCAGTGTATGTTATGAAGCAGGATACGCTTTTATTTTAAGATGGTCATACAGGAGGCCACATAAAACGGGGTGTCCTGGACACACGTGTACAGTTTAGGACATTTGTTTTTACCTTTTGGTTTAGAAAAAGATTTCGATTTTTCCAGTCTAACATAACCTAAAACATGACCGAAAAATTCTTTTTAATTTTTTTTTCCCCTTTTTGAAAATGAATAGCTTCCACATACTTCAGACTATATGTGTATATATGTGTCACTACGTGGTGACATGTGGTTAACTGAAGAATGGTTTCATACTTTGATTAAAAAAAAAAGAAAAAAAAAGAGATTATAATGCAGTACAACAAAAAAGTCAGTGGGGCACTGTACCAATGAGAAAGAGACATGAAGAAAGAGATCCACAGGTCATCAGTGCGACTTTCTGTATATTACAGGCCACTGGGTGAGAGGTCTGTGGTTCAGCTGTCTGAGCAGATCAAGGGCTGTAAAGAATTAATAAAGGTGGCGATCCACCCTTTTAACCATTTTGTAATTCATAGATTCACATCTCATTTGTAGGCTGTAATAGCAGGACTATCCTTTCATAACACGAGTGTGACAGGGAGCTGCCAGCCTCAGTTGGACCAACTCATGCTTGATAGTGCATTATCATTAGCGGCGAGCTGCAGATTAATATTTCATTAGGGCTGTGGCTTTGCAGGGGCATCCAGGCATACCAAGCGATATGTTATTCCCTGCTTCACGCCGATTATTCTCTCAAAGCTGCAGCCGGGACACAAGAGCTCTTATTATGATGGACAGAGCAGTTAAGCAAGGTGGTCAGGAAGAAAAAAGAAAAAAAAAAGATATCCCTATTTAACGGTGAGTAAGCTTCAACTGCAAAAGAGGCATATCATCACTTTTCAAGGCATGGCTATAACAAACCATTACTGGGCTGCAGTGGTGGGGAGGAACGCCAATTCTGGGCCAAATTTGGATATGTCCAAGGAATCTCTGGGTATTTGAATAACTAAATGCCATTAAAAAAATTCTAAAAAGAAGAATAATGAAAATCTGTAGTGAAGTTTTTACAAGATTATTTGAAGTGCACATTTTAAACATGGTTACATATTAGTTAAAATCCCTCCTATGGTATACATGGCATTTTTAATATTCTATTAAATTAGAATAGATGTTGAAAGTTGTCTTTGTGATTAGTTTCAAATTGTCTTTCCTGGAACAGAAATGCTTTTATTGCACCTTGATTGAATTGCTTTTGCATGATTTTTTAATGGCACCCAGATGCAATTTTAGAAAGAAAAAATAGCAAATATTTAACTTTTGCAAAGGTGCTCCATTAGTTCATGGCTTTATTTCATGAAATACATGTTAGGCTGTGAAACTGTGCTGATGAAAAATACTGCTTAGATACTGTTTGTTGAAAGTTGAGTTCATTCCTCAGCAAACTCAAACTGTTATAAAAGCCAAAGGTGTCTCAACAAAGTACTTGTGGTGTAGTATTTTATTTTTTTTTCTTAATGATGAGATGGACTATAATGGTTTTCTTTTCACTCTTTCTTATTAAATAAATAAATAATAGCTTTTTTTGGCATACCTGTACTTTTATTTATTTTATTTTAATTAAACAAATGAATGCACATCCTCCAGTTCCATAACTGGTCAATATGTATATCCACATTTTACATAGTAAATTTGACACATTTACAGTATCCTGCTGTATAATTCAGCAACTTTTCTCTGACTTACAAAACCAAAAGGTCTCTGAGCAAACACTGGCTCCATGAAAACTAAATATGTTTCTTATCAACCAATGTATTGCATTCATTGAACTGAGGCTGGAAAAGCACAAATTCTAGCCTATGTTGAGTTGAATTATATTTCATCAAGAAAACTCTTTGATAAAACTTAAGCAAATCCTCTCCTCTGAAAAGTGTATTATTTTTGACATTCACTTGAAACTGAGAGTCTTCAAAGATGCCATGTTTAAAACCTCAAACTGTTTGAAATATCAAAGCCAGAGTATTGCAACTTTCTAAATGTCACCGTGGGGGATCTTCCACTCTTCTGATGCTCATTTTATGTGGAACAGTAATGACAGGTCTGAAGGTGTTTCAGCAACCCTATCAGTGTGGTAGTACTCCTCTCATGTCAGTTCTCCCTCTGCTTGAACACTCACTTTGAGGATATGAGCATGAATTGTTATTTCGCTCCCTAAACCTGCACATTTTTTATCTTTTGAATGATGTGAATTGTTGGCTTACAGAGTAAATGCAGCTGCCATTTACTTGGATTTCCGAGGCGCCTGTCAGAGGTGTACATAATATTGTAAATCAATATTCACATAACGCTGGAGGATTTTATTCAGGCCCAAAAGAAATACTGGCTTATAACCTCATTTATTTGCTTCATATGGACCTATGACAGTCCATTAGGAATAAAGTCACAAATATTGCCACATGCTTCACAGCTGCCACTGACAGAATTGTGCATAAGTCAACAGATTTAACTACAGGGTTTTATATAAATTGGGAGCTCTATTAGTGGCTGGATTTACTAAACAGGGTGTACACTGACATAAAGCAAAGCAACACTGAGTAATTCCTCCTATTTGTAATTAGGACCTCAAACAACATGATTCTCATTCTGATGGTTGTCTCGCTCAAATAACTATTCATTTGTTCTTATTGTGACTTGGTCTCATTTATCATTGTGTCTTCCATTCATTTATATTCAAGACAACACTAATCCCACCCACCTCACAGAATATAAAGTTGATCATACAACTTCTTTTCTTTTCCTAGCACACATTTGGGAATGGGAGAAGAGAACAAATGGTCGGCTTGATCTCACAGGCAACCAATTTGACACTGAGCATGCGTAAACACTCAACACTGCACTCATGGGACTGGGACAAGGTACTGTAGATGTCTAAAAAGACATGAAATCAAAGGGGACTTTAAGGTGTCTTTAGCTGAACATCTGATAAGTGAGCTGGCAGAGAAAAGGAAGGTGTTTTTGTTGGAGAAAAGACATGAGCTGAACAGATTTGCATAATCTGCAATGCTCATCTTCACATGGAGAGGGAAAAAAAATCTAACAAATTAAGAGAGAGTAAGGAAGCAGATACATTTATTTAAAAAAAAACATTAAGTAGAAGACAGTCAATCATAAAGATAAAATCACAATGAAGTTTCAACGAATCAATAACAGTAGGGCAACTGAGGGCATGGTTCAGGGCTGAGGTTTTGCCACATGTTATGTCAGTGCGCTGCATCATCTGTCTTAGAACATGAGGCAACCTGGAACACTTTTTACCAGGATGGTCAGCTTTTAGAGCTGTAATCAAAACTAAAAGCTGCTGTTTTGAGGAAGCAGACATCTATTGTCTCCATATTGAACTTCATGTTGATCTTCTTTGTTCCTTTCACATTGGTGTTTTATGCATTTC
>JBAMYA010000010.1:6912159-6933805 GCA_037176975.1 Arrhamphus sclerolepis
CGACTACAACCCCCCTGACTTTCATTTATTGCCCGTCTCAAAAAGCCCACCTTTCTTTTGGCCGAGATTAAAGAACTTCAAAAAGAGACGGAGGGGAAAGGAAAAAAAAAAAAAAAAAAAAAAAGGAGGGAGGGGAAAAAAAAGTTCAGTGACAACAAAAAAATAAAAACCCTCAGCTGTCAAAACTCAATGTCATTGCACCTCAAAAGGGAATTGGTAATTGGATGGTAGAGTAAGAGGGAAGGGGACTGGAAACACAACGGGTCCGGGGCGAAGGTCCTTCAACTGTAGTACGTGTGCCGCACACATCATCTGTAGCCCCAGGCAGAGAGAGGCCAGCTCAGCTGCGAGTAGCCTCACCTCAACGGCATAGTTCTAAAACGGTATTGATGTCAAAGCGGGAATAAACCTCAACAGCACTTCCCATTGTTGTCGGGCTAAAAGACAAAGTGGTAACCCCTCCTAGTGCGATGGGGGGAAAAAAGATGTTGCCGTGAGTCATGAAGAATCACCACGAGCTGCTCAGCGGTTACCCAAACACCTTGCTGGGAGCAGCACAGGATGTCTTCTGAATGGAGACAGAAATATTCTGACAATTCGGTGGTCTGAGATGGATTTCACCAAAGAAAAAGAAAATGCACTCTCTCTCCACAACATACGGTTATTGCTGGGTTTCCATCTAATCGTAAACTTTCACTGAGGTTTCGAAAAAGCTCCAGCACTAAAAAGGCCCATTTCCTTAAATACATGAACATAATCGAGAGCCTGGCGATAAAAGAGACACTGGACAACAGAAGAGCAACAAGCTTGTACACATTCAAAAGTCATCTGATTTCTGTGTGACCTTGTTTATGCACGTTTGATATCAGTCACACAACAAAACCACTGGCTAATATACATGAAAATAATAATGATAAATTGACGATAAAATAAATACCAACAATACATTTTAGAAATAAATTTAAGCAAATATTAAATAGAAACTGAAAAGAAAATATGTATACATATATATATACATATATGTCTTGCTCCATGAATTAATAATTTCACTAGAATTAAGCAATTTCCAACAAGAATTTAGTGTTCATTACTTGTATTTTTTTGCAGTGCAGTAGCAAGACAATAAGTGGATATTGCTTAATGCTAGCGGAGTATGTGAAAGATGCAAATACAAGTCAGAACACAGTTATTGTTGTTTGTTTGTTTTTTTGTTTTGTTTTTTTCAGTAAATTACTGAATTTAGAATTTCCTGGCTAGTTAGGGCATGGAAATCCCATTCATGAAATATATTTAAGAGTGTGCCATTGTCTCAATAAGTAAACTGTATTTAAAACACGATAAATAATCTTATATTTCCAGGTCTAAGATTTGAAATCCAGGCAATAACAGAACAATTTGCAGCGCAAGTATAAAAAAATATATATATTTCCATGCAGCTATTTTAATGCACATATTGTAAAACAGCTAAATTGAAATGCTCTTCAAGAAGCTTCTATTTGTTTGCATTGGCACCTGTTTTCATAAAGTCCTTCTAAAGCTCTGCAGGAGGCTCTTGTGCAAGACAAAAACATTTGCCACTCAAAAGACGTGGCTCTCTCCTGACATCCTCGCAAATCTTCAAGTATGCTTCATTGCTCCTTTGGGTAACAATGATAAGAATGGCCTCTGTTTAAGCCCTGTTCATTCAGCACTATCCTTATTTCTCATGTTATGTGCAGGAATTGTCGGAGTTGAGGGTTCAGAGGAGGCCAAGGCGAGCAGATGAAAGGGCATTGTGAGGGTAAGCTGCATGGAAGTGAGTCAACTAGCTGGAGGTCTGAACATAAAACTCAGTTGGATTCTACTTGGTTAAAAAAAAAAAAAAAGTTGAACACAAATACAAAAACTTGCAGTCAAACATCCTCACATCATCAGGCTCATGATCATCTAGACATTTCCATCCAAACAAAGCAGTTCGCCCTTTTCCGGACAAGCTTCCTTTTCAAATATTAAAACCAACTTGTACAAAAAAACTCTTGACATGAAACCAGCTGTCATCTTGCCAAGCCCTTAACGCTCACTCAAGGAAAACAAAGCAGCTTGTCATTTGAAACATAACACAATGAATATTTTAGCATCACATGCAGACAGTCTACAGCGGATTCACTGTTTGAAAGGGCTGATTGTTTAAGTTGAGCCAGTCACTCGTCGTGACGTCCCATCCCATACCTTACTAGCAGATTTAGCCTTTTTGGCCATTTGGACATGTTACTAAACCTGGCAAGGTTAATCCAAATGGCCATTCTCTTGGGTGTGACAGTCCAAAAAAAAAAAAGAAAAAAGATAAAAAAAAGTAAAGAGAGAATACTCTCAGATAGCTTTGCAGCACTCTGCATTTAATATTTCAAAGTAGTGAGCATAATACTTGCATGCTCTGGGACAGCAGAATTCACTTCAAAGGAAGGTTGTCTTTAACCTAGAAAATGTGGCAATTCAGTAAAGTGGGTGGTTTCAAAGTGTGTGTATCCATTTCTGTGTGCACATCCCACAGTGTGCCTACGGAGCCACAATCCACTGCAAAAGAAGGTGAAATGACAGCACAACTGTGAGGACATGTGAGGGCTGATTTTTCTCTATATGTGAGGTACATATATGAATGTGCACGTCTGTCAATGTAAAAACACCAACACATAAGCTCCCCCGCTGCTTTTGAGCATAGATATTGGAATGATGCGGTCTGTGTGTGTTCCCTTTCTTTCTGGCCCTGCATCCACTGCCTCATCTTTTGTGCCTCCGACACGCTTGTACATTCCGAGTTCTGTTTTTTTCCACGGTGCCATGTCATGATCAATTTACCGCTCAGCACATGACGGCCATATAGCGCCTCAGAGGATTTGAAGGACTTTGTGTGCAATCCCAGCCTGCCTCGCTTTCTCTCCCACATACAAAACGGGCATTTGTATTCTTATCCCACTTTGGCCGCCGAGCGAAACTGTGTCCCGGCTTTTTGCCTCTTTGATTTCAGGTTATTATTTGGGGGAAAAAAAGGAATCCCACCAAACCTCATGAAACAGGACTGGCTGCTGATGTTTCAAAGCATATCCTTTTTTTTTTTTTTTTTTTTTAAACATTTTTTTTGTCTGTTTCCATCTGTCAGGTCAATATCAGAGTGTGTGTGTGTGTGTGTGCACAGACAGAGATAAAAAGATAAAGTGCTTAAGCACTTTGCAAACATCAGGCTCAATCAGAGCTCCTTTGGTAAAGGACCAAGAGAAACTTGCTTTCTTCGTACGATGACGTGGTGGGAAGGAACCAAGTCGGAAACAAATGTTGTTCTTAGCTGCAACAGTATGTTTGTGCACCTGCCTGTTGTGTTATGCCAGAGAGGAACACAAATGTGGTTTGGCAAACATAAAAAATATAAAAGCCAGTCTGTTCCATATTTCAATTTACCTCATAATTCAAGCTCAAACAGCAGCCAAAATGGTTTTAAGCTTTCTGTGAGAAACAACAAACCCAGACACATGTTCCGCATTTCACTTTTTACTCCAAGAACAAGAGCTGAAATGCTAAATAGCTTGGCTAATTAGCCACCAAAGCAAGAACATGCCTACGAGGATATTTGCAATTCAACAACTGTCATTAGAAATATGCACGCCACCTCCATCTAGCCAAAATATTATATTATCATCCTGCTTTCGTATTCCGGTTGGCTCTGCTGCCACTGGCGAGGCTGTGGCTGTGGGTGTGGAGTTGCTCTCACATTATTAATCTGGCTGGGACCAAATGTATTCATGCAAACCACATTTTGTGCTGCATTGCTAATCCACTTTCTCTCCTCTGTCTTCCTCTGTGCTTTTCAGCCCATCTCTCCATCTCCGTCACTTCCCCTCCTCCTTCGCCCCCGTCCTTCTCGTAAACTGCCCGCGATGCTGCTACGCTTCCTGCCGGGGAGAGTCCCACACGGGGGACTTTTACTGCGGGCCCTCCTTTACTCATCCTTCTAATTGAATAATGCACTGTAGTATAAAACCTGCCCTCATTAAAAGGCCCCTCTTTGGATTAAAATGCTGAGGCGAACACATTTTCCGCATGCAGAGGTAACTTAATGTATTCAGTTACCTCCAGTAATGAAGTGAAAATGCGTTCTGACCAATAGGCATAGATTTATCAGGTTTCTGGTGAAGACCATGCTGGTGGCACTTTTCCACCTAATGGCTCATGAGCTGCTTTTTCTTCAGGCGTCTGAACATCAGCACTTGTGTATCTGCAACACACTTGTGAGAAGATCACTCACATCAGTACCTTTTAAATGCAGCTTTTCACAGCAGCTCATCCCACAACTGATCTATTAAACCTCTAGCTGGATCTATGTGCAACTTTAATGACTTATTAAACACATCTACGCAGCTATCTGCTCACCTCAAGGAAACTAATCCAGAATACCCCCAAGCTCTTCTTTATTGACATTAATGCTGTACAAAATTAACACTTCTAGTAGTGAAATCCACAGCAAAGAACAGTATGCCCTGGTGGTGGTAGAATAGTAATGAATAAATCAGGTTTGTGAGAAGTGCCAGTAACATCTGAGTAAAACATATTTTAAAGTTTTCTAATTGGTTCAGAAAGCCTCCTAAAACATTCCAATGAGAAACTACTGCATAATTCTGTTTGGTTATTTTTTTCTTTCTCTCTCTTTTTTTTTTTTCTCCACTGGCTCATTTTTTATTGACATTTTTGCATGAGGGGAAAATTCTCCTATTTTATTCTGGCTGCCATTCATCCTGAAGATTAGACTTACATTTGAATTACATCATGGTGCCATGCCAGTGATTAAACCAAAAAAAAAAAATGGAAGGAACAAATCAGAGCAGAAAGCAAGAAAACAGACGCCGTTTGAGGCACATGTATTTAGATTGGCAGCAGAGCTCCGTCCTTTTCTTTCAGCCTGATTTATCACATCCTGACTGCTCACACAACCTTGAGTCCACCTAAACAAACAAAAAAAAAAAAAACCCAAAAAACTAACATCATCTGTTGACAGAAACTACGTGGGCAGACAAGGAGCAGAATACCATGAAAAGAGTGTTAACCATGTGGACCCCTCTGATAAAAGTTTGTTACCCAAACTGCCTTTTTGGAAAACACAGAAAGCCTGTAAACACTCCGTGGCATCAATTCCAACTTAACCACCCTCATCTTCATATGAATGCGAGATTTCTTTGGCTAATACTGATATGCAGAATTTTCTCATTATCCCAGGCGAATGAAACCGCAGCAAACAACACCCGGGCAATTGTGTCTCATGTGAAGCGTAAAAAAAAAGGGGGAAAAAAAAAAAAAAAACAGGAGAAGAGTTAATGTTTAATTTGCAAAAACAGCACCCTGACTAATTAATTTTCTAAGTTTCTTTCCTTGCTTGCAGCTCCTTTTTTTTTAGCTTTGTTTTAATCGAGCATTTTGATTTTGAGAGAAAAAAAAGTGAGGGACAGCGAGACCAGGAGAGGAGAGAAGTGGGGAAAAGGTGTGCGTGTGTGTACAGAAAACACCTTATTTGGACTTTTTCCGAGGTGATTTAACAGTGTTTTGCCAAAATGAGACATAAGTGGGAGACAAGAAGCAGCTTTCTCACGAGATGAGCATTTTCAGGGGCGTTAAACAGAGTCCGTCTGCGTATGTGTAAACTTCGTGATTTGTTGCATAACGTCCAAACCGTTTTTCTTGTAATGTCTTTAAAAAAAAAATCTACTAAAAAGAAAAAAAAAAAGCCTAAAGATGGGGTTGGCAATAGAGGTCATCCTTCATAAAGTGTAATTCATGATGATCTATGAAGGCTCCAGAACTGGTATTTATCTCCTCTTTATTTATCTCGTTAGAAGAAGAATCTGTCTTTGAAGCCCACAAATCTCCCTCACCTAAAAATACGCAGCTCCAAAATTTCAAGGTGACTCAGGGTACGTCTCTGATTGTAAGCGCTTCAGAGGCGATCTTTACAAATAGCGAGAGAAATATGAGGAATTAAAAACCGCTGCGAAATGAGCAGCCTGCATGTTCCAGCTCTCAGCTCTGTGCTGATTTTAGTTTCTGGAAGTACTGTGACGCTGAAGTGGAATAACTTTGCCGAGTGCTGTGACCTTGTTGCACTCATGAAAGGAGCATTCCTGGAGATGTGCACGACAGCAAAAGATGAAAGGCACACGTTCAGACTTTGAACACTGACGCTTCATGAGGAGATTGGGGGGGGTGTTAACTTAGCACAAACCATGTGCGTGCTTTCAGGACGAATTAGAGAAACAGTAGCAACTGTTACATTCCACTTTGACAGGCCAGGATGGGCACACCCTTGTAAATAAAACTGGTCTTACCACCCTTTCATCTCCAAAAACAATCTGCAGCAAAGCAGAGTACTACTACAAGTCTTGGCTCCCATTCATTTACTCTCTGAAAGCTTTCTTACATGAGAATCCTGTTAATTGTTGTGTTGCCACTCCAAGTTAGACCACAACTACTGTGACAACAATATGCCTGGAGCCTCAAAGGAAAGGCAGAGGAGGATTTGAGTGCGCCTCTTTTTTCTCAGATGAGCCGAGCACCCTGAAGTTCCGGCAGAGTCGGTCTCCCAAGGAGGCCAGCGAGTGAGGAAGAGGAGAAGCTATTCTCATCTCGACCAAGTCCTCCCGGTCACAAGCATCCTTGTTTAGTCACATTGTTTTTCAGTCTGCTTCATGCCCAAATTGTGAGCTAGCATTCACCTCAGGTGAAGGCATGTTACACTCCCTCTTTACCTAAGTTGATTACTTTTAAAGCCATTGCATCATAGACATCACCGTTTTGTTTTGTTTTGTAATAAAGTAAGAGAGATTTACTTCCATCCACATACACCCACAAAAACCCCTGGAGGATGGGATGAGTGTTTGTTCCAACTCATCATAATAAATGTAATTAGACTAGGTGCTTAATCTGTTTTTTCATGTTTTCTTTTGTACACTTTTTTTTTTTTTTAACAAGAGCCCGTCAGTCTGTAATTAGTGATCACTGAGGAGAATCAGAAAAACAAGAAAGACTTGTTTTTTTGTTGAGCTCCCTGCTTCTGTACATCTTTTCTTTCTCCCCTGAGGGAAAGAAGCCCCACACACAGATTGATTGAGAAGTCGAGTGCCAAACCTCCCTTCAGACAACGTGAACTCCTACAAGCTCGGGCCCGTAGACCCACAGCCAGTAAAGTTTGCTGTTAAAAAACACGGACATGGCTGCAGAGAGGATGAGGCGTTAAATCCTTCAGGTCTAGAGGATGTCTGAGTGTTTTGTTTTGCTCACTGCAAACAGAGAAAAGAACCAGGCGGCATCTTTGCGCGTTCAAAGGCCTTTGTCTCTGTGCTTTGATACAGTTTACCCTCAGCAAAGGGGGAAACTGACGCAGGGCTGGAATCTTGAAGATGCACCAAAACAGTGAATCAAGGAGGACTATTTTTCCCTTTATTTTAACCACATTGCTAAAAAAATAAAGGCACATTTTAAAAACATCCTTAATAAATAATCCCAACTTTTTATGCTGCTATCAAAAGTGTTTTAGAACTGGATCCATCATTTGGGTTTGCCGGTGTTTGCTTTGTGTCTCGGTTGTCTTTTGATAATCTCTAATCTGTGCTGCTGTATCTTAGACAACTGGTCCTCCTGGAGATGTTTCAAGCCCCAGTTATTGTTTATTACATCCACATCATCTCTGAAGTGCAATGAAAACAGCAGCACAGATCTTTCCCCTTTTGACGGGAATATTTCACAGCAAATGGAACAACACATTGCAGGGAAACTTTTGTATTCATTTCTCTTTTTTTTTTTTTTTTTCCAGTGGGGTTGTGTGAAGTAGTTTTGAGAAGGCTGTTTACCTGCAGTGCTCTCATTTGGGAGAATCAAGATGATAAAGCTATGGGCTAAGAGCTACGTGGAATGAAGACCAGACCAGTGAGTTTTGAGCCTCTAACAGAACTCAAATCTCATTGATCTTTCGCTGTAGTTTAACACTAAACAAGATACAGTTACACAGCATTTCTTTTGAACCATACAGTGCTTTACATCGTCTCTATGTTTCCTATACCGATGTACATGCGTTTTACAACACTGTCTGTCATCCGTACGAGGCGGCCCGTGCTGCAACACCACGTCGTTAAAATAGAAAATGAAGCATTCATTTGAACCGCTATGAAACTGATGGAGTAGCTTGAGCTGTTTTCAATGGTTGACAGTCCCTTCCCTCCACCTCAGTCTCACTGGGATGAGTAGCACAGTGGTCCCATTCTGCAGTGGTTTGGACTTTGAAAAAACCCGTAGGCTTTGAGATCACATAAACTGGGTTGTAGTTTTCTCATTTCAGGGCTTATCTTGCCACATCTTATTCATTCTTGAATTATACATATTAAAGAAGGTTGAGTGGTGTCAAATTAAGAGTATTTCTTGTCTTTTTTTTCCAAACTGAACTTTTTCCTCATAGTTTGTTCAAATCTCTTTTTAAGCCCTCTGAATTGTTTGGAAGCAGCCTCTGTTTTCTTTTGAAAGTTCACTGGACTCTCGATGCCATTCTTGTATCGTCTGTGTAGTCTTGTCTATTGTCTTTAAACTGATGCAATTTAGCCACAGTCAAGATCCAAAATAGTCTTTGAGACGTATGTGGAGCCAAGCAGGCGTTTCCTTTTAAACGGCTCCACAGCGCCTCCGGTGGGACCACACTCATTGACTAGAATGACCACGGTTCACCGCGGGTAGCGTGGCGCCGCTGTTTCATGGCTGCTCTGCGACCTGTGGGACTTGAGTTTTATACAGATTCGCTGTTAGCCTAGCTCATCATCTGATTTCCTGCCTGATCCTCCAAACTGAGTGTGCTGTGACCACTGTTCACTGTAGCTAAGACACTGAACACTCAGAAGTACTTCAAGCCGCAGTCCAAATGTCCTTTTAAAGATAAAGTACAGGTTTTTGAATTCCAGCAAACTTAACTGTAGATACCTTAAAGGAACATGAACATTGCCTGGATGCAAGCAAACAACAGAAAGGCTAGAAAACGTCTCATTTTGTGGACTTGCATTGAAATTCTGCTGTAACTCTAATATGCTATATGGAACCAGGCGCTTACATGGACTGTTTTGTCCCAGTCTTACCAGACCTTAGAACAAATTCCAGCCGCAGCCAGAGACAAGGAGATGGAGAAAGAGCAGGTTCTCTATATAAACATCCCCGTTAAGAGATTGGACCTAGTGCTTGTTTGAATAACTTTGTGAGATGAAGGCCAGGTGTTTATCTACCATTGATTCCCATGTTGTCCATTACACCTGAAAGGGAGGACCAGCAGTTGTCAGTAGCCCCCATTACAGGAAATCCATACCTAATACCTTCCATGTTCATTGCTCATTTTAAAACTTCAATAACAGAGGAGAAATGGCATGTCATTAAATCTTCATGAGTAGCTGATGAGAAGTGATTTCATATAGGCTCCTGTTTTGCTCTTGTTTATATATTACTTTGGTCTCCTTTGACAACTTTCAACCAGAATCTCATGGTGCAAGCGGTGCACAAGTGCACACAACTTCCAGAGCTGAAAATTGTGCATTTCAGCCTCATTGAGATGCTAGTGCATATCTCCCAGAAGCTGCAGGGGGCCATGGGTTGTGACTGCAGCAGTGTAGACAGCAGTGGAAGAAAACAACATCAGCAAGGGAGCTCGAGCTTTTAAATTGAAATGTATATTACAGATATAGATAGCCAGAGTCGCAGCGAGCCTTGAAGCCATTCTGGGCTGTGATGAAACAATGACCCAGGAGCAGCCAAATTTAGAGACAAGCTGGGTCTCCCAGGAAGCATCTCCATTTGGGCTGCAGTGGCAAGTGTGACCCTCATCTCTCTGCTCTTCACCTCCTCCTAATTGAATCAGGCTGCTGCCCAGGATAATTCTGTGTGTGTGCATGTGTGTGTGTGTGTGTGTAGAGAGAGAGAGAGAAACTGTGTTTGCAAGGAGTCTGTTAAATCAGATTTAAACACATTAAAATGTCACATTCTGAGTTGAAATTCACTCCAGACTAATATGCTTTCCTCATGAAAAGGAACTATTGTGTGCATTTTAGGCCTTTTTCTCCAGATCCGAAAGGCAATTGTTCAGTATAACCCCACTAAAAAGGCAAAGGAGTCTGTTTTTTTTAAGTAGCTCTTAATGTCCCTCATGGACAATCCCAAAGAAAACTTTTTTTTTTTTTTTTGTTTTTTGTGTTTTTTTCTATGTGTCAGCCGAACACCCTCCTAAACCCACCTTTGATACAAGGCTTTTCACCATATTCTGATGCATGGATTTAATTAAGAAGCAGCGAAATAAACATTAAAAATGTATGACTGGAAATTGCCGCAAGTTCTAGACTCCCTTTTTCCTCTCCTTTTATAGTTCCTCCCATTGAATCTACCAAAACAATGTTTAAGCACTGTTCAGAGCATTAATTAAAGGATTTTTTTTTCTCCTTTTCATTGTGAAAGACCAGTAGTTTCTGGCGGAGACTTGGCATCATCAAGGCCAGTCATGGACACAAAGAGGGCATGCTCAAGGGGAAAGAGAGCTGTTAGGTTTCCGTTGGAATTTTTAATTTTTGCTCACCAGCCACGACACCAGAAGTCTCATCAAGCTTGCAGGATTTAAACAGGGCTTTGAGGAGCTTGTGCCTAATAAGTAGTCAGTAGTCTGCTTTAAGAATGTTGAGGTAAACAGGGTTTAATTAGGAAGGGTAGAGCAATCTGGGACAGATGTTGTGCAGGAAGAATCATGCTGTGAATGTTTTTGAATTGTGCAGCAGTGAGGCACAAAGAAGAAAAGTTTTTTTTTTTTGTTTTTTTTCTCTATTCCAGAGAGGAAATAAATAACTAATTGGTTCAAACGACTTTCTGCATACACGTGTGCGTTGTATGTCTGGGCCTCCGAGCATGGTCTTGTTGGAGGTTATTTTTTCATCAGATTTTATTTAGATTTCACATCCCACATCACCGAAATAAGCCCATAAACTTTTTTTTTTTTTTTTTTTTAAACTAAAGGAAACAACACAAAACAAAACAAAACATACATCAATACACAGATACCTCAAATAGCCCAAAAAAAGAAGTAAAAAAGAGCCTCGGTCTCACTGTGTTCCCAACTAATGAATGTAATGAACCAGCGCATGATATTAGTATTAAATGAGGCATATTATTCCGCCTCTTCAAAAACAGAAAAGGTTTCTGGAGATCTAAATGAAATGTTTGACATTCTTTGGTTTAAAAAAAAAAACTCTCTTCAAACACAATTCTTCAACTCTTTTCAAAGCAGCGAGATTGAGGGGGAGGAGTCAGACACTTGACCCCGCCCCCTTTTCCAACAGGGCATGCCTCTGTTGAAATACTGAGTTACGGTTTTCCACAAACCCCCTCAGAGGTTTGGCAAATGCATCAAAATGTGAAAGATGATTAATTTTACTCTGATCTGCATCTGTGATGTCACACTGTCCCCGAAAGCCTGAACCACCCACTGAATGACACATTTTCAGACTTTGTGGCTGGTCGTCATTTCTGACACCCAAGGATTTTACATCTTTTTTCCATACTATAGCATATCCCCTTTAAAAAAAAAATGCAAATACGGATATATATATGTATAAGGGGCAGGAATCCCAACTATGTCACCTGGACGTCTCAGCTAAGTTGCAGCTCCACTGCTTATATCTTGCTGATGAGATCACACAGCTCCACCTCGGTCTCAGGTTGCCCCCAAATGACATAAAACCCGTCCGATGGGCAATGGGGTTGAACGAGGATCAGCAGCTAACAATGATGCAGTCAATGCACCATTTTGGGAAAGCAACAAAAGCAAACACACCTAAGGCAGGTTTTAAAGGATCCTAAGCCTTAAATAACCACGTCCGCTAAGCTGCAGAAACAGAGGAGGTGGGAGGATGGGACTGTGAGAACGAGAGAGAGTGAAACGCACAGGAGAGACGGAGGAGGGTAGGCTGCTGAGAGGATGGAGTGTTGAAAACAGAGATGATGAGAAGCAGAGGGAGAGAGGGAAAAAAAAAGCGAGCTTTGAGGGGCAGATGAGGATGACAGCAAAATGTGGAAGAGAGGAAAGGAGAGAGAAAAAGAAAAGTCACGCATTCTTGACAGAAGCGACGTGGCAGGATCACACAGCTATTTTTCATTCACACTCCTCTGCATTCGCACATGATTTCAAAGGTAGCCGAGCCCCGAGGAAGCCTTCCAGCAAACGCTGTTTGCCAATTTTTCAAGCCTGTCACACCCCCCCACACACACACACACACACCTCTCGGTGCATCAGCTTGTGGCGCACAAAGGGCCTCCTCCTGCTGCTGTCACGATTGTTGTTGTGCCTATGCAAGGTAAACACGTGAGGCAGTGTCGTCCATTTCCCTCCACACTGCATCACTGCAAGGCATAAAAGCTAATTGTGGGAGGGACTCTGAGCCCCCCACCCCACCACCACCATATGCTTGTATTTTGACAGAACACATTGTTAGAAGAATGTTTCGCTCAGTGCTAAAAATGTCACATGAATAAGCGGTGATCACTTGAGCATCATATAACAGAAGAATGTCCACGCCGCCTTTTCAGTTCTAAAGTGAAGTAAAGCCGGTTGTTTGGTAATACAGTTTTGTTTTTTTTGTTTTTGTTTTACCCTTAGTCTCAATTTGCACCTTGTGGATGCCTCTAACAGGGTCACACTTGAGTCAGACAGTCTACACAGAAAATCAGTTTAGTGCACTTCAGGCATTCAGGTAAAATCTAGTAAGAAAGGACACACAAAGACATTTTTTTTTTTTTTGTCTGTGCCTTGTAGAGGTACATTTGGACCCTGATGCTAGTGATCAGAAAGAAGCCCTGGTGATTTTGCGTAGGCAGCCGCTGCCATCTTTAGACCACAATTAGGGGAATATTATGCTTAAAGAATCCTTTGTTTCATCTATAATCTCACTAAATTCATATAAGTGGGCTCAATAGTGCCTTTTTGATTGCAAGCGAGCTTTTATGACTGAGATGTGGAAATAAACAAAGCAAACATGTTGAAACACTGCAGGCAATTTTGCTGCGACTTCCAATCATGTCCCCACGTAGGCGAAGTCTCACTTCATTTGGCCGCATACATGCCAAGAGTCATTACAGTGAAGAGTCGTTCACTGTTAAGACGTGCACAAGCGTGCGCACGCAAACACGCAAACGCACACCTCGCGCAGTTCATTCCAGCTCCTGGTTTTAAGCTGTGGGCTGATGCCCTCTAAACGTAATGAGGTGCCTTTGATTTTGCCATGTTCTGCTCTGCACACTCACACACACTTGGTCCTTCGGTTTCCTCCTCAGGCATTTACTGTATGTGTTCAATTCTTCCTTTTTGATCCCTGACACCGGTTCCTTTAATCTGTCTGTATGAATTCATTGCTATTCAGCCATCATTCTCCTCAGATATGGAATGAAATGCAGACTACTTGTTTCATCTGTCTTTAAGTTTCATGTCTATTTGATACTTTACAATGACTGAAAAACTCAAGAATCCGGTGCATCGATGACAGTCTCGCTCTCGCAAAGCATGTCGTCTCTTAAAAAGGGCTGACAATGTCAATGAAACTTTTTAAACAATTCTATTTAGAAGGAGGGTTTTCATTGTTCCCCGCTTGCTGAAAACAACGCTGTATTTCAAATGGACAAAGCTAACAGTGTTACGCACTTTTTCCCAGCATTGATGGAGTGCATCAGCGCAAGAAGACAGGAATGTTACTGTCAGAGCGCTGGCCTTGAGTTAAAGTGCAAAGTATTGTGCATCCACTGATGTTCTCCCACTGTCTAATTTGATCTCATGAATCACGGACTCAAAGTGGGAAAGGCAGTAAATCCCTCAGGTTCCCTGAGGAGCTGTGACACCGTTAAGTGATGAGCCCACTGTTGCAAAGCAAAACCGCTGCCAATTTGGTGTTCAGGAACCTTCATCTTTGAAATACTCTCTGCTAGCCCAGATGGCTTTATCAAAACTCTTTAGTGGAACATGACGTTCCCACGCCTCATCCAAGTCCAGGCCAACGCTGTTAGAAGACTTTTTTTTTTTTTTTCCCCAGAGGACGTCACCCCTGAGCTTCAGGTTTTGGCACTGAGGTGTCTGGATTACTGGGTACAAGGAGGATGAGAGAGCAGTAGGAACCTTTTAAAAAACACTCCAGGCATGTGGCCATGGGAGAAGTTGCAGTGGGGTGGGGGTGAGCACGGTGGAGGTATATTGCCATAGTAACAATGGACAGCCCACCAAGGATTCCTGAACAAACACAAGCATACGGTTTAAATAGCAACTGAGGACCCTAGACAGTGTGCCTCCTTGTTCAAACAAAATCATGCTGGCACGGATAACACCAGCATTTTAAGTATAAATTACAAGGTCTCCAATTGTCATGTCATGTCCCCAATTCACTGGGACAAGAGGCTGCCACAGCAGAGAAAAGCTTATTCAAAGAGATTCAAAAGAGTAGACACACACACGCACACACCCAGACGTAAATCTTTCAAATGTGCAGAGGAAGGCAAAGGGAGGCAAGTGCGGTTATGCATGTTAAGCACATTTGCTTAGACATCAAACGATCGGCCGCAATTGGCTTCACGGGGGAAAGTAATCTGCGCTACTCAAACATTTGCTGCAGCAGCTCCAGAATTCTGATGGTGATTAAACAGAAAGTAACCGTCGTTCGCTCGCAGCGTCGCCAGAGATCTCCGCGACATACGTGCAAATGTCACCTGTGCAGGCACTTGTGGCAGCAGCTTTGAACAGCCCTCACGTCGCCAGTCCATAAGAGCTCTTCACTGCGTGATGGGCTTCCCGTTTGCACTTATGTTCCCAGCAGTTTGCCACCTTCCACAGAAGACTGTTATTAATATATCATTATAGGCAGATTAAAAGTGATGAATCTGACATTAAGTGAAGCTTATTAAGCAAAGGCTGGGTTTGAAAAGAAGTTGGGATAAAATATGAAAAACCTGGTCATGTTTAAGCTGCTTTGTTTACAATTATTCTAATCATTTTACCGCCCCCAGACATGTCAATTTGATTGATACCCTTGCCTTTCCCTCAATCCCAGACCTCATCAAGCCAGAATCAAGCAGCAACAAATGTAACAACATTCCTTATTTCCTTCCCGCCTCTGTGTCCCAACACCCCCCACCCCCACCCCCCCAGGCACTTCTCACCACTGAATCCACTCTGTAATTTACAATTGGCTATTGTGTCCCAAGTGTTGCATTGGAGCAAGTCAGACTAAATGAACCATGTCAAAGACCAGTCTTTTAGTCTTGATTACAAACCCCGGTTTGTCCCGCTCCATAACAGCAGCAAACCGAGCGAAAGCCTCAGCTCAGAGCATGTTATTATTCAGGCACCCGAGTTTACCCGCTATGTTCCCCGATCAAAACATCGCACCAGTTCTCTGCCAGTGGCCAGTTTGATTGACTATTTGTAGCTGTTACAAAGAACAGTGTTGCTGTTAAGAGAAAAAGAGAAATAACCAGGAGAACTCCATCTCCTGAGATTGTGTGAGAAAAAGAGTAAAAGGTGAAACCAAAGCTGGATAATAAACAGCCTATAGGGCAAGGTACCGCAAATCAATACCTGAAACCATATTAAATGTCTAGAGCTCCTCAATCCACAGCAGAATTTGTCTGACTAAAGCCTACATTAGAGTCATGGCCACTCTATATTACAGTTTCCCAAAAAGAGTGGCCGGTGGGAATATGCAACATATATGAGTATGAATGAGGGCTGGTGCCAGACTGTATAGAATAAAGCTAATCTGGCTCTGTATGGATTTTGTAAGAGGTGTCTTAAATTCAGTTTTGTCTTAAATTTATAATTTTTCCACTCTTACTTGGAGCATGAAAAAATCTACCACGGATTTATCATGAAGAGAGGAATGACCAGACATCTACACTAAAGTGTCAATGCTGTTCTGAACACATCAGTAAGAGGTTAAACAAAAAATAAATTTAAAAAAAATGTTTATTATACCAGAAAAATACTAAACTGATCATATCCTTTTTGATTATTTTCCATGGTAGTCTGTCTAAGGGGTTTGTGCATACAAAAGAGCTGCAAAGCTAAAAAGTACACACCAAAAGAAGCTGTTCTCTCACACATTGCTCTTGAATTTCCTGAAATATCCAGTTTGTGGTCCAGGTTTTAGACTACTTAACTACATCAGCATTGTTAGAGCTCTTCCACAGCACCTAGACGGTAGTCAGTTTGGTACACAATGCACAAAGACAAAGTATCTACTACAATTCCAATTATTTTGACTAATCAGATGATCAATTAAAAGCAAACTGGGTCTATCTGATGGAGAGCCTGAAAAACCAGGTTTCCACTGAATGGTATGGCCCAGTACAAGAGATCATACCAGTGCAACATTTCCCCATCAGTAAAATAACTACACCACAGAAAGCAACACAAATTGTAATAAATACAGAATACACAAAGCCAAGAAGTTCTGAGCATCCGTTCTGTCTCTGTCAACGGTTTTGGTCTTTTTTTTATTCACATTAAGTCAGACAAACACATAAAAGCTGTTGCTCACATGTTCACATGACGTCCATTATAAGAGCATGTTGTCTATGCAAAGAAAAAAAAAGTAAAACTACTAAACGTGTTAAAAGTATGGCCTCTTGATGTCCCAGTACTTGGAAAAATCCTAGATCTGTGTGTTAGCCTGATATCTGCTTGATAAATGACTGGAGTGATTGATTTTCCTCTGATCAGATTCATCTTTTTGGCAGTGTCACTGTCTGCAATCCATCATCACTCTATATGATACTGGATCATTAAATGAGACACGACTTGTTCACATTTTAATTTCACGCAATGTCTCCGTGGGCTAAAAGAGCGAGCAGAGGGAGAGATACACCGGGGCGAGAAAGGCAAATTGAAAAATTGGCATTTTCAAAAAAAGCCAGCTGGACTTCATATTTCAGTTGATTTGATAGCAGCTACCTTGCGAAGCACGTCGTAACTCCAGCTGCCCCGTGACCTTCATTCTTCAGCAGGCAGGCAGATTCTTCCAGCCTCTGACAAGATTTATCAGGCCTGGCTAATAGCCTGCTCTCTGCCAGGTAAGGCCTCATCGATACAGGGGCGAGGGCTGCCCCTGCCGGTGCTTTGCTAATGAATATTTCGGCTATTTTGCACCCACTCAGGAAGTTTAATAGTGGTGGAGCCGTATGAGTGTCCAACGCTCATTCTGTGAGTTCCAAGTCAAGAAAACACTCATTGTCAGTCCAGACTACTCCAGTTTGTTGTGTTTTTAAAAAAAAAAACAAAACAAAAAAAAACAGGTGAAGATAAAGTATTGCTTTAGCCTTCAGGCTCCATCTGCCTCGGTACACATGTGCGTAGAGAGTATATGTAATAACCAGACACACATACAAATATAATGAACTGCATTCCTTGGGTAAACACAGCAGCATGGGCACACAAACACACACACACACAGGATATTGAAACCCTCTCAGGCATGTCGCCGCTCGTGTGCTGGATGATGGAGAGGCTGAACTGTGGAGGCCCAGTTTGCTCTCTTCTGCAGCCTCTCGCTGGAACTCGCGCACACACACCGTACGCCCACACGCTTTATCACACACCTCCACACGCATCGACACGGTGAGCGCACCCGCTGAGAATACATGCACAAACTTTCACACACGTCCCCCCCCCCCAGGCTTTGATGGATAGTCGGTGAGTGCTCTACCTCCTGTTTCGTACACATATAATCTCATTTGGGGGCCACATGGTAGGAGCCGCACCACAACAGGGCTAATAGAAGCAGTCAAGCTGTCCTGTTTTTTCTCCACTTTCCAAGTCGAGTCACATCCATTATTTTCTGCTGCTTAAGACCACAACCTGTTAATAGAGAGCTATATCCTTTGGACAAAAGAAAAAAAAAACAACAACTTCAGGCTGAATGAATAATTTCAGCATGTTTTCACGTTGTCTCAGTCAGGAGATTTCAGTTGATTTTGATATTTATGCAATTTCTTGATCCAAAAAAGCATGAAAGGAGGATGAATGTGATAGCAGCGATGGAGGAGATTTTAAAAAAAGGAAAAGAAAACTGATTGTGAATATTCAAAATGCTCAAATAACACCTTTAAATTCATTAACTTTCCTCCTCTTAACACAATGTCATCACGTCTCCAGGTCTTGCATCTCCTCTCTGCTTTTCAAAAATGCAAAGTTGCAGTTTAATTTTCATCATTCACTCTGTTTAAGAGACTAATTCACCAGCTTTACAGTTGATGGAACTTAAAAAGGTGCCACTTAAGGAGAAATAACGGATTAGCGTCATATGATGTATTCTTATCTTTACGAAGGCCACGTGTGACAGCATGGCTGGTGCTGAGTGGGTTGTATATCACGGACCCCTGACGAGGGCCGCGCACCCTGTAGGCAGTTCCCTTGACACCCTGAACCCTGTATGAGCAGCGCTGACAGGGGGCAAGTCATCTGATTCATCACTATGATTCCTCTACATGCGAGTGAGGGAAGAGCCAACACTCAAACACACACCGGGGAAAGAATTTGCTTATCACAGAAAACGTGAAAAAAAGAGGAGTGATGCAAAAAAAACAACATTAACCACCTGTGTAAATAAAGATCAAGAGAACAAATTGCTCGTGACCTTTTGTGCAACACAACAGCAAAAACTAAATGAATGAACCACTTCACTATGGGCCTGACTTTGCCAGACACTGTTGCAATTTTGATGAGCTACAGTGTCACAGCAAACACAGCACTATTGCTTTGCCTATTAGTCTCACAAACAGCAAACCTAACGTTTGATCCCTGTTGTGATCCAGCTCCTCGACAGAGAACTATTCCCGAGGGTTGTGCAGCAGTCGAGCTAAGTGATGTTCTCATTGAGCCGGTTCTGGCTCCTGCAGTCGATACGAGAGGACAGCGATGGGGAAAACAACAAGGATAGCATACCATATCATAAACCTTGGAAGCCTTGTAAAAGTCAATTTACTGTACAAACTCCTCTTAATTGCAATGGGAAACAAGTCCGCTAAATGGCGAGTGTGCAGTGACTGATAGTGCCGCAAGAAAGGCGAATCTGCAAATATGAACGGGCTTTATCCTGGTGAGCCCTATCTAATGTGATCGCTGCAGAGTATGTAATGAAATTCCACTCTCAACGACATCAAATTGAAAGAAGCGGCGAGAAGAAGGTGGCATCCTCGACGCAGCCTCTTACAATCAGAAGCGAGGAAAGCAATCAAGGTGGCATGTGGCTTAAATGTCTTGTCTTTTTCATTCCTCCCCCCTTCTTCCTTTTCTCATCTTATGACAAGTGCTCAGGCCTCTTCAGCTCCTTCGATCAGGAGTATTTATTTGCACAGGAGGAAATCTTTTCTCACTGGCATGTGTGCATGAAAAGGATGGAGTTAAAGGAGATGAGCAAGAGAATGCATAAAAGGTAAAGACTATATACAACGTTTTCCATGGGCTCCCCTATAGGTAAAGAAGAGGAAAAAAGTCATTTTTAAAATATTATGCAGGGTAATATTGCAGACACTATAGCTACCATCTATAGCAATATCTGTGGCTTTCTATTTCAGTCTTCACCATCCCTGCCTGCATACCAGGTATGTCTAATCCTTAGATTAGTAATTGCCTTGGAGCAAATGCATTCAAATCACCAAACAAAATTATACCAGAAAATGCTGCCCGCTGCAATTTCATGAGTATTACTGGGCTCTCTTACCGCTTCCATTTTCCTTTCGGAACATAAACAACAAAGGCCTGAGCAGCCATAGATTGAATTAAGCCGTAATAGATCCAAAACAATTTTGATAACGTTAGCCACAGTCAGCGGTACAGACGAGCGCTAATAATAATGTGGCAATAAACAAACCAGCTTGCAGCACATCATCTCATTTTTTGTTCTTACTAAATACAAGATTTCCAGATTGTCCTTTTTTTTTCATTACTGGCACCATATCCTGAATTTCAAAAGCGTTGTCGCAAAAACAAAATATCCAATTTTCTTGCAATAATCAGCTAATTGCTAAAGGTGCTCTCACACAAACAATAACCAGTATCAGTGACCTTTTATCAGGTTGTGATTTACTACTAAACACATTTAGCAGGTAAATTATCAGGTAGCCATCTGGGGAGTTTATGTGCTTGTGTTTTGCAAACGTAATCCTGCACAAATAGCATCGGTTTAAAATGAAGGGTCAGTGAGGCAATTTTCTTCCAGCTCAGTTTGTGGCTTGTCTTAGGTGTTTAGGCAGCTACTACATGTATTAGGTTGAAACAAATCAGGCCGTAGGCAAAGTGTTACATTTTCATATTGGTTTCCTGTACTGCTTGCAACCTCAGGGGCAATGACATCCTATGTTTTGGCTACTAATGTCGCCCAGGTGACCTCCATTTACATAGGGATATCATTTGCCTCAGAAGGCGAGGGTTTGCTCTGTGAAAATCTGAAACTTCGCAGTCATATTCAGCATGTGCAGAGGAGCAACGACTTGGCACCGCAGGAACAGCTGGCCAGAGCATGAGGGGTACGAGCACTGGGAGCTGAGTTAAGAGCAACGTCCAGTTATGCTTGCTGCATCAGCCCGGAGGCAAGATAACCTAGTTTAAGTATGTGGACCGGGCCTCCGTCTGCCCTGAGGGGCTGCTCTACAAGAGCACAGAATACAAGCTGCTGTGGCTCACACTGATTAAAAGTGATCCACCTGGGCACAAGTGGTGCTTTGAAGTGCAATGATAAAACAGAAGCTGATGGCTTGTGCTAATTCAGTGGCTAAGTGATTTCATTCCTCCCCACATTACGGGTGGACTGCATTATTTTCTGGCACTGCTCAGAACAGAACCTTGTGCCAAAAGTAATAAAGTTAAGTGCTCTGTTAAGAGAAAAGACTACTCATCAGCATTTGGATGTACCCACTGGTATGTAAGGATGCATTGAGCGCAATGTTGCATGCACATGGTAAAAAGGAGAGAAAATTGCTAATAACACAGGCAGGGATAAATGCAGTTCTACAAGGGGAGCAAGAGTGAGGTCCGTCCTGTCCAAACCCTAGCAGCCGCTGGCTTCTCCCTTACACTTAGCCCAGATTAATGACTGTTTAAATGTCTGACGGGCTAAAAAGAAAGGTTTGCCTCGCTGATAAACTCCCCCAGTTGCCTGGTTACCTGCCCCAGCAGGTCGCCTGTGCAGCAACGGTAAGATTAGGTGGGCGAGGAAGGAAGAAGACAGAACCCTACACCTCAGAGATTACAGTCAATGTTCAGCCCTATTCGCTGTCTCCCGCTCTGTCCTCTATCTTTGCACCCAACCCCAAGTCCCCTGGTGAAACAGTAGAGGCCATTCTCTACACCACTAACAGGGCCGTCTTTCTTGCGCCTGTCTCTAACACTGAAAAAAAATGTTCTCTGTCATGAGCTGTTATAAATCTTTTCAGTTTACCAAGTTTATTTTTTTCTTTATCAGAAATGTGGTTGTAAAAATATATACAATTCAATTACAAAAAAAAAAAAAAAAAAAAAAAAAAAAAAGGGTCCTGTTACAAATTTTTCCTGAGACAAACGTACGCGTTCTTCCCTCCTTTTTTTTTTCTC
>JBAMYA010000010.1:6947878-6962358 GCA_037176975.1 Arrhamphus sclerolepis
CTGCCGGCTATCATGCTTCCTGTCACCAATGCCTCATCGTTCCCACCAGTATTTTCCTGCTGCACACCTGTTTTGTGGTGTGATGACTTCACCACTGCTCTCACCACACACCTGTTTTATATTAGTCATCCCCGCCCTCAGTATATATACTCTTTTTTTTTTTCTCTTTATTGTTTTTGCCTGATGATCAATGTCTCTCCTTGGCCTCTGCATGCTTAAGAATGAGCACATTCTGTTTTTATAGAAAGTTTTGACTCAGTTGTTTGGACTCTTTCTGCAGTGTTATGGGTTTGTTTTAGTATTTTTTGAGAGGGTTTCCAAGGTGATAGTTTTTTTTTCGTTTTTTTTTTAATTATATTTAAATCTCATTTAACTGACTGCTGAGTTCTGCATTTAGATCCCCATACAGCTTCAAATGCAACGCTTTACTGTTGCCTCAAATGTTGCTCCAAGAGGTATTCATATTACTGTGGATGTATTTGTAATAATCCAAATGGAAAAAATGGTCTAATCAATTAGAATGAGTTATTGTTGGTCATTGAAATCGATAATCCACCACCACCTCCTGCCTCCTTCATTTTGACTTTTGTATTAAAATGTAATGTCAGGATGTGAGAGTCAGAAGCAGGAATAGTTGGGCTGTTTATTTCCAACCTGGATGGAGTTGTCTCTCTTTCATTTTTGACATTTATATAGTCAAGGAAAAAAAAAGGGACTTCTGCCAGAAACCGGCAGCAACTCAACTGAGAAGTTTCCAACTGCTGACATCTCTCCTGAGAGCCATAGCTCTAAGAGCCGATGGATTTAGATCCATTTAAATTTACAAGCTATGTACATTTTCATTTACTTCACATCAACAGGCCACAAAAATCATTATCTGAACAAGTTTGAGGTGCAAAATAATCAATGCAGTTGCTGAATCTTCACTGATATTTGATTAATGAGGCTCCGTTTTTCCTGTTTTTTAATCATCTTTTTATAAAACAAGGGAACTTCTGTATATTAGGGAAACTATTTCTCATCAAAGAACAGAAATTATAATCTCAACCAATCTGTTCTATGCTCTTCAGTGTCATCAGCTAATTTGGTGGCACTGGCGACAACACAGAACATTGCACAGTCTCATGACAAAACTTTCAATAGTTATACTTATTGACAAATGTTTTATTCAGAATTATGTATATCACGAAAAACGCAGTTTCATATTTCTAAGAGGGCAGATGTAATCCATGAAAATGTTGTTTTAAAAGGCATTATTAAAGCAGAAATCCATAAGTTGCCATGAACAGGTTCCAGACCTTCATCAAGCCCCAAGGTAAAACACAACAGGAAATCTGGACGTCAAACCGAAAAGATTTGGTTGACTAAGTTAGCTGTGCTTTAACGTCATACTATCTGAACTGCAGCATTTTGAATTTAACCCTCATCTAAGGTTCATGATGAAGATGATTTTTGGGTTTCACAAAGTGCTCATGTTCAGCTTTTTCATGGTTAAACTGACCCGGAAAGCACACTGTGATGTCAGTAACATCAGCTGTTGTATGTATAAAGCTGACTTCAGTGGAAGTTTATTAACTTCCACTGAATTTGGGCCACTGGGGCGGCAGCCAAAGCAAAAAGGATTTCCTTTTTCCTCCCACCTCCTTCACCTCTTTTTAGGGAAAACCGTCACTTAAGTAGCCAAGAGACATAATCTCTCCAGCAAGTCCTGGGTGTGCCCATCCAGTTGGCCATGCCTGAAACACCTTTCTCAGAGAGGCGTCCATCCCAACCAGCTCATCTCAAAATGGAGAAGCAGTGACTCTACTTTGAGTCCCTCCCTATTGTCTCTAATGGAGAGTCCAGGCACTTTGCGGAGGAAGGCCACATCAGCTGCTGGCATCCACAAAAACAAAACAAAACATGGATATCTATTGTGTTTAAAATAACCTGACAAGATGATATTATCGCAACCATCTAATCAAGTGCTGAGTCTTGCCTGTACTTCACTCTTAACCAACATATATTGACACTCTAAAGACCACTTCAAGTTCCACACAATAACAAGAAATGAGAGGGCATGTCAGAAGCTTTTATAAGCTACTGAAACTGGCATGTTTCTGCACTGTGTAATGATCCTGGTGAATAAAGAGTGCAGTTATAAATATATATTTCTCTGTTGGCCTTTCATCCAGAAGCAACACCACGCACGGGTTACGTCAAAGTGCAGACCTCAACTTCATTGAGATTTTGGGGTGTTTGCTCATGGATATACTTGGTATTATACATGTTTTTTTGGTTTCATTTTTGTTAAAAAGATAAAAGAATCATAAGCTATTGTTCGTTTGTTATATTTCCCTTTGACTAAGCACAGTACAGTCTGATTTTACATAGCATTTGAATAATTTTCAGAGCGGGAAATAATTACAGTACAGTAGGATTACTAAAAAAAGAAAAATAACACAATAATAATCATTAAAAGAGAGAAGTCTATTAAAATCTTAATCCATGAATTGATATAACGACGCACATAGCATGTGGCTTAGAGCAAAAGTTTATCTTTTTTTGTCAATGCATTTCTTTAACTGAAAGTCTAAAATAAATTTGAAACTTCTTCCTGAAACTGCTCAACAAATGCGGGTGATTTGGCCACTGAATGTGCATTCAAACTGATTGCAAGTTCTCCTTTTGTGTCTGAAAAACCTTACAAATTAGGCATTCAGCAGTGACGCACTTAACGCAGTCTTAGGAATTTTAAAGTGAGGCTGCAGGTTTCTCTGTCAGCTCGCTGTAGAAATTTGAAATGGCAAGAGCATAACTGACACTTTTTGTTCCACGTTCAGGTTTGAAATAGTTGAGCAATCTAGGTTCTGTATGTTGAACATAAATGGACAAGAGCAGGATAAAAGGAAAAAAAAATGATTGTAGAACTTTAACTTTTAACAATTACATCTGGAGATAATGTTGACTTCCACACAGATCTTATTTGAAAGTAAGGAGCTTACTCGATATACTGTTTTAAAAGTGTGAAAACTGGAGCATTTTTATGGTAATTCTTTTGCAATGTGTGCTAACCAGTCGTTGAACAATGTATTCAGGAGGTATGCACCTGCTTAATTGGCCTTCACTTTTCAATATTTTGTTTATGCAGCCATTCTGATCTTGGCATTAATGCCACGCCGTGACAACTGGATTACTCCCCATCCTCTAAACAAGCAGGGAGGAAAAAAAAATAGATTAATCATGTTTCTTTTCTCAGTTGTAACTCAGACTGGCGATAATACACCAAAAGTGGGTTCTTGGATTATAACAATGTGTGTTTCCACTCAAAATGTAGCACCGTCGCAGTTTGCGGCATGAGAAAACCTCTATTTTAAAAACGTCAGTCCATAGAATGTGTCCTTATCTTCCTTCCTGCCTCCCACATGCGTCTCGTGTGGGTGCAAGCATCAATTGACACTTCCTTTTCATATGTGCAGGTCAAGTCTATCTGCCATTCTCTCTAGCTGAATGCACGCCGATCCCTTTCACTGTGTACACTGGCTGCATGTCCTCAGGAGAGAAATACAACCATCCGTCAAGAATGTGTAAAAAGTCAGCAGGATGGCGGACGGGCAGCCAGCCAGGCCACTCTTAGGCAACTCTTTGTAGTGTTGCCCGAGAGGTAATATGTCACGGCATCCTTTACTTTGAACGACACAGAGAAACATCAACAGGGAGTGACTCAACAGCACAGAGAGGGAAAGTCCGGCACAGTGATGGTGCAGCTCAGCAAGCCTCTTCTCTCTCCACCTCCCTCTGGCAAGTTCTATTTTGAGAGTCCCAATGCCTTGTTCTGTCTTCTCCCTCTGGGTTTTGCAAGAAATGTTGAAGGGATCACCACACAATGGGGCTGGTTCAAGAAGTTTCAATACAGATTATTGAAGTAGGCACAAGTGGTAAAGTGGATGGTGCTTTTAAAGTGAACAGGGGCAGCTTGTCTTGTTCACGTTCGCTTAAAATCTCTGAAAAAGAAAATCCAGCAAGGTTTTTTGTTGAGTGTCCTGAGTTATATTTGCCACAGACTTCACACCGTGAGCGATGCTGTTTGTTAGTTTGCATCAGCATATCTTCTGGTAAAATTTAGAGGTGTCTTTGGCTGAAAATGTGTCAAAAATCACACCATAGCAGAACGTAGACTGAAGCCAGTGGCATATTAGAAAATTCACACACTCGAGAAAGTCAAACAAATAACCAAGAAATGAATGAATAATTTAAATTTCTGATTTTTGGCTCGCTCACACATGGCTGTGGTAAAGCTGTTAGCATCTACTTCTGCAACATTCATTCACACCAACTTAGGCATTAGATTACCATCTTTAATTCTATATTTTATTGGCCAACATGTCAAAATACAATAAATCTGACACTGGCTGTCAACTGAATTTAATTTGCCTTGACTAAATGTGTGAAAGCTCTTCAAAACAAGCAATCCCTGTTCAGTACTTTTTTTAGTCGTACCGAACCGCATCCTAGAGTCTCAGATGCTGCTCTCTCTATATTTCTTTCCCCTTTATTCTTTTTTTTTTTTTTTGGTAAACATGGAACATCTTCTTCTGGGAAGAGTGACAGCTGTGTTGAATGTTCTCTTCTTATGAAGAGTTTTCTCACTTTTTTTTTGGTCTACTTAGTATATTTTGCACTTACTTGTTTCTCGTGAGTTGTGAATCTACCTGCAACTTATCCTCCAAACTCGTATTGAAATAGCAAAAGGTTATTTAGTTTTTCGCACAATGCTTCTGCATGCACAAGCGTGACGGACCCCTTACGTTTAAGTTTGTTTGGCTAGTGTGAGCGCTCAAGCTAAAGCACGATTCCTGGCCTCTGGCATGGTTGGAAGAGGTGTTATAGTGCTTGGGCATGGTGCAGTTGCACATGTGTGGAGGAGGGCATGTATGCAACATACATATGTATGAAATGCAGATGTGGCAATTTCTTGTATTAATCATTTAACAACATTGTGGTGTTATCCAGCAGGCGGAGTTTGAAGAGCATGAACAAAACAAGACTACAGGCTGTAGTTGGTTCTGTGCAGGGTATAACTGAGACCAGGTGAAACTGATGATGATGATAATGATGATGCAGGCACAGGTGCAGTCCATGATGAGGGGAACTGAGGAATTCTGGGAGCTGCAGTGTTGGGACCGGTGACCAGAAGGCTGGTGACACTGACCAAGGTAGCGGGCATGACATAAGGAACCAACTGCATCAGATCTTTGCTCTGGTGTGAGCCTGTAGACTGTGCAAGGATGAAGTGACAGTGGAGAAGAAGAAAAAAAAAACTGGCAAAAACATCAGCAGAACCAAACATTGGAAGAGTGGTCATCTTGCTCGACCAGTTGGGGTCTGAGATGACTGGAAAGACACAATAATGACATATATACAACAATAAATACACACGTCATCAATGATTTCAGTTATGACATAGAGAATATGATTCATCTTTGCCTTTTATTTCAAGCATTGCTCTTTTTTGAAGATTCTTTTTTTTGGCTCTCAATAATTTAATTAATCTTTCAAAGGATTAAGCAGCTACAAGTATTGGCGCAACGTTGTTCCAGTCAGAAGCATATACATTATGTCGGCATTACTCACCCCCACCCAGACAGACAGTCTGTGAACACAAGACTTAATCAGTGACACCAGCGACACAAGAGGAACGTTGCCTTTCCAAAGCCCGTCAAACATCAAAGGGCACCTCTCAAAGAAGCCATTCAGAGGCTTTCGTTCACTGGAACAAGGGTCGCTGTGGCTACTGCCAATGGAACAAATTTGTTCTGAGGCAACTTATATTACGATAATTCCAGTGTCAACACTATAGTCCTGCCCTCAACAAGCTCTGAACTCGTCAAAGAGAAGAAGCCTTGTAAATCTGACACTTAAAAGGGATGTTTAGCACAATAACCCCCTTTAATTTTGAGCCATTCAAACATACCCTCCCAATGGGAAAGAAGAGAAAGGGAAAAGAAATAAAACAAAAAAAACCCCAACCAGATCATGCACGAGTAGCCACACTATTACGATGTGGTGAGGTAATAATAAGGATGAATTACTCTTCCCTTTCCTGTGACCTAAAAACTGCAGACCATACTAAATCTTGCCCCCGTGTCAGTGGCTGCCTGTCATTTGCATGCATTAAAGTGAAAATAGCGGCTCTGTTTTGTGACACTCATTTCGTGTCAGCGTAGATAGTTGCAGATTGCCTCCCCCTCACGCTCACGCCCTCCCTCAACTTCAGCAGCTGTGTGGACAATATTGTACGAGGAGCAGTCCTTTCCAAAGCATAGTTACTTCTTGAGTGCCGCTGCTCTGTTTATATGCATGTGTGAGTGTGGCTGTTTTCCTGCCTGTATGGCCCATCTGTGTGTTTATCTGTTCATGAACAGTGTACGAGTGCTCGTGTGCACCGTCCCACTGTTTCAGCAGAAAATGATACGGCACCTGCTTGCTGATTCGAAGTTGTGTGTCAAAAACAGGACTGAAGCTGGTAGAAAGAAGAGAAGGAAAAAAAACAAAACAAAAAAAACCCCAGCAACCCTGAAATGCATCTATTCTAGCTCGGCGCTTCCCTCAACCTGCTGGTAGCAGACTTCAAAATGGCTCCACTCATGCCACAGAGTGGGCTGTACCCTGTCAAAATGTCTTTGAATGGAAAACACAGACTGAAAAGTTTCCTCCCTTTCCTCTTTCTCCCCATTGTTTTACACTTTTGCTCCCTGTGCCCCCCCCCCCGCCCCCGTCTGCTTCCCTCACTCCTTTCTGTCCATCCTTCATCGCTCGCTGAAAGGGCATCTCATCCTCACCAGTGCGTCTTTCACTGAATGCTGCCTTTACTCTGAGAAAAACTCTCTTCCTCTCCCTCCCTTGGTGGAGTCCTGCCAGAGCTCTCTGTCTCAGTGAGGTATCTGCCAGTCACTCACAAGTCCATTCTTCACCAAAACATGATGTCTATCTCTGGGGTCCTGTCTGTAAAACACTGCAGTTTCTCTGTATCTTTGTCAGAAGTGATTATAATCTGTGCAGCCAACAAAACTGCAAACAAAATCCAGTTCAGTGCATCAGTGAAGGTCATTTAAAAGGGAAACATTATGATGATTTACACAAATGCTGTGTGGTCATCAACATGTTTTGCCCATGTGTATTTTTCTTTTATTTATTTGTTTTAACTTTTGTATGCAGCGTTGGTGGGAAGGCTTTCTCCAAAATGTAGGAGCCTTGCTGCATGGTTTGGTATCTCGGCTGGCGTTGCTACAATTGGTTTTGGGTGAGTATTAAGTCAAGAAGTCTGCACAAATTTCATTCAAAATACAACTGAAAAACAAAACAAAACATTGTCATCTTGAATTTAAATTGAATGAGAGGAAGCAACAGGGTTATCACCATCCCACTTTTTCCTGCCTCTCTTTTATTGCTTTTTTTAAATGACACAAAGATCTACAAGCCATCCATACCTCAGACATATAAGGACATGAGGAAAGGATGATGTACAATAACATGAGCAACAGTGCCAGTAACAACACTTTGACCAGCTGTGGTCATTTGGGATTAAATGTCTTTGAATACTAAAGGCAAAGTGAATAAAACGCCCTGTAGAAAACATGGAGTCAACATCGAGTTATGACGATGTTGTGTCGCTTCAAGACGTGCTTCAGGATGTCTCAGTCACTTTGAAAAACTGTTGCGACAGCGTGTGCCAAAGAGGGACAGAATTAATTTTAAGCTCAAGTCCCATAGGGCGCGGGACAGCGATGAAACAGCTGCTGTGAATCACGGCCACTCGAGTCAGCGAGGGTGGCCACGTGCTCTTCTGTGCAACTACATCTCAACTGTGTCTTGGCCCAGGACGGCAGCTAGTTTATACAAAAGCAGATCAAGCATTAGGTCATCCATCCATCCATTATCTATACCCGCTCTTTCCTGTGCAGGGTCACAGGGGTCTGCTGGAGCCTATCCCAGCTCTCTCTGGGCGAACGGCAGGTGACACCCTGGACAGGCTGCCAGTCCATCGCAGGCATTAAGTCATAATAATGAAAAATTTCAGAAGTGAGCACTTTCAAGCGTTGCCTGTTCAGATGGATTCTTGACATTATGAGTTTACATCAACATTTTGAGACAAAACACTAGAATGGCATAATAATCTGCTTGATGGAAGACATCTTGCTAAGTCTTGCCCCTTCGACACCTTTTCACATCAAAATGTTATTTTCAACATCTAAAATTAACCTCTCAAAGTATGCAGCTGAAATCTGTTCTGACATCCTCATCCACGACCTCCACAGGTTAATGCAACGTTAATGTACAAGTCCAAGCCCGCTCATGGTTTATTTTCATTTCAAAGCACCAACCTCCTTGACCTGAAGGGTCATGACACAGACAATTCATAACACTTCCATGTGGGGAGCCAGAAGTTAGCCTATAGAGGTCTGGACCGTGATGTCAGAATGCCCAGCATGCAACATTCTAGAATGTAACAACGCCGTATTGGCAGTAAAGCTGAAGCGGCCGTTTCTATGTGGCCAATAGCTGTTGTGCACCGGGATGCCAGAATATTAGAGAAAGGGGAACAGAGCTTTTTGTGGGATAGTCCACTCTTTTCATTGGGTCACTGGGTCTGGCCCACTTGCACTTTTTTGATGTCACAGATATCTCCTCCTCCCTGTCATGATGCTGCATTACCCTGAACAAGACAGCTGACACACGAGCAGCTCTTTACCAAATCCAGCTGTGCAGCTGCACACCACCATCTTTCTGACCACTACTCATGCCTCCAGCTGAAGGTCATTTAGTCTTCGTGAATGACTAACCTGAAACAATGAAAATGTTCAGGCGCCACCTCATGCATAAAATAACACGCATCCACGATAATATTTGTTTCAAATTAACATGGCGATTACATTAACCTACACTTTCTTTACTGCTTTTGTTAAATTAAATGAATGACATGCCACTTACCCTTCCAGTAAGGATAAAATAATCCTTTTCTGAAAGATTCCAAAGCTGAATATTGTTCACAAATCCAGGGCACACCGTCCATTTATACTCCTCAAGGCTTTTGTAATTTTTTTTTTTTTTAGAGAATCCCTGGAGTATGACAAAGAAGGGTTGATTAAGTAGTTGAAAATATCGGGATACTGAAGGTCTGGCAGCTCTGTTGTAGTTTCAATGCTTTCAAAAAGTACCCCGCACATTGCATCTGCTAGTAATATTGAGTCTGTTTTAGCAACTTAGTTTTCAATATCCTTTGGGTTGAAATGCGCAGTAAACTCGGAACGCTTGGAAATTCATAATTATGACGTGTTTTTGGCTTGCACGAGCGGTTCTCTTTCCTGCCACAATGCCGCTATGAACAAAATAGGCCACGTGGGATGCGGAGCTCTATTGCTCCTGCCTTGACTTGAGGTGCTGGTTAATCAATGAACCCTGATGTCGTGTTTACCAGTCTGGAGGAGCCTCCACTCACTGAAGCTGGGTCGGTGTCTCCATCCTTCAGCTGAAGAAACACCACCAACAACAGCTGCTCCTCACTCAGGTCAGCAGTGTTATACATGCCCCATGTTAGCATCTCAGTGCCTCTTATTCAGTACCAACTGAATAAAGTAGTCGGTTACCACAGACATTGGGGACCAACGTTGGCCTTGCCAGGCCGAAAGCAGAAAGCTCCCTGACACCAAACAATGTGGAGGAAATTTTGTCCCTTTGTGGGATCATTGTGAATGCGCAGTTGGAGAATGGAGGCGGAAAGACCAGTACGGCTTAAGGTCCTGATCTCTGCATGAAAGTTGCTACGGTAATGACACCGAACATAACTATGGTACTTCATGTCTTTTGTTTTGTTTCAGTTCATAAAATAATAAAATGGTCCATTTATGTGGTATTGCTTGGATTACTTATCCTTTATTAAATAGAAATGTCAGTATGTTTGAGACTGTGGGGGTTCACGTAATGACAAATATGAAAAGCATAATATTTAACACCACGACAGCGGAAGCCAATGACTATTAATTTCAAGAACTGAACGCCAAATCTATCAGGCTAAATTTGGGTCCCCAAGGCATCTCTTATTCAAGACTGGCCCAATAATTCCCATATGATAATGTCTACAAATTCATTCAGCTTGTGCTTTTCCCATTATTTCAGGTGGCTTCGTCACCTGTGGCTAGAAGGAACTACCTAATGGTCATTTTTATTTCATAATTGCTTATCTTGACATTTCAAACTGGTTCCACAATTTGTTCATCTCTATTGTGAGTGGCTCATTAATTAGAGAGTGGCTGTGCTTAGCTCATCATTCTCAGAAAGTGACTTGAGGTCACTGGTGAATTACAAGGTTGGCATTCTTTGGACGTGTTCATTAAAAATGGCACTTTTCACAAAAGAACTTTTGGAGCATCTTGCAATGCTAACCCAGATTATTAGAAACAGAGCAAATGGGTTTCAAGTACTCACGGGAAAATCTAAAAATGCTGATCTGATCCATGATGATGCTGCTTTTAGATGGAGCCTTAGGGACAGGGGCTGTTATCCGCTCTGACAGCACTGAGGAAAAAAGGGAGATGCGTGTTCACGGAGTTAACTGCAAGGAAGAAATAAGTAAATGTCCTTGTGAAAGTCTTCAGATGAGTGAGGCCTCAGACTAAGCCTTCAATCTCTCAGCAATGCTCATCTCAGTAATAATTCATTCTGCATCCTCAGAAATGGAAAATATTGATTTTCAATGACTAACACCCCCAACCAGCATGCAGCCCTGTCCTAAGATTGCTGGTAAAGTTAAAAAAAAAGAAGAAAGAATCTCATGCATCTGCACCATGCATGACAAACAGACAAGGACCAACTATTGTCATTGCAACGGATTAGGAATTACATTCTTGCTGCCTTCAAGAGGCTACAACTGGCAGATGATATTTGTTGCAGTGTTCATATTGGCAGTTATTACTTGTTTGTATGAAGGCGTGTTTCACTGCAGACACAGCTGTCAACAACAAAGTGGCAGGATCTGGTTCAAAATCAAACTCTGGAGAGGTTGAATATTTATTTGGCAGTCTGTCTAGTCGACATCTTGTTTGTGTCATCATTGTGCAACCAAGCTTTTCTCTTCTTCTTCTTCTTCTGCAGGCTAAACAATGCTGGCAAACAAAAGCATGCCGTTCAACATGATATTTGTGGCGATGTATCACATATTTCCACATATTTTCTTGTTTAGTGATCAGTTGTCATTGAGCTGCTGTACAGCCAATTCACTCAAATTTGCAGCACTGATGCAAATCTATTGCACATCTGTATCAGTGGCAAGTGATTTTCCTGGACGTTTGTGATTGTCAGGTTTGATCAATAAATTATCTGAGCTTAATATTTCAGTTGCAAGCTGTCTCCTGGATTTCTCATTTCCATATACCCTGACACGCTACTGGAAAGATTTCAAAGATTATGAGCTGTGCTTTTCCCAAACTCATGTCTCAAACCGTCACAGCTTACAGCAGTTTATCCACAAAGCAGGATACAGTCACCCACAGTGTGATATGAGGTTTCCTTCTTTGAAAATTGGAAAAAGGAATATTTTTAGGGATGAAAGGCTCAGGTTTTACTGATTAGAATTAAAAAGAATAATGCTTAAAATCCCCTCCATGATCTCCTTTTTTTCACAGCATGCTGAGATGACTGAGGGATTAAAAAAACATTGTTATTTTTTTGTAGATTTGTGAGCATTAATTAGAGTCAGCCCTACTATCACACTATTTAGTATTAATACCTTCATAAGAGAAAGAAATTCAGTGGCTAATGAAAAAGACAAATGTGCCCTTTTCCTCTTTGTCAGGGATTTTTTTTTCTTCTTTTTCATCTAATATGTGCAGTCATGTGAATTGACTTCCTCGTATTTCACAATTTGGGTTTGAGCAGGGAAATGCAGTTAGGTCCAGTGAGCTATACTCTAATCAATCAGTGCAATGTGTCCCAACATTTTTACATTCACTAGTAGCTTATTTATGAAGAAACGTATGATTCACCAAATCCTGCTTATTGCTTTTACATGACATTAGGAACAATTTGATTATTGCATTATTCCCACTTACATCACGCGAGTTGCATCTAAATATTTTAGTCTGACTCAAATCGAACTAGAGAAAGATTTTCATTTTGGGATTAATTTATATCAGCTGAAGTTGAGCTAATGCTGGCATGTAAAAGTTCACCTGAAATAGGCTGGTTCCTCAGGTTCCTCAGTTCCTGCCTCCACGCTTTGATCCTGAGCTACAGGACAACATCAACACGGGAATTGTCACGTAATGGAGGTTGTGTGGGACCCAAACGCAGGACAGCAGGAGTAACATAATGAGAGATTTAATGAGAACAAACCAAAAACACTGCCATGCAGGAAAATCCAAAGTACAAAACAAGAAACAGAAAATCCCAAAACTAACCAGAGAAAACAGAGGCCTGTATCACGAAGCAAGATTTAGCTTTAGCGAGGTAAGTTCAGGGTTAATCCTGGCTTTTCTGTATCACCAAATTGGGTAATTGCTTATCGAGGTACATCACCGGCGTAACATACGCTGAACGACTAACCTGCTCCGTAGCAGAGTAACTCTCAGGCCACTCTGGTGCTGATTATTATATATACAGTCACTGCAAAACACATATCTTACAGATGTCGGCAAGATGTAAAAAGTTTTAATCGACAAGACGTCGCATGGAGAACGTTTGCTCATTCGTAAAATGTTGCCCAGATGTCGGCCCATAATGGAAGAACAGAATAAGTCAATTTTCCACGTCAGTGAGACTTAAGCTGTTGATATGATTTAATAGTGGTCAAGGTTTAAAGCTTTATTCAAGCCTGATGTTATATTGGAAGAACCAACTTAGTGGACGCAATAACGTTTTTATGTTTATTTTTAACCTGCTCCCACGTCCTTGACACCCCCGAGGGATTACATCTGGGGAAGATCAGACTTAGACTGGGGAAGACTTAATGACTAATTGTCATATATTCTATTCATTAGCACAGCACATTGATTTTTATAGGATTCACGGCTGTGATCAGTATCAGATATATGTGTAACTTATGCATTTATGCTGCCTGTTATGTGTCGCCCAGGAAAACTTAATCCTGCTTCGTAATATAGGCCTCAGGTATTAAGGATATGCATCATTTTAAAGGTAAAAACAAACAAAAAAATAACAATAATATGAATGCTACATAAAATTTTCTCTAAACTGTATGTAGTTTTTTAAAACTATTCACAGCTTCAGATTTCCTTGAATAAAGATGAGGAAGGTTTGTTTTTTAGGCAGTTAAAAGGGGGACTATTAAAATGCAAATAATGCATAATGAAAAAAATAATTACAGTCTGATTTCATTCTGAAACCTCCCCACACTTAAACCATACATTCTGCTGACAGAGGTATTTGCAATTTTCTATCCAAACACTGGTTTACTTTCAACTACTGACTACAATTTTACCTTCCCAACGCAGTCAGCTCTCCATTTCTTATCTTTTCAATATTTCACCAGCCATTTCTCTCTGCCTCACTTTTCACCTTTTCTTGTTTTTCATCTTTCTTCCAATATTTATTTCTTTTCCCATTTCTTTTCCCATCTGGCCTTGTGCTTCCCTCTTCGTCTCCCTTCCCCGTAAGGCTTATCAGAAGATGGCAAAACCACTGCAGATTGCCTCCTTCTTCCAGACTTACCTCTGCGGTGAAGAATACCAATAATTTTGAAGTTATTTAATTTTTCTCATTTTATTGCAGCGTGAGAATTGTTTGCAAGTACACAGAGTCTATGTGGGTTAATCATTTCAAAATTTGCAGATAAATATACCAGCTGTATGATTGACATGGAAATGATAGAACCAAAAAGTTGAGCTGATACGTTATTTTTTTGCACATGGAGAAAGACAGTTGACAGTTAATTTTATCACCTCTTATCATCTTTATTATATTAAATGAAAGAAACCAGGACTAGTTCCTTTGATGATACCAGCAGCTGTTGATTATAACATTGTGTTTAATGCAGCATCAGATGATGCCAGCCTCTGTCCCAGGATACAGAACTATTTGACTTCCAGTGAATAATTGTTTTTTCTTGTTAAACTAAAGTTTACATAATTAAATTGCCTTCTTTCTTATTCAGTCTGATCAGTAGATGTAGCTATTCAACATGTATTTAATTGTGAAGAAAAGTACTGCTTGAATTGCAGATCTATTTAGCTATAGATCTATAGATCTATTTGGCTATATCATTGTTATTTGATTTGAAATTCTGGTGCTGGAAAAAGTTATGGTTAACCTCAAAAGGTGAATTTTGCCAAGTTCTGATTATTTAAATACTCAAATAGTCATAATGCAAATTATCTGGCCTCTGATGGAAAAAAAAAGTTCAAGAAGTATAGTATCTATCTATCTATCTATCTATCTATCTATCTATCTATCTATCTATCTATCTATCTATCTATCTATCTATCTAT
>JBAMYA010000010.1:6973781-6988297 GCA_037176975.1 Arrhamphus sclerolepis
CCTATCCCAGCTTACTTCGGGCGAAAGGCAGGGGTACACCCTGGACAGGTCGCCAGTCCATCGCAGGGCCACATACAAACAAACCATTCACACTCATTCACGCCTAAGGGCAATTTAGGAACACCAATTAACCTATCAAGCATGTCTTTGGACTATGGGAGGAAGCTGGTGTACCCAGTGAGAACCCACGCAAGCAGCAAGCACGGGGAGAACATGCAAACTCCACATAGAAAGGCCCCTGTGGAGGCTGGAACCAGGAACCTTCTCGCTGTGAGGCAACAGTGCTGACCACCAAACCACCGTGCTGCCCTGTCTTGAACATATAATTGTAAAATGATAAACCGGGGGGGTTGTCTTTCTGCCTGTCCTTCAGATGATGATGAACTGATGATGGACTGAAAATGGATGAATAAGGATGAAAGGCGGGTGCAAGTACAAGTTCACGTCTGTCTGACCAGCAGTCTGAATGTGGCCGTGATGTGCTAATCCTTCTTTAGAAGTCAGCATCAACATCAAACACTCTCAAAGCTCAACATCAACATCAAGGTTGTCGTGTAATAAGAGGCTGTGTTACATATGTGCATCGTGACAGCTGTGAAATAACACGTTCATACTGATTCACTCTCCATTGTGCTGAAACTGTAGAGCAATGTTTAATATTGACAAACATTCCTGCTGACAAATTATTTGACCAACAACATTACTAAATGTGAGGTCCGAGTCTGTCTTCAGCGACAACAACATCAAAATGTCATTAAATCAGTCTGGGGTGAGATTGCATCATCACAAATGGTCTAAATCCACAAAAGAACTTTTGGAGGTCTTTCTTTATGACAAGACCATGACAACAGTAGCAAAAAAGAGCTCTTGTTTGCAGGCTAACTACAGTTTGTAAAAAGTTGATTCCATATTTGGTTTTCGGAGTTTTGAGAAATCTGAAAAATGCTCCTGATGACAGGAAAAAAAAAATGCTGTGGATTTATTAAAAGGTGGAACATGGCACAATCAAAACATGCTGATTACCACTATATATATATTTTCCTTTCATTTATTTTCTTTTTACTCTTAATTTGTTGAAAAACACAGTGAGGTTAGTAGGATCCTCGCAGCCTTGTTTTGTTCCTCTCCAGATAGTTTTCCTTGCTTGTTTAAACACTTTTCTAAACTGACTTTTAAGGCTTTAAGATACTTCTGTGAACATTTACGGAATGAAGTTGGCTGAATTCTGTTTGTGTCGTGCTGATGATCCGTGGAAACTAGCACAACGTCGATGTTCTCTCCGAAATCCACTGGACAAGTTGACAGTTACAAAACGCAAACAAACCAGAGTTTCGCGTTAATGTAAAAGATTTCGGAGGCTCCCACAAGAATAAACGAACTTCTGGACGTAGGCTGTCACCTGAGTGCATAAAAGAATGAAGAAACAAGAAGTAAATACATTCAATCTTCTCCAATACATGCAGCCTAATATAAAAGATTTATTTTCATGCATTTTATACTTTAATATGAATATTTTACACTTTTTGATAACACTGGTTAGGTTTCCAATGCATAAGCATGCAAATTTCAGGCGAAGGTGTCATAATATTCTTGCACTTGGGCCTGTGATCAGCAGCAGCTGGCAGCATTTGTGTGTGTGTGTGTGTGTGTGTGTGTGTGTGTGTGTGTGTGTGTCTAGTATGTGTACGTATGACCCCACATTATGGTGGCTGCCATATGTTCATCACAACTCCATCAGTCTTACTTGGGTCAGACTTACTTAAGACTTACTTAAGTGGGTCAAAGACACAGAAAACACAATATATTAAAACAAAACAAATACACTTATTTTACTGTACAGAAATTTTTAAACGTATCAAACTGGCTCATTTCTTCTTCCACCCCAATAAAGTAGAGGTAACTGAAATTTCATCTTTGGAGTAGTGAGGACCTGAAAAATGGCAAACAAAAGGTTTAGGTTGATCAGGATAATCCACGGACCTCGTTGTGAACTGTGAGCGAGCGACTGTGTGGTTCCCAAATTCCATTTTTAAAGCTTTAGGGAGTCCAAATAAAAACTGTTCCTTTCTATCGTGTCAGCTGAACAGAGGCTTTAGAGGCAGGAATCTGAAACGATAAGCGTACGAAGCTAAAATTCCTCATGAAAATGACGGAAAGTGAAAAAACATGTTTCTTTGTATTTTAAAGGCAGCTCCCAGGCAACTCTGCTGATCACGCTCTCGTCTGACGTTGGAATAACTGATTTGAATGTGTATTCAGATGTAACATGCAGACTATGTGTCAACCTCAATCTTATGTACTACAAAACAAAATTATCCCTGTGAAGTAAGTCAGTACGTGTGAACACGCATGTCGAGGCTGTGCAGACTCTCCATGTGTCATAATCCCACATTCTTGCAGAATTTTAATGTCTCACCACCAGTTTGCCTCAATGGTTGTCATCTTGCGTGTGACGCCTCTGCTTGTGCATGTGCATGTCATATATGTGTGACAAAGACACCCCCCCTTTCTCCCCCCAATACGAGACCACAGACAAGTCACAACGAAACCTTGAAAACCCTGCATGTCTGTGGGTTGTCGGCATGAGTTACCGCTCATGCAACCCACACAAACAAAGTGACACACGAGCGTAATTCAGCTGCATATCATGAGTAACTTGACTGTTTCGCTGTCAAATGTCATACGCTAACCACAGTTGGTGTCAAACTGGACAGCAAACAAAACGTGAGCTGTTTCACCATCCCCTTCTGTTGCTCAGAAGAGCACAGAGAACAGACGGTGGAGTTGAGCGTATTCTATATTGGGTTGCTGTACATTGTTGATACATGGCGAGTGTGCAGCACTGCTAAATGTATGTTTATCTGAGGACTTAAGGCTGCCTAAACACTGGAGAGCAGGCCAATTACATAGCCTAGATTAAATGGCAAATCCCAGCAAAATGAGATGCTATAATGGCCAAGGGGTATCCTAGCAACCTGGAGTTCTCAGACGGCTGTTTTTGTATTCTACAGAGTAGTATTGTTGTTTGTTTGTTTGTGATTGAAGTTTGAACAGAAAAGCAAACAAACAAACAAACGAAAACATTATAAATGGGGGGTGGGGGGGGGTACTTGTAAAGGAGACAAAGAGGAAGCCAGGGAACGAGGCGAAGCAAAAGGGAAAAAAAAAAGAAGACGAAGAACAATGCTGTGAAGTGGGTGAACTGACAGGCATGTGAAAAAGGATAGAGAGAAGGGAAACATGAAGGAAAGGTTCACTCTTCAAGTCAGAGGGAGAAAAGGAGTAAGTCAGACAGAAATAAGAGACAGAGGAGAAAACACTGAGGGCTCTGGAAGGAATTAGACAGCTTAGGGGGCATTATGTCAGTGTACATAGGATTTAGTGTATAAGTCTGGATTATGGCCCTTTGCTTTGATAGAAAATGCCACCTTATAGGCAATGGGGCTGCATTTTGTTCTCTGGGCAGATATCAAAGTGGGCACCCTGCTGCTAGTTGGAATGCATGGTCAGAAGGTAGGCACTCAATCCCTTTCACTGAGGAATTCACAAGGGATTTCTGATGCCAACCACTCCGTTTCTTACTCTGTGAGGCCAAACAGACTCTTGTAGAGAATGAGAGACACACAAAAGGGCCAGATAGGCATACCGGCAAAAACAAACAAAAAAATAAAAGTATAAAAGTAACATACAAGTGCTAAGCAGCTTCTCTATAAAACGTACACCATCATTTAGTTTCATTTCAATTTAGATTACTTTGCAAAAAAAAAAATAATCTGAGGTGGAAGGAAAGTTCAGGCAAGAAAAATGAACAGTTACAAAAGGTGTGGAGCTTTATTTCAGGTTTGCATTAAACTTTTCTTCTGTCACAATTAATGAAAGCCTTCTTCTGTCTCAATAGTCCTCTGATTACCTCCGTTTCTAGTCATTCAGCACTTCTTGAAGTACAGTATCTTTCTTTTAACTCGAGATTTTTTTTCTTCCCATGATGATAGCGTACATATAGACCCTTTGAAGTTTACATCATGAAATAATGCAGATATAGTGTCACACGTGTGTACACCCAAATATAAACCTATTCAGACAAGATTTGATCTTCATGAGGGGGAAAAAAAAGCATCCCTTTCATCAACACACGCCTACGCACTCACACACACCCTTTGCTTGCCACTATCCACTTTCCCTTCTGCACGTTTATTGTCAGCTGCATGAAGGATGCTGAATGATTGGTCTGCAGTCCCACACAGTCCTCCTACACAGTAATGTGCTGTTGTGCACCATGAAGCTCTCTTTCAGGTGCCTCAGAACATATAACTATTGTGAAGAGTGCATTACGCAGAGGTTTCATTCCAATTTCTAGTGGTTCGTGGCCAGTTTTTGTACTGGTTTTACTTTTCACTGATGAAGTCAAAAATATTGCGGGGTTAGGGCTCAGTCAGGCTCCAAAAAGAAAAAAAAAATAGAGTAGAAGAGTTAGAAAAGTGCACGAACAAAGACGTACTTTACTCCTCTCGCTTTTCATTGTAAAAAACGGCTTACCAGCTTGGTGCAAAATGATTAATAGCGTAAAAGTGAAATAAGTTATGAGGCCAAAAACTAATTAAAGGGCTGTACTAAAGCTTTTGCATGTTTTAAACCATAAACTGGGAAATTTGCACACTATGCTTTTGCAGACCATTTTTCAAAGCACACTTCTGTTTTAGACAGATTTTACAGCCTCCGGGTAACTATTAGTTTCCATAAGTTTCAGCACAGAGTAGAAATCACGTTGCAGAGATTTTCATGAGATGGTAAAAAGTAGTCTACTACTTTAATAATGCATTTGTATGTGGGGACCATTTTTTATTTTCATTTATTTTGGTGCATTTTTTTGTGATTCATATCTGTTTAAATTTAAACGGATATGAATCACAGCCAGAAGCAGCTACCTTTGCCATCTGGGGTCCGTTTCACAAAGCGGGTTATGTGGAAACTCCGAGTATCTTGAACAGGAACTCAGGGAAACTCTGGAGTTTTCCGCTTCACAAAGCGAGGTTACTTAACTCCGAGCCAGAGGGTTCAAATAAGCCGGTTTCACAAAGTGAGGTAACTGATACTCGGAGTCTGTTACTGCGGCAACTGACTCCCTGAACTAAACCTGGTCGGGAGCAGTTTTACTTCAACATACCCCAAGTTTCTGTTTCCTCCCCCCCATGAAGCCGAAACGGGTTCAGTTTAATCAGAAAATCAAATCATTTTGGAGACGTCAGAACGCTGAAATGTCATATTTGCGTCAGTAAAGCATGTTGATGATCTGAATAAATAGTTTAATATGGTCAAACTAACCAAAACTTTACTCGTGACACCTTGATGACTTTCTTTAGAGTGTTACCCCCCCCCCAAAAAAAAAGGAAAGAAAAGGAAAAGAGATGATACCACCCACAGCATGTCCATACTTCACACTAAACAGCATGGATTATTCATTTTATTGTTGATTTTCTGATGCCAGTTTTCTTAATAATGATGGGATAGTGAACATACTCTTCTAAATTATTAAAAAGTGAATGAAGCAGAATTGAGAGAAAAGTGTCTGCTACTGTTTTTTTTTTAAAGATGCACATAGCTTACACATACTTTATTTTCTTTTCCATTCCCGTCACGTGACTGCAAAAAACAAAACAAAAAAAAACCTTTAAATCATCAAAGAAGAGTAGGAGGATCACATCTGTTTACTGGCGTTGCCATGGTGAATCACAGTATCTGAGCTCCATTGATGATGGCTTTTCATAGTCGCGGTAACTCAGAGTCAACATACTCGGGGTTAATTGAACCAACTCAGAACAGCTGTTCTGAAACCAGAAACTCAGAGTTTCTGATCTCAGAGTTTGCTGACTCCAAGTTAGTTTTTTGACTGGAGTTTGTTGAACCTTCTTTGTGAAATGGACTAGCTATAAACCAAGGACAACCAGAGGATGGTTGGACAGCCTGGGTCCTCTGGTCAAGCTTATGGGTGACATCACGGAGATTGACATTACAGTTTATTTCTATGTATGTACACTCTGGTGTTGAAGGATGCTTTGATTCAAACACTGAACATCAGAGGTGGAAGGATGCATCATTCAACCAATCGTCTGTTTATAGCAGTAACGTAGCAATGCAGAAAGAAATTGTACAGAAATTTAAGTTCATATTTTGTGTGTCATTTAAAACCTCAGGTTTAGGTAAGCAGATATCCAAACGCAGGACACAAAAGGCAGGTTAGAATTGGGTTTATTTTGCTCAGGATGTGCTGGGAAAGCGATCTTAAATGGTGCAGGCAGGGCTGGTGTTCCTGAATATATAACCAAACCAAAACAGGTAGTCAGGTAAAATGGTCAAATAGTTACATGCATTTTGATAAACTTTCAGAGACCAGTCTTCAGGGTAGCTACCATATAGAAATACTGGTGAAAAGTGGCTCAGGTCCAAGAATTTATTGCAAGTGGAGGTGATGAGCTGAACGAGCACCAGGTGTGCTGGAGGCATGGAACCAGTGCTCCACCCAGGCCACACACACACACACACACACACACACACACACACACACACACACACACACACACACACACACACACACACACACACAGAGCAGACAAACGAGGCCATGAACACCACAAAGGAAAACTAGGAGGACCACCCTCAGATCATGACAATGTGCCAGGATACCCCTTCCTCTTTAGATAGTTATGTTCATGACAGTTTAACCAACCATTAGCGTTCCTATTTTTTTTTAAACAGAAATTGTTGACTGTTTTCTTGGCCTTAATGGAGTTTATATTACTGTTGATTTGGAGGTTGTTTTCTTTCCATTTAGCGGGAGCTGACTGTATGTTTCCTTCATGGACCCGACAGGTGGTAGACAATGGGTTTTAAGAGTATTTTAATGAAAACAACATCCTGCTGAGGCTAAAAACAGCACAAAGAGCTGTGACAGAGAACCAGAAGGATAACAAACACAAACTGGAAAAACAATTAAATAACAACAAAAGCAAATAGAGCTCGATAGCAAACAAAGACACGGGTAACATTAGTCTGCATCATTTGTTGTTAGCAGCTTGTAGGATTATTCTTGGAGGTAAAAGGTAAAAATGGAGCTTTCTCATGTGTGGTTGATGTTTGAGTGGCCACTATTTTAAACCATCACTGGACCCAAAAAGCAGGACTAAAAGTTTGGAATCTCTGGATGTGGCCCGTAAGATTAAGGATACAGTCCTCAGATTGGTTGTCACCTCCAGTCCAGTCCTTTGTCCCATTGAACCATTCCAGCACCAGGCCAGTGAGCCAACTTTTTCAGTTTTATATGACTATTTCATCGAACTTCCTATACTGTTTGACCGTTCTGTCTTCTTATTACTGCCCAGGTGCATTTGCTCTTACTTTTCAAACCAAATTATTTGGCAATCATCAGCGGAGCTGAGTATGTGGGTTGGAGTCATGAAGGATTTGTCAAATCTTCAGAGTTTTTTTTTTTTTGGTTTGTTTTTTGGTGCTGATATTTGTTTGGTGGATTAGATGATTAAAATCTGAGGAAACAAGCAAGTGAACAATTCTAATGCATTCATTTAACAAACAGGAGCCTCAGCAGTGTGTGGAGGAACCATACACGGCCACAACAGCCCAGCACCTTCAGGTTTCAGGTCACCAGTCTGGTCACACACTGCTGTGGGATGGGATCCCATTCTCCAACCAGCATTTGTTGCAACTTCAACAACGTTGTGTTGACAGTCAGCTGCCAATCAGGTCAATCACCCAACTCATTGTCAGCACCTGGTGGTACAACTACCCAAGAACAAGAATCAGCAGCAAGAAAAAAAAAAAGCTGTTTGGTGTGATGGAAATAATGAAAATATATGTAGAGATGATGTAATTATCACTCTGGTCTTCATGACCAGACAGAAATCTCTGCATAATCCAGTTGCAGGCTCCAGCTTAGAGAAGACAGGATGCCTCATTACATGTACAAGGCTGTGTTATGCGTCAAACTGATACTGTTATCCTTTGGAACTTTTCCAAAAGCTTCTGTAATCTTTGTGCTTATGATTATATTTGTCGTGATATCCCATTTCTGGGCTCACTCACCATGATCTGCAACTTGCCGTCTGACCTCTTGCATTGGAATGGAAGTAAACGTCATGAAACCTAAGAGCTCTTTAAGTCTTTACTTTCATTTTGGAGATATAAAGAATTTTTTTTTTTTTCCTTTTTCCACAACATTTGGCATTGACAGAGAATATTTGTCAAATCTTTCATGGGTGCAACCCACATATTCAGCTCCACTGCTCATCCCACAAATGCATGTTTCTCACAAATGTGGCGTCACTTATAAAGGGAAATAAACAGGCTCTCTAACGTCTAAGATTTATTACCAAGAGGCATTGTTATATCAAGAAATAATCTATCAAACACAAATTTCCTTACTTTTTGAGCTTAATAGATAATTCAATGAATAAAAGGACATTCTCTGGTGATGACTAAAAATAAAATGAAAAAAAAAAAGTGAATGAAAATGGAACTAAAGTGACTTAAATGTAAGCGTGAACGCCGCTCTCCTCCGAGAAAACACTGAATCATCTGCCTCCAAACAGGAACTTTGCCACTTTTCCTGTATGCAGCAAAGAATAGATACAATTCAGAACCTCTATCGTGGAATAAACATATTTTGTGCACAGGAATAACACTTTTTTTTTTTTATGTGAGACTGAGTTTTAACTCATCTGAAGCCCATTGCATGCTTTTCCGAGGCAGACCCAATTTATGTCCAGAAACAGCGAGACGTCACCTTGTTCCCCTAACATCTAATCTCAGTTTGCCAATTCTGTATTTTTATCTCAGTCCTTTCTGCCACTCAGAGAAGAGTGCGAGTGAGGAAGCTGTGTGAACTCCCTGAACGAAATGAAAGTTATAAGGGTGATGCTACCCTGAACAAGTCGCCCTATCATGGCATGACTCACATTTACACAACCCCTGCGGGCATGAGTCTCGCTATATGTGTTTCTGTCTCTGCCTCACTCTCTCTGTCTCTCTCAGCGCGGCATCTCGATGTCAAATAGAGTCAGTGCCCGCACCACAGGCCTGAGGGAACAGAGAGACAAGTCTGTCTTTCTGCATGAGACTCTTCTCTTCATCTTCTCCTGGCTTTTTTCTTTTCATTAGGGAGGGGAAGAAAAAAAAGAAAAAAAAAAATCCACATTATATTTTCAAAGGTTAATTCATTTCCTATCAAGTGAAACCAACATAAAAAGAAATGGATAGATCAAAAGGATTGCTTAAAGAGAATACAGATGTAAATGAACACGGGGAAGTTTACACGTAATACTCTTTGCTTTTAATTTCTCTGGGACGTAAAGCGTGGACCGCATTCAACCATTGTTAGCGCTTGTTTGCCTGTTTAATTATTACGGCCATCTGTTGGTGTGCAGACTGTAATGAACATTTCATTGGCAGCGCTACTTTAGGATATGATGAACACAGAAGATTTTTTTTTTTTTTAAGTGTTCTGAATGGATTTTGATTCCAATTATTAATGTTTTAAAAGGAATCTAAGAGTAAATGGAGGCACACTGAGGAGAATCAAGAGCGAGCCGGTGTATGGATTTGCTAGAAGACAATAAAGAATGGGAGTGGGAGGAGTAAGAGAAATGGGGGCAAAAAAAAACTAAACTAAACACCCTGACAAGGGGACAATTAGGAGCTGCAAATGTTAGAAGCAGTCAAGACACAGATTGAGAGGTATGAAGGAGTGAGAAACAATGAGTTTCTTGTGATTTATACGGTTATTATCTCCTGCACTTGTGGGTGTGAACTGAGGCTGTCATGCATGTACCTCCGCAGATCTTCTCTCCTTGTGTTTGCTGAACGGGGCCAGTCCTCGGGGCCCAAAGTTTCGGCGTTAGCATTCTGTGCAGTAATAAGGCCCCATTAGCTGCATGTCACCATAAGATAGGTGGTTTCGTCGTCAGAGTCCCTCCAGCTGAGCGGGGTCCGGTGTTCCCGTTGTGCTCAATGAACCCTCTCATTCTGTCCGCTGATTTCTGGCTGCGCTCTCTCTTCCCCTCATTTTATTAGTTTCCTTTCTTTAAGCTGAACAGCTTCAAAAGTAAGGATAACTTGCTTACTTTTGGACAACAGAACAAAGGATTTTTCTCAAACGGATGAAAGCTAAGTGATACGGTCAGTGAGCTCTGGTCGCTGCTGATCTAATCCCTTGCGGTCTAGTGAGCGCAGTCATTTTCAGATTTTAGTCCTATTAGGGTTCGCGATAGGACAGATGCCGGTGTGCATGCAGGCTAATGAGGGAGCGAAATACGGATCAGAGTTCGCCCGTGTTCTTCCACTGTGGCGACCCCAGTTTGTTCTGAGCTGTGCCCTCAACTCTGCATCGCCTTCAGCAGAGGACGAGAAAGGTCACCCAGGTGTTGATCATTCTGCTACAGAAAATATCATATGGAAACTGGTGGAGAAACTTTTTATTTTATCTTTTTTTTTTTGAGCTTTAAGAGGTGAGATGGGGTAGAGCAAAATGCTTATTCGAGAATTTCAAAGCAGGGATCACATATGTAAAACTGATGCAACAAATTCAGCTTAATACCCCTTTTTTTTTTGCCTTTCTGGCAGCTACAAAACTCAGGAGTCATTTCATCATTCTTTTCAGCAAATTTTGATTTAAACCACATTTCATACCCTAAGATCCAATGAACATCAAAGATCAATGACTCATCAATTTTGCATGGCTCATCATTAGCGTGCGCTCCGTAATAGCTCACCAGCTGTTCTACAAGAGCGAGATGCCTCACATATAGTTGAGTCTGCGTATTTTGCCAGCACGTCACCCTCATTTAGTCCAAGTTAAAGTATATTTGTTCAATTTGTATCTTCAGTTGTAACACACACCATGTGTTTCAGGCATGTTTTGTGGAATCTGTTTGCTAACTCTGAGACACATCTCCTCGGACAACTTTAGTCGCAAATGAGGAGAGAGGAGGAGCCGAAAATCCTGGGTTTTGTTGCCTAGCGATGGCCTCATATTACAGCGTTTAAAAAACATTAGCTGCTGATTGATGCACTCGCTGCTCGGTGAAGGTGAGAGGAGCGACAGCCTGGGAGTCGTCGGAGCAGAATACCAGGCAACAGCCAGCCTTGTGTTTGTAGCGCAGGCCAAGAGGGATTATGGGTAGTAGGCTTTAATATCTGATTTTAATTAGCAGTTTAACACAGTGATCACGCCTCATTAGGGAACTGAGAACGTGCATGAGTATGCAGGAGAGTACCAAGGAAAGGGAATTGTCGAGGAAGTAATATAGACACTTGAATGGTGATGGGGTTTGTGTGTCATGCGCCAATGTAATAAATTCATTCGCGTTGCTGAAAGAGATTTCATCTTTTAAAAAAAAAAATCTGTATATCCTGACCTTCATGTATAAATGTCATGGTATAGGAGAAAATGTTGTAATCCTGACACCATGCTCAAGTGTTTTATAACTCCACCATCCTTGGCTGGATGCCAGGATTCATGTGTTTGTGAGGAATTTCCCTCAGCCATGCCCTCGTATGCCACTTATGGATTTAGGGTGAGTGTATCAAATCTGTGAATAGTCCTCTCTAGCAGAGGATAAAAAGATTAAGGCATTTTAACCCCTGGGAACCCGGTGCCCTTTTACTCCTGTCATCCAGGAATTAGTCTGGCTCTTCCAATTGTGTCCATTTCCTAGTGTTGATGGTGCAGCGAGGTGGTGGGACACTCAGCAGAGCAGCCAGCGGGCTTGGCGCTGTACCAGAACGCTGCATGGCTGGGTGAAAACAGGACCCTCAGTCTCAGTAATGGCATAATGGAAGGGGGGTTGAAAAGCCCCAGTGGTCAGCTGGTAACACACCACTGCTCTTTTTCTCTCTTCCTGGTGCTCCTTTTCTTCATCCTCCTCAAACTCATTGACTGACTCTGAGTTCACCCCCCCCCCCCCTCCCCTATCGCTGTCCCCGCTGTGCCAGCGACCGTCTATATGTGCTGAGATGCATTCAATCCACTTCCAATCCCCTGGGTTTAGTTCAGGGGCTGCGCTCATTTTGTTGGCAGCAGTTTCGACCACCTCTCTAACCCCTTGTATTGCTCTCTGCCTTCTCTTCACACATTTTACCAGTTTTGAAAGGGTGCAATATAACGCACTTTATAAATCTGCTGAGGCATTGTGCAGAATAACAAATACTCCACGCAGTACTCAGCAGCAAAACACATCACTTACATGAAAGTGCTACTGCTTAACTCGGAATTAATGCTTTAATTCAAACAAGATGTTCCTGAAAACTGCTTATAATGCTGCTTAAAGATTGGAAAGCTTGTATTTTGAACTAAATAGGTATTAACAAACTGGTCAGGCTGCACAACTAAAGGAGTGAAATTAAAGTATATTTGGAATAAGACGGAAAAGTAAAACTGTTAATACTCTAAAGAGTCCATTAAGCTTGGGGATATATGGGAATTAGGGTCAAGATTATAGAGCAAATAGTTTGCCTGCATATGAACTGAAAGATCAGGGGATAAGATCCATCGCACCAGATGTTTCTCATCTTTCATAACATGTTTGTGTCACTCAGACTCTCTCCCTAATGCCTTCATCTGATACCCACACATCCGTTGTTCTGCCTTTTCAAAGGCCCTCTGGTGTCTTCCAGATATAGACCAGCTCTATCACAATGATCCTCTGGACGTAGTGATGGATATCTGTCTGCTGTGGTCTCACACAGAGATCTGAGTCTGAAATGAAACAAGCCAGGATGCTTCTACACCGTCATTCGTCTGCCTCGTGAATGAAAATCAATTGAAATTGATTAAAGAATACATGCATGATCATTTCCTACTGTTCTCATTCTGAAATACTTGCCTTTCCACGGTAAAGAAATCTGACTTGCCTCTGAAACTGAAACACGCATCTTCAAAAGACAGGACGACATATGGTCCATTAGGGCTTAAAGGGCCTTCAAATCCAAATCCAAAACAGCATTGTTTGGTCCCACCATTTCCCTTTGCTGGCCTGCAGAGACTGTGTCAAGAGGTGCTGAGAATCTGCCTGTCTCTTCTGTGCCTCATTGGGCTTGCCTTTTAACACCACCATAATTAGTTTTTACCCAGCCTGCAGCCCTGGGTGTCTGGTTTTGTGGGCTGTGTCTCTCAAAGAATCGAACCTGTCTGGCAAACAGAAACAAACTGCCCCGCACGACTCCACTCATTTGCACGCCTCCCCACCAGATAGCTTATTGAATAGCAGCCGTGACAGCTTAAGAGGCTGCGAGGAGGCCGACAGATTCCCACCAAACACAATGTTTCGGGACACCTCTAATTTTTTCATCATTTAAGCTGTCCTGTAATTAATCTGTCTGTACATTTAATTAAAAAGAAAAGTTAAGGGTGTAATTGAAAGCAATGCCTGCCTTGTGTGTCGAGTCAAAGAACAATGTGAGGGGTAATGCATCGTGGCAGCGGGGATACATCACGTTACTTAATCTGAAGTTGACCTCCGAGCGAGCTGAAGACAAGGAGGCAACAGACGCTTCTGCGCCACACTTCACCCCCCCCGCCTCCCCAGACAGAATTGCATTTATTTCTGGAAATTAATCTGTCATCTCACTCATATTCACCTAAATTGTATTCACCAGAATTAATGTGACAGTTTAGATTGGTTACTATAATCCCATTAATAGCCTATCTGCTGAATTATTTTTCCAATGTGACAATTCAAAATCACACAAAATACATCTATTATAGGCCCGAAGGCTCTCTGTGTGAGCATGGAATCCAACGGTAGCTAAAGATGACTAATGACATATCACACTCCGTCCGTGTTCAGAGGAGGGCGGATGCACCCTGCTGCAACAGAACACCTACTGGATCTCTCACTTTTCATTGTTCTGCGCCCTCAAACTCGAGTGAATAATGGCGGAAAGACAAAAGCATGCACAGTCAGCTCAACTGCTAATGGTACGTCATGTTTGATCTTGGCATGCTGCCACACTAAAACAAACAACATCTGTGACATGTGCGCTCAAGGAGGGGGAAACAAAGCAATTTCAAAACTCATTTGAGCCGAGTCAGTGAGGGACCACTGACAATGATTTGTGCTTGTTGTGGAAAGACAGAAAAAAGAAAAAAAAAAAGTGACATGAGTAAATGAAAGTAACAGAATGACAGCACAAATAAGAATGGATTTATTCTTCTGATTTGCAGCTAGATTCACTTTTTAGCGTACCGTTCATGCGCCACTGGAAGTGTAAAGTTTCAAAATTTAAACCTTCAAAACTGTTAGCCTGGCTAGCTGTACTTATTTGTTTGCTTTCAGTAAAGATTCCTTTGGCTTTGGCTTTGATTCCTGGGGAGCAGGATGAATGCAAAAACACAGAACACAAAAGCCTCTGGACCAGTGGCGATTTGTCACTGACAGCAGGGGAAGCCAAACTGCCTCTGAAATTCTCTGCTACATCTTCAATGTTAAATTGACGGTAAAACAGTAATT
>JBAMYA010000010.1:6988397-7006886 GCA_037176975.1 Arrhamphus sclerolepis
TTTGCTATCTTCAGCTTTGGGATGGCATGAGCCACTCCAACCCTGAACACGTAAAATGGGCTTCCCCTGTTTTAAAAGTCAGCAGACGCCACTGCTCTGAACGACACTAAAGTACTATCCAGATTTATTTATTTACTTCTTAAAAAGTAGATCTGTTGACAATCAGGAGGTATAAATGACCAGGACCCAGCTAGTACCTTTTTTAATATGTTTGCTTTGTATCTTTTAGACCAGTGGTTCTCAACCTTTTGGGGGGTCCTGGACCCCCTGCATATTCTTGATCAACTCTGAGGACACTCTTTTTTATCTTCTTTGGGTTTTTTTTCTAACATTATTGCAATTTGAAGCACTGACTTGAACTTTGCAAGTTAATGAGTTTTCCCACAACAGCTTCCTACAAATATTTCACAATAAAAGCATTTTTAAGAAATGAATGGTGTATGTCCACTGAAACGATAAGGGCTCATAATTTTAAAAAGATGCAGATTGTGTTAAGTTTGTATTAACAGTGTCATACAGTAACTTCAATAATGCAAACGGGTGCAAAATTTCATATTAAAATACAATGAATTACACTTGTGAAAGAGAAAAAGAAGGTCACGTTACCTTCTGTAGTTTAGGTAGATAAATGCCTCAGTCACATTTGAGTAAAATAATAATCTATTTCTATAAATGTCAGAAGATCTTTTTTTTTAAAAATAATAATTTCGTCACTGCGGACCCCTTGCAATTACACCACGGACCACTAGGGGTCCGTGGTGTAATTTCAAGGTTGAGAAACACTGTTTTAGACATTCAGGGACTCCAGTTGGCAGATTTCCAGACAGGCACCAGAGGGACATTTATAACTGTCTTTTCAGCTTTAAAACATCTATTTGAAATGCAATCATGAAGAGATAAAGCATAATAAGTTATTTTACTATGAAGTTATAAAAATAAGAACATTACTTTTTACTGCAAACATGTTAATTATATGCACCTAATTAGCTTCTAGCGAGCCTGTCAACCAGGTTGTTTTTGACTATATTCGCCCGCCAGTGGACAAAAAGAAACACTAATACAGCTTTCAGGAATCATAGTAAAGGGGCAGAGCTGATGGTTGATCTGCAAAATCCAATTCAGATGGTGAGGAAATGAGAACAAATTAGCACACAGAAAAATCAAACACAACAATCCAGAGCAGTCGAATTGCAAGGCAATTACTGTAAGTTACACATTCATACAAACAACCCCAGCACAGGCTATGAGTCATTAAAGATCAATTTTATAGGCTGAGCACTTACAAAGACAGAGTGGGATTGGATGAAGGGGGGGTGGGTGTTATGCACCAAGAAACAAAGAGATTTACTCGTGCTATTTTACAGATGTCTCTCTTATCCGTCTGCTCAGAAGTTAGTAAAGCTCACTGATGCTTCTGTCTGAAAGTCCACAAATGATCTGTATACAGTATGTGTCACGGCTCTTGGTTGAGGCTGCCCTCCACTCTGACACCACTCTGCTGCAGAGAAATATTATGTCTTTATTTACCATTGTCTAATCAAGATGGTGGGCAGGTCGAGTTTAATTAACCCAAGCTGGCAATAAATGTAAATGCCAAATGTCTGCCAGTGTGTTACAGTATAAAGCTTTTATGAGGTAGAGCCCCAGTCTCTGAGGGGTATAAAGCAGCTCCGTGCTGACCCATAAATTCTGGACTGACCCAAGTCGGGTAATGAATACCGTTATGAGACAGAGATGGCAGCTGGAATTTTACATTCAAGTGATGGGAATTCTTAGTTATATTGCACAGATGAGATCTTGTCACGATGTAAGAGCAACAGATTAAATCAATCCTTGAATATGTTTCTCCTAAAGCTTTTCATTCAGTGAAAAAAAAAAAGAAAAAAATCAGTAACAACTGAGGCTCGGCTGATGTGCACCTGACTTACTTTTATTTAAAAGTCCGTAAAAAGTGTAACACACCTTTTACGGATATTTGAAATAGACAAATGAAACCAGAGGCCCTTGTGGGTAATACACACCTTCGAGTTTACTCTTCAAAATGGAAAACCATTAAGTACCAAAAACCTTGTTTTTTTTCCCATGAACTTAAGTCACAAAATTTTGTATCCGACTTTAGATGACTTTTTAATTTTAATTTTTTTTTTTAATTTTGACATGTGACAACAAAGTCCTCAAATTGGTTATCTTCATTTACTTTTATTAGTTTCTGATATAGCAAAGCATCTCAGTACTGGTTTCAACTGGCTATGAGAGAATGCCAAGTTTCAAAAATAAATGCATGCGTCAACTTGAATGTTCAGAAAAGTATATGTGTCCTGTGAAATATACATACAAGTCATACATACGGGCCTAATGATAGAGCAGTGTCCACTTCTACTTTTATCGGGATGAATAGAAAATGAATGGATGGATGCTGGTCTTCAGCTGGTATAATGGGAAGAATGCAGTTTTCTGAGATAAAAAGGAGAAGTAAATACCTTTCTTAGTATCTTTCCGTAGATGTGCCTTCTGGTTCTGCAGAACTCTATCAACAAGCACCTAACAGGACTGTTTACTTTCAGTACTTCTAATCCTCAATCACTGGAAGATGCTTGATATGTTTCTATATTATCAATCCAGAAGACATCCACAAGACTGATGTTTATCACAGCAGCTATAATGTGACCACAACAGCGACAGTGTTGGAGATTAATTTCCTACCACCAGCATCAATTCATGATACTGTAAAGCACTTAGGATAAAAAGAAATTGATTTTTAGGAATGCTCTTTGTTCATTTTCTGTCTTCTGTAGTAGCACAATCTAATCAACACTGACCAGACTCTGGCCCTTTAAGAAAAGATTTAGCTCTTTGAGCTGTTTGTGCGTGGGGAGCTTCATGCTAGGAGTATTTTTGTTTCTGATCTCTAAAACTGAATCCAGTTCTTGCCTTCCTGATGATTATTTTGCAGACTTTTTTATTTTCCGTTTCCGACTTTCTTGCCATTACGCGACGTGCAAAAAAGTTCAGCTCGCAGCTGCCTTACTTTTCGGCACAGCAATGAGCACATGCCTCGCTTGATTTTCTCTTTCACTCCATCACGCTCATTCATTCACTTACACTTTCACTGACTGCCACCCACGCACACCAATACAGTACATGTGGCAGCGACATAGTGAAAACAGATTATGGAGGGCTGAAGAAAATAGCAGGTTCCTGCTGCTCCCAACATGCAAGCCCTCACACATCTTGACCCCCTGGGAGGAGCTCAGGCCTGGTGGCGCCTTGTGCTCCATACAGAGAGTACTGAGTAAAGCTGACCAACACTATCTGGAACACGGGCACTCTGCAGGTTCCCAGTGCCCACGCCAATCTATGTGTGACCTGTGGCAAGAGAAAAAAAATAAAAATACAAGTTCACATGCATGCCAAGGATGAAAAAAAAGAAAAGAAAAAAGTGCAGCATGGGAGTAGAGAGATGTCAAAGTATCTTTGGGCAAAGAACCCCACAATGCATGAAATGCATTAACGTGAATCTGTAAAAGCCTAAAAACCTGTAGATATCTACATGCGATGGAGCGTAAATATGGCTTGTAGTGTAAAAGTGTTTTTAAATGGTCAACAACACTGCGAAAGTGTATTATAAATGCATTTAACATTTCTCAGCATGCAAGAAGTCATTTAACTCAAAGAACTGCAGAATATTGAAGGACATGGTTCTGATGGATCAAATTATTGATCTGCATCATTCAAGCAAACCCCCACCGCCCAAGTGCATTATTAAAAACCTGGAAGGATAACGATGAGCCATTAAAGTGGTCAGGAAAATAGTTGAATGAAAGGGTCATTCTTAGCAGTGTTTAACAGCATATGGAGAAAGCTTAAGCTATTTCTTACAAGTGATCAGCTGAGTTTCCTTAAGATAACTCATTAATGAGCCTCTGTAAAAAAAAAGATTGTATATATTTTTCTTCTTCTGTGACATTACGAGCATATTCCATAACGAGAGCAGGACGTTTGGGCTTGAACTTTGAATGAGCAGTTCAAGGAGTATATACAGTATAAGATCTTGGTGAAGATGAATGTAGTAATTCATCAAAAGTATTTTAGCTGTATCTTCGTCCTTATCTCTTTTTTTTTTTTTTTTTTTTTTTTTATCTCTCTGGCCAGGCAGCGTATAACACCTAAGAGCCAATTTACACGGATGCATCATGTTGGTCTTTCTACAAACACATGGGATTAAAATTCAGCCTGCTGTGTAAACACGTTTGCTTAAGCTATGATACCTTATTTTTTCATATCAAACCTCGGCATTTTCTCAGCCGTCTCCATCAAAGTGACTTAACAACTCAGGACCATTATCCCACCAACCCTTCCTGTTGTAGCTGCAGTCAGTTTGGGGACCGTCGGGGACTTAACTTACCCGAGGCTATAGCAGCTATTTTTACTTACCAAGTGCTTGCCACTCTAACAAAGCGTCATCTCCAGTTTCCCTTTCCCGTGATGCCTCCCTGGTGCTGCTATTTGATCAAGGCTTTGTCCATCATATTTTATTGGTTTTATACTGATGCAATGGGATAGAATGAGAGACAGACCTGTGAAAAGGTCAGGAGTCAAATGAAAAAATATGAATATCACTTTCCTCTGTTTGCTGGAATGATATTAGGTGATATTTGAAATGCGTTTTGAATAATTCATGGGTGACTGGAGCATCTTGATCTACACAACGGCTTACTGTCAAAATGTTACATTCTTTAAGGAAAAAAAACTTAAATTTCAATGTTGAATTATATTGGAAATTGTTAAGGTAAATAAAATTACAAATTCAGTACCAACGTCATTGCTTCTTTTTTTATTCCTTTATCAAGGCATGTTTTCCTTGTCTTATCTGGCCACACTTGGAGAATGGCAACCTTATATTTCACCGACAGCATTCTGCACACCAGTAACAAAATTGATCCGTCTGCATCCTGCAGCACCTCTAGAGTAAATGCACACTTTATTCTCTTTCCACTCAGGGAAATTAAACCAAGAAAGCTGTGCTCAATTCTCGCTCCCACACATCACACAGCATCTCTTTAAAAGGAAAAACAAAAACAGCTCTGATCAGAGACAGCCTGCTGGCTACATGAGCAGCTCGTGAATCTGGATTGAGACATAACTAAAAACAAAGCAAAAGGGAAAAAAAACAAACCAAAAAAAAACACACCTGGACAGGAAGAAAGTGTGTGCTACTTTGAGAAAAGTAAGACATCGACCATTAATGTCATTCGCAATTCTTCTCTCCCCATCTGCCTGTCTGTCTCACTGACTTTTCTACCCGTCTCCTGTCTGCTTACTCTGAGATTAGATAACCATCTGAAACACCCTCTTTTAGACCTCCCAGGCTTCTCCCTCCAAACGCATAACTGGATCCGTGCATCTTCCTCCAAATGAGACAAGACTACTTCGGCTGACTGTAGGGGTCAATCTCAGGGGGATCTGATTGAGGGGTCAGATCAAATGCATGGTTCTTTCCCTTGACAGCTATGATAACCTCTGGAGGAATGAGCAAGAAGAATGTGATGGCAAACTCTAGAGAGAGCATAAATTTAGCCGGTTTGGTGTGGGGGCTGCTTGCTATACTTGTTTAGTTGCATTATTCCCTCACTGGGGGATTATGTGGTGCAACATTCATGATGGGCATCTTGCAGGAAAAAAAAAAAAAAAAATCACATATGAAGGTTTCTAATAGAGTCACAGAAGCAAAGCATGATTCATTAAAGTCTCCGCCATGCATACATTCTTATATAATGCTTTTAAAACTCATTATGGGACTTTAGTGTGTAATTAGAGACCCTCATCACCCTCATGGGTGCACCAGAATATAAATTATCAGTGATGATTTCCATCTCACTAGCTAGGCAGACATCTTTTCCCAAACCTCTCACCAACAACTACAGTAGATTTGGGTGATTTCTGCAATGCTCATCTCCAAATATCTTGTCCTTGTTTCATTCTGCATAATAAAAAATAAAGAGCTATTTGATATCTATAGGCAGATTAAATTCGAAATAAGAATTGAAATAATATGCTTGCATTATTGTTTGGCATTATTGCCCTTTGAGTATCAAAATGTAGAAAGGGTTTGCTTAGCGTTGGATTGAATTATATTCATCAGTCAATTGGTTTAAAAGAAGAAGAAAAAAAAGAAGAAATATCACATTTTAACCAGAAACTTGGTCCTGCTTTCATACTGAATAGCTTGCGTATGGTACCATTGTCTTATGCCTCTCTAACGCCTCCCCTCCTGCATTAATGGATGCGCGCAACTTTAAAAGCATTTCAATCAATAAGACTGAGTCTTCTAATGGGGCCTTCTTTCAGGAAGGGGAGCTGGAATATATGTTTTCATTACAAGGACCAGATTGCAGTGTTCACTCAGCGCACTCAGCCTTGTATTGAAATGAGAGGTGTGCTGCGTGATTACTGGAGAGAGAAAGAAGCTTCTGAGACACGGAGGATGGAGAACACAGCAACGCTTTTTTTTTCTTTTGCCCTTCATCATCCTTTCTTTGATTCACCTTTTAATAATGAAAGGAAGAAATTTAAAGGAAGATGGTGATGCTGAGTTAATGATAATATGCAAATGATGTCAATGGAGATGAGGGAAGGATTAAATTAATGATTTGACACTGAAATGTAGACCACAGTAATGCGTAAATGGTAAATGATCCATGCTTAGATTAGCACTTTTAAACCTTATCTAGGTTTTACAAAGTGCTTTGCTGTGTGCGTCTTATTCACCTATTCACACACTTGACGATGTTCTTTATATTTCTGAGCTTGAGAGAAAATAACTGTTCCAAATTATCCGTTGAAGTTGAACATTTTCTTGCCTTCTTTTTCTCTTCTATAACTTAAAAGCAAATCAGTATTCCATCCATCCATTTTATATTCCCATTCTGTGCTATTAGGGGCATTGGGGGTCTGCTGGAGCCGATGATGGAGCTCAGTTTCATTTAAAAGTACCCATGAAATAGGTTAAAAAAAGAAAAAAAGTACTACATTTTGCATTGCCTGTAGAGAAGATAAGCAGGCCACAGCTTCCACTGTTTTTTGACTGGTAAGCGTCGATGATTTATGGTTCTACATAGTACTATTCAAGAAGACTTAAATGCTGTTGCCATTTATACTTGTCCATTGTTGCTCTTCAGTTACACCGTCAAATGCGAGGAAGCGTTACGGGTTCTTTGCTGCAGCGCCGTAGTTTGAACCGGAGCAGAAAAACAGATTTTAACTGTTCCTCTCCACCTGTTAAAATCACTGAAATAGAAGTTCCTTCATCCACAAAGGGATATCATGTCACTGCAGTGGAAAATATAGATGAAATGAATAAATAAATAAATGAATTTAGACACCAGGCAAGAAACTGTTGGATGGTAGGAGTGATTGAAATCCCCAGACATCATTACTGAATGGTTGCTTTTGTCGCCAGGCAGCAGCTGTAAGGATGATGTCACGTGCCACTTCTCCAGATAATATGGATGAAGCCTCTCAGTCGACAGCATGTAGGGACGCAACAGTTCAGGATCTGGGGTGCAGAGGTGCTTCGTCACAGTCGCATACCCTGCATGACGGTATCTGTTGTAAACATGCCCCACAAGCACTCCTAACCCACCTCTGTCTGTCTGTCTAAAGTAGTTTGTCAGTCTGTATTGTCCAGATTTCATATAGAAATATGCTGGATTCCAGGTCATGCTACTGCTAATAGATCTAGGAAAAAAACAAAAAAACAAAACAAAAACTGTTTGTTGCTCCCGTGGTTCGCAGGCAGCCCTTAATTTTTCTTTTGCTCATCATCCTTGCCCTTTTTTTCCTGAGCTCTTACTGGTCTTTGAAAAGCTAAACCGCTGCTTCCTCGTCTAGGCAACTATTGTCATGGAGACTCATCATAACAAAGGTTGAACTAAGCATCAGAATGACCAGTAGAAATCCTGCAATAGAGGAGCATCCAAACCAGTTTTGAAAAAAAATTGTTTCAAAAATCAAAGTTTTACAATTAAATATGTCCCAAGCAAATATGAAAAAAAGATTCAGTTTGACAGAACAACTGCAACAGGCTGCCATTCAAATGGCGCTTTTCTACAATAATTCAACTGGCACGTTTCTAATTTCATAGTATCATTCATCACCTCAAGCCTTTCCTTCTGCTTTTATTTTAAATTTAGATTTCATTTTACATTTTTTCTAGTTAAATGTTTTGTTTTGAGATATAGAAAACAAGAAAATATCCATATTTATGTTAGCATGACATTGCGCAAACTTGTTTTTAACCCCCTCTTCCAGTTACATCATTGGAAGTTTGAGAATACAGTGACGACTGATCAACAGCGCCAATTTTTCGGGACGAAGCTCACTGAACTCGACACACGTGACACTTTGTGAAGCAGGATACACCAATGTCACAGCGAAATCAAATTGGAGAGTAATACGTATGAGCGAAGGATGGAAGAGGACAGGAAAATAAAAAAAGCTGAAACGTCTAAACTGAAAGTGCAAATAACAAAGACAGCGTTTTCAGTGTGGCTCTTAGATTCAGCAACAAAAGAGAAAGAAGAGTTGCAAGTTAAAGCGCGGCTCCATAGGGGATCGCGAACAAACATAGCAGGCATGAGGTTCTTTGACGAGAATAGAGCGGGTGTTGTTTAATAGCTGAGATTGAAGGTGGTGTGAGAGAAGAGTGTGGACACGGTATAAATAAGATCTGATAATGGAAAACTGTGAAAGAGTGGCAGCAGAATTCCTGCTGTTTTGATTGTGTCAACTTAACAGTTTGTGAATGATTGAACACTAAGTGTGTGTATATGTGGGGGTGGGGGGTGGTGGTGTTTGGCAAATTCCTTCACTCTCATCCACAGTTTCCTCTCCGTCACTTTGTTCGCAGCTTTTGGAAGAGAAACTAGGAGCAAAGTCAGCTAATAGGTGTTAATGACCCACAAGCCCTCTTTCTTCCATTCAAAAAAAAAAAAAAACAGTAGACTATGAAAATATCTCCATTTGGTAGAATTAAGTGAATAAAGTTTCAATTTCCCAACTTCAAGCAAATATAATTAATCAAACTGATTTGTGTCACATTTAATAAACTTGATAATGCATTTGGTAATGATTTGCGCTTGAGCAAAAAATTAATTACTCTTCCCCATTGTGGTGTGTAAACACAGACATAATTTAATTAGTTCTTGGAACCCATTGCCAAGCCTTTGGTGTATAACTCTAATGTATACCTAACCAATATATTTATATTCTGTTGACACACTGGAGAAATTGTGCATTTTAAGCTGTTTCGAAGGGAAAAAAGAGAAAGATACCAGATTTTACCCTGTGAATGATAGTGTTATCATTGCTGTTTGAAACAGATGTACAGCACTTTTAACTTCATTATTTTAACTTCTGGGGTATGCATGCAACCGTTTAAGAACTGTCATGACCGCTAGTGATAAAGAATTAGTTCATTTCAGTTTTGTCTTCACCTGTGCAGTGTTCCTCATATCTCAGGCCAGCCAACTGTACTATTTTAAGGACCATTTTTTGTGCAGTTTCTTGATAACTGCTGAGGTAAGGGGTAAAGCAACTTGTGCAGTTTTTAAAGTCTCTCCAACCAACCTATCACCATCAATTTGGACTTTTGTTATTTCCGGTGCTCTGTGATGTTTGACTACCACTTGATTGTGAATAACGGTGACTGTAAGTGATGAAAGTGAACGAACAGGCCAGTGGAACTGCAAGAACTTCACTTAACCGTTGCACCTTGGAGCTCATTTCACCAGCAGTAATAATATCAGACAACTCATCTGCATGCCCACACGTGCATGTGTATGTGTGTCTGTTTGCTGGAATATGATAATGTAATTTTCACTTTAGGAATTATGTACGTCCTAGATTCTTCTCAGAATTACATAGTAGCAACCTGTGCAATTAGCATAGATGAATATGTAGTCGTCAAGATGGTATAGAGCTGTTGGTGCATATTGCATAATGACACCCTTCTGAGTGTTAACCTGGGAAACTACCGTCTCTTCATTCTCCTGATCTCATAGCAGTATAGTAGACTGACTTTTTTTTGTCTGGTTTCACATTGAACGCATTTTTAAATATGTTGAAAATTATGTTCCAGTGCGTTAGCCACTTTGGGTTTCACATTTTTAATGCAGATATTATTAGAATGTTGTTTTTAATGCAAAATAGGCTAATGAGAAGTAACATAATATGAATGTGTCTTCATTGATGTTTTTTTTTCCATTACTTTCATCAGTTTTATCTTTATGCCTGATAATTTTATAGGTAATCATATTCAAAGTGATTCTTCTGCTTCCTTTTCTTTTGGCATTCGCCATTTTTCAGACTTTCCACTACTAATTCAATACTTTAGGTAACTCAAGTATTTAAATTACCTTAATAGCTCCTCATTTGGGGGCCCAGCTGTCATTGTATTTCTACCTTTTCTTCTTCCTCTTAATCTTCTTTTCTGCTTTTAGATTTTTTTTTTCCTTCAAATTATAACATTTCTGCATTGAATGCTCCAGCAATGCATAAAAGCTTTATCTATCTATAACAGAGATCCATTTATATGCAGTCAATTTTGGACCAAATACATTTTAAAAAATAAAATTAAAAAGTAGGTTTTGATTCATTGGATCAAGCAGAAAGAAAGGAAGAAAGGTAACTTGAAGTGTTTGCTTTAAATAAAATAGTCCCCTGCTTGTTACTACTTCAGGTGATCCCAGGCCAAGGCACTTCATTTCTGCAGCTGAAACAGAATGGGATCAAAATAAGTAAGTAAATAAATAAAAATCATAGAATCTGGAATAGAAAAATATGATCTATTTCATTTGGACATTCTGAGAATATTTCTTCACAGCTCTAAAAGGAGCTTAACAAACCCTGTGTGATGTCACACACAGGTTCTCTGAAAGGTTGGTTTGAGGCCAGTTTTTTAATCCTCTGAATGGTCTTGAACCCAGTTAATCCAAAAATGGGCAAATGGATGGTGGAATGAGTAAGCCTGGGAACTGGTAGGAATATACCCACCTAACCCCAGGGAACCCAGACTGTCCCATCAAAGTGTTTCCTTCACATGAGTTTAAAACCAGTATTTTTACATGTAAAAAGCTCTTTTGTCCTGCTTTAATATGGCGGTCAGTGGTAATTGACTCTCTCTTGGAACCAGCCCCCAGTGGTCACACAAGGAACTGTATATGCAGTCCTTTGTTTACTAGTAATAGGTGATAGTTTGCTTGATATGTAGATGTGATGCTGTTGTGATGCTCTATTTAGTCCCTTTATATGTTATCGAGAATCACAGATGATATTTGATATTCCCAGGTAAGTATATACCAGTAAGTACATACCTATAACATATGCAATCACCAAACCGTGAAATTCACATGCCTTCATTATCATATTTTACCTTAGTGTGCATGATGAAGATATATCACTTGGGATGTCATATTAGGAAAAAGATATTTGATATGCAGATTATGGCCTCATGAAATTTGTTTGTAGTATCTGCGGCCAGTCTAACTCTGCCTAAATCCGTTTCATCCCTAAAGTTGATGCATGCAGGCACTTATTAAGAGCAACTGCTTGACAGATTATACAGACAACTGTAAAAGCATTTGGACATATTATTTCCCCCCAAATCAGAAAAAATGGGATTGTGTGGAAAAGAAATGAAAAAAGATTAAATTAAATAATAATAAATAAAAAAAAGATTGCAATTACCCAAAAAGTATTTGTGTGTGTTGTGGCAGGAAACATTTAAGACATTCAGGACAGTGACCCTCTGGGATTGGATTTGGACACCCCTGCTGTAAATAAACACCCATACCTGTCATCCAAGCCCACAAGGCATTTTCTATCTTTCCTTGCAACTTCTGACTAACCAACACTCCCCCCATTGAATCTTCTCAAATATTAACTTGATAAATATTGCTGGTAGTGTTTATTATACATTAGCAGGCCACACTAATCATATTTTATTTCATTTTTTTTAAAGTTTTCACACCTAATGCAGATTTCCATTATCAGCATTTGGGATAAAACCTTTGAGGCGAGAGGAGGAACCCTTCAGCTATTATGTCTTCATTATAGTGTCGGTCTTGGTAGGATCCACTGACCTAGCAAACTATCACTAAAACCTAGTGGCGGCAATGCATCACTTTCACTGTTTGCCAACAGGCAAAAGATTAAAAGCCAACAACAACTGAAAAAGAAGAACAGCAAATTAAAATGACAAAATGAATGTGGACGCAGTTTAGATGAAAGCTGTATTTCTGTTTGCTGTGTCTGCACACCCAGTGATGGAAGCAATGAGCATAGAAAACTCCAACTTGAAAGGGCATCAAGAGTGCTAAACGTCATGTCCTGCCTAAATCAGAATCAAATTTATTGCCAAGTAAGTTTGTACTTACTAAGAATTTGACTTGGTGTGTTTGGTGGAGTTGTAAACTTTACAGGCTCTTTAATGTCTTCTCACAAAGATAGAGTGAAAACAAGATGCATCAGTATTTAGACAAGCACGTGCTCTTCACAGATATAAAAACTTTTTAAATTGAACTTATTCACAACCTTATAAACTCTTACTGGATTTTAGCTTTAACTTATGATAGCAACTATGAAATTATTCATTTACTCATGACATTGCATCTGTGGTGTTAATAGTATGGGTGACATGCTGTTCTGCAGACTGTCTCTCCCAAAACGAGTGCCAGGAAGTGACATACCCCCTTTACCACTCAAATGCACTTCAAAATCAAAGCTTCTTCAAAATGAAGGTCTAATTAACCTTATTATGCCTGAAAGGCATCACATAGCTTTTAGGTCTGGAAGGGAAGAGGCAGAGAGTCTGTGTCAAAGTGTGCTCTGGGCTTGTTGATAAGGCAGGTAGCAGATGGGAGGTTTTGGTCCTGATGGATTGCAGTCTCCTGTTGTGACTCTGGTGGGACTGATCAGCCACAATCTGCCTTGCACGCCTCAGAGTCCTGGAGGTGTACAGGTCCTGGAAAAATGGAAGATTGCAGCCAATCACCTTCTCTGCAGACTGAATGACATGCTGCAGTCTGTCCTTGGCGGTGGCAGCAGCATACCAGATGGTGATGGAGGAGGTGAGGGTGGACTCATTGATGGAGGAGTCGAAGTGCACCATAACTGTCTTTGGCAGGTTGAATTTCTTCGGCTGCCACAGGAAGAACATCCTCTGCTGAGCTTTCTTGATGATGGAGCTGATGTCCAGCCCCCACTTGAGGTCCTGGGAGCTGACAGTTCCCAGGAAATGGAAATAATGCAGTGTCAACTGTGGAGTCACAGAGAATGATGGAGGTAGGTGAGGATGAGTTCTTCCTGAAGTCCACAACCATCTCCACTGTCTTTAGAGTGTTGAGCTCCAGGTTGTTTTGGCTGCACCAGGTCACCAGATGGTCACCCTCCCACCTGTAGGCGGACTCGTGACCATCACAGATCAGTCAGATGAGAGTGGTGTCGTCCGCGAACTTCAGGACTGGTGACTGGAGGTGCAGCTGTTGGTATACTGGGAGAAGAGCAGCGGGGAAAAATACAGCCCTGGGGGGAACCAGTGCTGATGGGCTGTGTTACCAGCTTCATATGCTGCTTCCTGTCAGACAGGAAGTCTGTAGAAAGAAAGTGGAGAAAGCTGATCAGCGCAGTGCTTCAAGGTGGATGGAGAAACAGAATCTGGTCCAAACAGCTTTCTGGGGATTCTGTCTCCTGAAGAATTTGTTAGCGTCTTTCTCATCTATGGAAAGAGTGGTACTGAGGTGGGTGGGGGCATGCAGGAGGGGGCCTTCATTTGGGCATTGGTGGAGGTATCCAGGCCCCTGCTAAGGTGGGGGAGGCGGAGGTGATACACTGAAGGTGGAGCTGTTGAGAGGTGTCGTAGGGGATGGTTTGCGGACTGTCCCAATAGAACTCACTCAGGTCATTGGCTAGGCGTTGGCCATTTTTAGTGGGGGGCTTTCGGCTTGCAGTTAGTGATCTGCCTGAGCCCTTTCCAGACAGATGCAGAGTTGCTGGCTGAGAACTGGTGTTAGGGCTTCTCAGAGTACGATAGTTTAGCCTCTTTCACCACTTTTCTAAACTTACATTTTGCCTCTTTTAATCTATCTTCATCTCCACTCCTAAAGGCCTCCTCCTATCCAACCTTAACTTTCTGAGTTTGGCTGTGAACCAAGGTTTGTCGTTGCTGTAACTCACCCATGGTGCATGATGGAACACAGCAGTCCTCACAGAGGCTGATGTAAGATGTCACAGCCTCTGTGTACTCATCCAGACTGTTGGTAGGTTGGTTGCAGTCCTGAACACATCCCAGTCAGTAGAGTCTAAACACACGTGGAGATCCTCCACAGTCAACCACAACCACAGGATTGTAGAGCTTTAGTTCTGCCTGTAAACAGGAATCAGGTGGACCATGACAGTCAGAGTGGCCCAGTGTAACACGGGGAATGGCGTGATAAGCATCCTTGACTGTGGTGTAACAGTGATCCAGAATATTCTCCTCTCTGGTTGGGCATTTAATAAACTGTCAATATTTAGGTAGTTTGTGAGTGAGATTTCCTTTGTTAAAGTCACCAAGGACAATAACTAAAGAGTCCTGGTTAGTCCGCTCCACATACAGTATCTGGTCGGCGAGCACGCGTGCTGTGTCCTGCACGCTGGCGAGCGGTGGAATGTGAACACCGACCAGAACGAATGAAGCAACACTCATGGGGTTAATAAAAATTACAGTTTATGATGAAGGATTCCAGGTCAGGAGAACAGTGCTGCTGGATCACTGTCATATCGTTGCACCAACCACTGTTGATTTGGCCCGAACGTTCCATATCTCTGTCCGCTCTGTAGAGTTGGAAGCCTGCCAGCTGAAGCGCCAGTATTAATCCACAGATGAAGAAAGTTCCCTGTTTTTTTCCCAAACACTAACTGCTGTAATTCTTCCAGTTTGTTGGACAGTGAACACAGGTTAGAGAGAAATATTCCTGGTAACGATGTGCGTAGTCCATGCTGGCAAAAATGCAGGAGACTGCATGAGTAAAAGTTGGCACACCATTAACCAGAATGTCCAAAATTTCCAGTATAGGGAGAAGAAAAGTAGAACATCAAATCCTCTAGTGATGTTGTCCTGATGTTCATGAGTGCTTCTCTGGTGAAAGAGCTCTGGGTACCATTGCAAGAAACTGAATTAAAACACAAAACAACGCTCACCAACACACTGAGGCAGCCGTCTGCGGTGCCATCTTGATTTTTTTATGATCCCTTCAAAACTGAATCAACACCATGTCCCACCGAGGGCCCTGCTTAAGTAATTAACTCAAGGTTAGGATTTACTTCAACCCTGTAGAAGTTCCCAAAAATACGGGCTGTATTGGAGACCCCATAAAACCACCCTAGAGCCCAGTTAATGGAAATTTGCCAATAGTTATTGGTGATTGCCAGTTTACTATGAAAATACTGTAGTATTCTTAAACCTGGATTTAGGAAACCTTTCCACTAATTTTGCTACATGTTTTTAGAGTGTTTTCTACAAACCAGCACCACTCAAAAAATAAAAAATAAAATAAAAATCTTGTATAACAAATGAAGACAAATATAAAAATCTCAAGGGCCTCAAGAGGCACCTACCAGTGCCCCTTATACTGTATTTGGTGACAGGCTTTATAACTCCCAGCTATCACCACGATTTTCTGTTTATGCATTAGAAAAGAGACACAGAATGAAGGAGTCCGGTCGATTTCTGCATGAATCCCATTAGTTTGATGTAAGAATGGGAAAACCCTTTTGAAGGAGAGGTTTAACTTCCAGCTGCCACATAGATTCCTTCGATGGATTTCAGGATGTTGCCTTGTACGCTTCTACGCATCTCCAAAAGTCTTGAGAGATGACACATGTATGAAAAACTGATTTAGTTTTACCAAAATCCTCAACTTTCCCTCCTCTCATCTTCTCCACTAAAAATCAGCACCACATGATGGATAGAGAAGACAAACTATCAACCATGATCTTAACACAACTTACTTGATAGTTCCTTTTCAGACTGAGGTTTTAATAATATGATTGATATCAGTCAGTTGATGGTTCACACAGTAGAGACTACAGAATTTATACTGCAAGACAAAACCTCTGACAGGCAATAAAATTAACTCATTTTCACAAGGTAAAAATCTGCTTTGTTGTTATCTGTTTTCAGATCTGAACACATGCAAGGGACTGGTTAGCCATTTCATACGCATGTTGCAGTTACTCCCTAAAAGTGCTGGTATAGAAAAGGTGCACACACAGCATTTGGCTTATCCCCAAGCCACTTCTCTCTGAGTAAGCGCAACAGACCGTACACTGTGTCCAAAAATTCAAGATCAGCTGAAGTGAAACCCAGTGATTCGTGTCTGATTTCTCATACAGCAAACAACAGTGGCAGGGTCTCATCCCACTCTCCACTGGAGTCAAATGCACTTGAGCGCTGTGAAGTCTCTCTGTGGGCACCCTGACCATCCATCTTGTAATATTTAATTGACCACTGAGATTATATGAAATCTGTAAACTCCTGAACTCCTACAAGTAAAAGCAAAAACAAATTTCCCCAATGTTTTCCTTATTTTGTTAACTTTTAATGCACATGACGTTATCTCAGAAGCATAATGATAAGGATACCTAATAATTGCAGGATTTAGTTTTTCACTTTTGAAAAGTGGAGTGCTTGTGAGCTCTGCCTTGTCAGCTGGATTCACAAGATTACAAGCTTGCTTGAGGGTTTCAAGATTATTTGACTATTGCATGATGATGCGCTCATTTAAGGAATATTTCCCTATTCTACATTCCTTCTGTAATTATGCAAGCAAAAAGAAAAATAGTGTCAGATAAAATCCCTGAACCTCTTGTTATGTGATTCAAATTTCTTCTGAAACCTTCTAAATTGTTCATTCAATCCTCCACAGGTTAACATAACATTGATCTACAAGTCAGAGCCCACTTGTGGTGTTTAATGTTGTAAATTCACCAGATTCACCATGCCATTCCCATGACTTCCTGTCAGCTCAGTCTGCTGTATGTGAACTGACACGGCTTAGCTGTGGCCCAGCACCAATACAGACTTGTACTTTTTAGCAGAGTGGAGCGGACGATGGCTTCTGGGACACCTTTAACCGCCCAATGTTCTCTAGTGAGACCACTCTCATTGACTATAATAGTTAACAGCAATTCTGCACCCTGTGGGACTTGCCTGTAACTATTTGACTGAATAACCATCTCTACAACACACAGAACTCTTAACTTTGCATGAAAACACCCTCATTAAAGAAGATTAAAATGCTCCTACTCTTCTGTTGGGAATGCCCTGGATCCACTTCCTCAGCATAAGCACTACATCCCAATAGGACCAATAGGAAAACCTATTGGTCGTCAGGTGTAGTTACAGAAATATTTGGCATTCTTATACAGCTTCATGAGATCGCTAGTGAACAATCCACCTTAAAGATTTCTTCACGGCTATGGGATTGGATTTTCTCTGTTTAACTCATGCATGGCTGATTGGTGGTGAGTCCAGCATTTTCAGTGAACTACTATCATCAGGTGTTTGAACTCCCCGTGGAGACTGGACCAAGGAGAACTAGCCACTGCTTTTAGAAATAACTATTTATGTGAGCAACTATCACTGGCGTCCTTGTTCACCAGCTTTGAAGTTATTCTTTTTGAGCTGCATCACTGTCACGCTTCTGTCGTTTACCTATTTTCTATTAAAAAGGTTTGTGACGCAGTGTTCTCTGGTAATATGCACATTCTGTACATTATTTTTGAAACAATGCTGAGGTTCATAGCTCATGGTTTCATTGCAACTGCAATACTGCTTTAGATGTGGTGGAAAGATTCATGCTACCAACAACTTAACTTGTGCCCTGGCTGAGTGACACGATTCGTAGTGTCAGATATGAGGTTTGCAGAGCTGAATGTAACTGGGAAAAAAAAAAAAAGACAAATTGCAGATGTCTTTTCAAATATTAAATGACTGCTGGTATCAATATCAGACAACTGTTAGAGGCACTGAAAAAAAATATTTTTCAAACATTTTTCTGTCAAAATGTCACAAGCATCGAGTTTTGGGGAAGACCATTGATTTGATTCTTAATTCATCACAGACTGCATAGAACTTTCCCCTGTTATCCGTGAAAACTTTCTTGAATTTTTGTTATTGAAAAAGAAAAAAAAAAATCATTTGCACCAGGGCTTTATTTCCACCTCCTGTGTATGATCCCTCAGTCTCTGTCCCCTTCTCCAGTTTGAGCCTGTGAGCCTGTCTTTTTTACAATAATGTTGGCCAGCTCAGCCTCTGATTTAAAGGAAAAAAAAAAAAAAAACAGGCCTGGGCCCAACTGTCATTTTTTTGGGGGGTGTGGGGTGTGTGTGTGTGTGTGTGTGTGTGTGTGTGTGTGTGTGTGTGTGTGTGTGTGTGTGTGTGTGTGTGTG
>JBAMYA010000010.1:7006986-7023815 GCA_037176975.1 Arrhamphus sclerolepis
ATTTTGAGTGAAAACCTCCTTCCATCAGCAAGGACATTGAAGATGAAACGTGGCTGGGTCTTTCAGCATGACAATGACCCCAATGATGGTCCTGGAGTGGCCTACTCAGTCTCCAGATCTCAACCCCAGAGAAAATCTTGAAGGTCCGTGTTGCCAAGCGACAGCCCCAAAACATCGCTGCTGTAGAGGAGATCTGTTCTTCCTTCCAACTGTCCTAATTCTCCACATCTCCTTCTTACCCGGCTGGCCTTTGGCAGGAGGGTCCCCCTACTAACCAGGTTCTGCTTAAGGTTTCTTCCCATGAGGGAGTTTTTTTCTTGCCACTGATGCCGTTGCCATGTGCTCGGGGGTCAAGCTCTGGGTTTCTAAAGCACCTAGAGATGACTTTTCATAAATAAATTGAATTGAACTTTTGTCATTGAACAAATACTTATTACCCAGTGTCATTCGCAAATAAATTCTTTAAAAATCAGCCAATGTGATTTTCTGGATTTATTTTATTTTTTTCTCGTTTTGTCTCTCATAGTTGAAGTGCACCTATGGTGAAAATTACAAGCCTCTCTCATCTTTTTAAGAGGGAGAACTTGCACAATTGATGGTTGACTAAATACTTTTTCTCTCTACTGTATCTGAGTATTTGGGTATTGTGCTAGCGTAAATACCAATGTGTAAATAAAGACACTCACTCTCTTTTCAGCTTACTAACTAATGTGAGCAGTATTGTGACTCTCTCTGCACGTAATGCTCGTCCATTTTGCCTTCTATCATGAACCAATATGGATTTTGAGCTTGCAATTATCTAGGACCTATTGATTCTTTCTAAGATAGTTGCTGGGTGCTCATGCCTTGCCATATGCTATTCCAAAACATACTGGGAACTAATTGTAGTTCCCTTAAAAAGTTATTTGTAAAGCACCTTGTTACAAGGGGTTGTGAGGGAAACCTGGCACTACATAACACCCCCCCCCAACCAACCATCTCATTTGTTATAGTATTTTTAAGGTATTAAAAAAAATCTAAGAGAAGGGATGTAGTAAAGAACTGATAATGGCTTCAGAGAACGATAACTGAAGGTGGATTTCGAGTTGTTGTTTCTATTTTTTTGAAATTGAGATCTTTTTGAACATGACAAGGTTATGGGACTCAAGATTTTGCATGTAATGACTCACACTACACTACAGTAAAACAACATTAGAGTCAAACATTGTGCATGCAGAACATGAAGTTTTATTTCCTGTGTTGGACAGCAGGGAATCAAGATTTCCAAATCATATTCTGCAGACTAACACAGAGAAGATTAGCCAAGTGTGTATTAGAGGGTGAGGGAGGGAGTGAGACGGGGATGTTCAAATGTCGTGTGGTAGATGGCATAGTAAAACCTTTCCAGGCCTCACACATATGCTTGTTACCATGCCTCACCACCTCACTAGCACCCTCTACTGCAGTCCCACTGCAGTTTAGCAATATACCAGCTCTTCAGACCCACAAGGATGCATGTTTTTTTGTCCGTATATACAGAATACATGAGATCCTGGCAGTAAGATGGGGAGCATGACACCCTGTAAAGATGCAGATATTTGCACTGAGCTGGCCTTCTGTTCAGAAATGCTTCTCTTGACTATCTCAACTCAAATGTTTAGTCTACTTTTTCTTTCCCAATCAGTAACTGTGAGTTAAGACATCAAATGGTGCACGTATACCCATTCATGCAAACTTTCTGACAAATACTATGTACATAATTCAGTGCATTTTAGCACTTTGATCGAGTTATTGAGATCAATTCTGTCCTGGACTGTAAGTCACATGACTGTGTGAGCAAGTACATCTCCGTGTGTGTGTGTGTGTGTGTGTGTGTGTGTGTGTGATGTTGCTAATGAGGGAGGGCTGGTGAGCTGCCCAGGGGGCCCTTCGTGGAGCTTTACTCCAACTCAGACAGCGGGATGATTAATGGAATGTAAATGTTGATGGATTATTGAACAGGGAAATGATAAAGTTGGGCTGTGCACGCATAAAAAGACCAGACTGGGCACTTTGAGTCAATCAGTGTGTGTTTGAGTGTGTGTACTTGTGCAAAAATGTACGAGAGTGTTTACAGGGTGAACCTAATAGCTTGAAGTTTAAAAGCCATGACCCTTTAACCTGCTTTTAAATCATTAAACAGGCAGGTAAGAGAAGAAACAAACAAACAAACAAACAAAAAACTAGTTAAAGCGAAATGCAGACAAAGTCAGCAAGATTTCCAATGGGTGAACTATATTAAGAAATATACTGATATGATATAATTAAAATCCTCAGCTGAATGATCACCATAGATGAAGGTTTTTTTTTTTTTGTTTCCCTCTTTTTAAATTCACTTCTAGACTTGTATCTAGTCAAAAACAAGTGGAAAGCTTCTGCTCTTTGTCTTGCTCAATAGCTCCTTATTCTATTAGCTCAAGTGATTAATTTCCAGCAGAAGGGAAACACTCATGGATTCAATACAAAATGAGGAAAAATGATATGCAGGATATTACATGTCCTTGAACTGCAATACACTTCAGTAACTAAGGGTCTATTTTAACACAAAAAAATAAAAATGAAAATAAAACCATTAAGTGTGTCAGGTTTGGGTATCAATCTAAATCTGTGCAGATCTTTAATGCACAAAAAGACTGTAAATGTTAGGAGTTATATCAACTGTAACAGTGTTTTTTGTTGCCCTCTTCAGTCATTCACTCATTACTCTGCAAGTAATGGGTGTCTTTTGTAAGAAAGGACAAAAAAGAGTGTATGTAACCCCGATAATTAAAGAATGGAAAGGTAAAGATTCTTTGACTTTGAATCTCAACCCCCCCGGCCGTATCTCAGCATCTTATCTGTTCTCAGATGCTCAAAGTTCAGCTCAGCGGATTTGAATCAATAGACAAACTTCAGGGTGGAGGGTTTGGGAGGGATTAGTCGATTGTTGCTCTGGCCAAACTCGAGCTGAATACGTGAAGCCATGCTCTTGCCGTGCAGCGTATGTGCTGTTGTTTCCCTAAAGGAACATGAACCCCATACCAAATGAAGCTTGTTTAAAGGCCACTTGCCAAACTCTCAACTGAAGAGTGACCTTTTATGGTTTTGGTTTGTTTGTTTGTTTTTACACCAAATCACAGAAATGGCATCCATGCAGCTCAAAAATTCAGATTTACCTCAAGACAAGCAATAATCCTGCTTTAAGAAAGGGGAAAAAAACAACAACAACAACAACAACAACCTCCATTTACAAGAACAATCTGGCACAGAAAATGACATTAAAGGTTTTTAGGTGTTATAAGAGAGATGAAGTTGTGATGAAGAAGTGGTTCTGAAACCTCCGAGAGATGGCCATGAAAGCATTTAGGTGTTAGTCTCTGTCCCCCTGTACTGAATTCCTCACAATGACAAAGAAAAGACATAATTTAAACTTCCTTCTTTTAGTTTTCACGGCTTTCCTCCTGCCGAGATGTCTCCTCAACGTTTCTGGATTTCAGGTCCCATTTTGGACAGTTAGCTGCTCCTACATCCAAACAACTTTTCTCATTGCCATAGTTACCATCCAAGTAAAGATCAAAACTTACTTAAAGCTCAGGTTGTTATCAAAATGGACCCCTGTAATTTGCATATAGGCAGGACAGGAGGATAGAGGAGGCCATCATCACCGTGACTCACCTCATCAGTACGAACCTTGAAGATATGAAGACATGTGCCTGGGCTTTACTTGTAGATTTTTTGTTCTGCTTTTAATACAATTTAGCTAGCTTATTGGTTAGTTCGTTGACATGGAAGTGAACCCCCAGATTATTAAATGGTTTTAATATTTCCTAACAAAAAGGTCAGGGCAGGTGAAGGCTAAGACCTCCCTCTCTAAATCACAACGTAACACAGGAGTACCGCAGGGTTGTGTGAGTTCATCTATCCTCTTTATCCTGAACACTGACTACTGCAGAAGGAAGAATGACAACTATATCATCAAATTCTGAGACAATACGATTGTTCTGAGTCATCCCCTCACTTTAAACACTAATGAAACCAAAGAAATGTTATTTGATCCCAAAGGGCTAAGAAACCATGACACTGTTTTTATTCATAACTGTCCCACTGAACAAGTATGCTCCTACAAATATGTAGGTGCTATTATGGACAAGTAACTAAAATGGTACGAACATGTAGAGTATTTGTGCAATAAGCTGGCCCAGAGAATTCGTTTTCTCAGGTTGGCAAAAATATATATCATTATTATTTAATTCTGTACTCTGAAATATCTTTAGGTACAACATGACATGTTGGTCTGCCACCTCAACTATCTATCCGAAGAACAAAATTGCGTCTTTAATTATAACTGTGATGTTTGCGACGGGGTTCGGGTGGAATAATAAAGAAATGATGGCAAGTCTGGTTGTTGTTGTCGGTGGGCATTTATTATGAGTCCCCGCACTCGTGCTCAGCAGTGCAAAAGACACACTATTTACAAATATACAGGTTATCCATAATCCATAATCTATACTCCAGTACGTGGTTCGTGATCCAATCGTCTAATCCAGGATTCCAGTCCGTGATCCAAAAAGCCAGTAATCCAATAGCCAGTCCGTAATCCAGTAAACCAGAAATCCACAATACTCGAACACAATCACTCCTACTCAGCACTAACACCACTTACTACTCCCTCCCCGAGTGTCTTGTGGCAGCTGGTTAAATAGGGGAAGCCCCTCCCCTTCGGCCAATAATTATCAATAAAAAGGATTATTCCTTTCAACACAGTCAACCTTGCAGTTTCATATATAGGAAAAAACATCGTATAAATTAAGTACATCATTATAATTCAATTACAATATACATAGGTTGTTATATTCCCCAAAATAAATACAATACAAAAAACATATTATAGATCACAAAGACCAGTCAATGTATGATAAAAATAAATAAATAAATTAATAATAATAAAAAAAAGAAATACACAAGCTCTTCAGCTAACAAGCCATTTGTGGTAGCATACAGTTGTGGCATGAAGGCCTTCCCACTGCTGTACCATTACCCTGCTCCCGGCAGTGCTCAGGAAGATCATCATTTTCACATAACAAACCATAAATTATTATTTTCAGACTGTTTCCTCAAGTGGAAAATTAGCTTCCGCCAACTGGCCCTTTTCCCGCACCCATTCACCAGCAACAATTTACCACGCAAAGCAAAACTGCGTTAATGAAGCTAATCGTAGGAAAAAGCGATCCTTACGTTCTGTTGACAGAAGCCATCAACCAGCTCTGATAGACTGCTTACAGCTGAGCTCCTGAGAGTTGGGGAAAGAGAAGCAATAAATTGTTGTTTAGGGTACAATTTACCAATATTTGTGTCCAGTTATTTTAAATGCAGAAATGACTCCAGTCATTATAGAAATGCCATTTCATATTCTTGGATTTAGCAGCTGGTGTTGGGTGTAATTTTCTGCAAAATGTGATGCTAGAAAATCTGTATTTTCCATCAAATGATATGACATGCTGAACATATCAAAACCTAAGTTTCTATATACTAAAGTATTTAGACACAGTCTCACTGTGCATGTAGTAAATAAACAAAACCTCATTCTTTGTCAGGTATTCACATGATGTAATATATTACTGTGAATTCCATGTGGTCATACTGTATCTCAGACTCTTAATAGACGTGGAAAATTAACCTTGAGCTCCTTCTGAATGATCGATTTTAAACGTCTGGGCGTTCATCACAAAAATGATGGATGATGTGAGGGATATGACATAGGTATGTGCGACATCAGAACATGACAGTTCAGACACATTCAGATGCTTGAATGTCAAGAGACCAAAGCCAGAGATACTATAAAGAGACACAAAGACAGAGCCTGATCAATGACCTCTACAGTCTGATGATGAAAAAGGTCATTCCATATCAAACCAACCAAAGTTCCCACCTCATATTTTACATTACTAATGAATGAGATTATAATACATTTATCCCATATTTTATTTATTTTTATTTATATTTGTGTGTGAAAATATGCACATTTTGACATTTTCATACAAGAGCCTGATTTGCCTGATTAAATCACCTGTGGCCTTGAAACAGCTTTAAAGCAGAACAAAGGACTTTGGTTCGCACTGAAATATCAGTTTCAAATTCATTAAAAGGAATATCTGCTTACTTTTATGAAGCACTGTCTGATTGCAGTGATCATCTGTGCCTCTTGTGAGCAAAAACAGATTAATTAAGATCCTGTATTTTCCCAGTTGGACAACTATGTTCAGAGTTACAGTAGACATTATTCAATGGCCACTAAGATGCTCTAGAAAGTAACAATGGGAGAGAAATTGAGATTGAATGAGGAAACAAATGTCAGTTTTAGACAGCGTTGTGAAAGAGTCAACCTCCACATATAGGGGTGGGATCCAAAGTGCTAAAAAGTCCTGAGAAGTCAGAAACGACACTCAAGACCTCGAGACTGACCATAATAAATGGACAGTCTCGTAGAAGTGACTTAACCTCTATGAGTCGGAGGGACGTGCTTCTATGTGCTGCTTTAAAGCAACATCACGTAAGACTGTGCTTTTTAGCACCTCTGGTTGAGAAGTGCAGTTATCTGTGCTTTGCACTTCCCTCGGAGCTATGCAATACACGTCTTTGTTGACCAGCTGACAAGAGAAGAATCACTGGCCCTGCTAACCCATCCATCCATTATCTATACCTGCTATTTCCTGTTCAGGGTCACGGGGGTCTGCTGGAGCATATCCCAGCTCACTTCGGGCGAAAGGCAGGGGTACACCCTGGACAGGTCGCCAGTCCATCGCAGGGCCCTGCTTTGACATTCAAAGTGATAATGTATGTTAGATAGCTCCATCTTATAGTTAGCGTCTGGCTAACTTCATCTAGCAAACATTGTGACAACATTTCTTCAGAACTAATTGTATACTTTGATTGGCAGCCGGGAGGCATGTCTTTATGTTTAAACTATTCCAGATATTTAGATTTATTTATACTTTACTTACTTGAACTTAATATGACAAAATTGAAAACACATTTTTGTCTATGTTAGCCTCAGTGCTAGCTATAATGTATATCAAGTTACAGACTATCAGTGCTGCTGACATACTGCTGTTGTCTAAACTTGCTGGAAAGGGATTAAATGAAGTCAATACCTAAAGTAAATTGTGATACCAATGTTGTCCTTCCCTTAATCCTTGGAACTCCCTGGTGACTATGCACAGTTTAAACAGACCTGTTCCACAGTTTAACCTGTTCCACCTCTCCTGTGCATTTGTAACATGTGCTAGAAGGGACGTGCTTTTACACATTAAAAAGAAAAACAACTTGTCTGGACACTGACATATTTCTGCATAAATAAATAAATAACAATTTTCTGTACTTCTCCTGCTGTACTCATCTTAAAATCTCTACTGGCTGGCTCCATGATCTGGTACGTTGTGCCATTCCAATCGAAGTATTATTTTTCTTTTCATTACTCAAAAAGACTATATGATTAACTGACCTCTATACAATCCATCTGTTTTTGGTCCTTTGTGCAGTTTACAACAAATTGAATTGTACATGGTGATTGCTTTCATTGATTCTTACATTCCCCGTGTCCCACAAGTCCGACATGCATTCTGCATCACCTTATTCCCATTCACACAGCTCACTGCTCTCTAATAATGTGACCCTTTTTGTGAGAAACAAGAGGTTACCCACGTGGCCTGTTGGGATTCGACCAATTTAAAGCATTCACAGTGGTGGGTCTAACATATCATTATGCATTAAACCTCTGGACGAGGCACATACTAATTAATTGAATCATAGCCATAGATGGGTAGAGCCAGAGGCTACATTTGGAGAGAAGTAGGTCTTTTGGATGAGAGATGGGAAAATCGCACGATGGAGGAGATGAGAGGTGGGGAACAACCACATGGGGATTGTGGCTTAAGGCAGCCTCTTTTCCAGGCAACAGATCTTCAGTGCATGTAATTAGACAGAGCAGAATGGGGGTCTTGGCAGCATTTTTTAATTTAATACATTACTGATACTTCCTGCTAACATGATGTATTTGTAAGAAAAGAAGAACGGAGAAATAAAAGCTAGGACCACAACCTACTGAATTAAGATTTATTTAAGCTTGCAAGTACAGTAACATTCAAAAGAACTAAGCTTGCATGGGACATAGAAGCTGTGGAATGTATTAATGTCTTTGTATGTGTGAATAACTTCATTGGGTGTCCCCTGGACAGTATTTTTCTACCACCTTGGTGACTTTACAGAGGCACAGAAACAGGGATGTTGGGGGTGCACTGACTGATGTGGCTGAGTTGTTTGATAAACGATTGTTTTGTCTTGGTGAGATTATTTCATTCTTCTTGCAAATTGGATGGCGTGTAGATATTAGGATGAATACTGCCGAGCTTCAAGCATAACGATAATGCTTAATGATGTATGTTTGGTAGATGCTCTTGAGCAGAGCAGAAGCCTGCAAAAGAGGAAGACGGTGATAGAAAAAGAAGGGTGTGGTCAAAAGAGAAGCCGACACGGGAGAGTGGAGAGAAGAAGATACAGCGCTCTACTCTGTTGCAATGAAAGAAAGCGAAAAGCTATGAAAACATTCACAAGTCACGAAATCCATGTACAATGGACATGATCACACACATGCTGTCGTCTTAACATGTTGTTCCACTTGATATTTAGCTCAGTGGGTAGAAGCAGATTAACTCCCCACTCCTGCTGCTCATCTCTTCTCCTTCTCTTTCATTGAGCTGATGATAGATGAAAATCTCAGACTGGTGTAAATTGAACATTGTGTCCAACCAACCATTCATAACGCTGTCCCTCCCCTGCTGCTATTGTCGACATCATACAGCATAGTCTTCAGCGGACAGCCTTTGATTTTACTGGAGTAGTTTGAAATGCGCTAGTCTGGAAAATGATAGGCTATACATAAAATGGGGTTAAATCACAGCTGGAGTCCTGACTGAAATTAAATTGTAGAAGTTTAAATGAGTGGCTGACACCAATGTACAGCCCAATAAAAGTACAATTTAGTTCAAATTTTACAGCATTGAGAATCAAAATACTTCAGTGAAATGAAACCAAATGATTACTGACCTTGCTTAAGAATTTATCTCAACTAACACCAGGATATTCACCACAAAAGCTATATTTCCTCCCTTTTCTCTTGCCCCTCTTTATCTTTTATTTCCCTTTCTTTCCTCTCCCTCACTTCTTTATCTTTCTCCGGGTGATGTCTGCAGTTCAAAGCGCACCCCGCGCATGGACGGGGGACTTAATCTGCCGAGCGTGCTACAAAGGCGACCTTGAGGGGAGGTTTGATTGAGGTGTTCAAAACGTGGGCGAAAAAGAGGATTGATAGAATCAAGCAAGTGAGATTGCATTCTGTACCACACCCACCCAGCTGACCGCAGGATAGTTTTGCAAATGAAGAGGTGGCAAAACTTTGGCGCCAACGGTGGCGGTGGAGGAGATGGTGAATGAGAACGATAAGCCAGGAAGAAGAGCAAAAAGAATAGAGTGAAAGTTGAGGGACGAAAAGGAACATGAGGACAATGAGGAACTATGATGAAAAAAAGACTTTAGCTTCTGTCAGTGTTGCATGATTAAAGAAAAAGGATTCTGTTGACAATGATGATCACGATACCTTTTTAATTCAAGATTTTACTTCCACAAACCCTTGTGCTTCAGTTGCATGCCATTTCTAAAATGACAAACTAAATCAATCATTTCCAGCCAACTGCAAGGAAAGGTAAACTTTAAAAAATGAAAAAAAAAAATGTTTAAATGAGTAAAAAACGTACAACTGAAAACCCTCCATATTTGTTTTCACATTTCTTCCTTCTCTCAAGAGGCCAAAATTGCTGCTGCTCATTGATTCCTCTTGACTGGCTTTGGAGTTATGCTAAGTGGAACACAGCTTATTTGATACATACTCCTTGTGTTGTTACATAAATGTTCCTTCTGTATATTTCCTCTTTTCATCTTTTCGCGCTCTGTTAAAAAAAAAAAAAAGCACTCCAGTCTCAGCTGCATTCATCAGTTATGAGAGCCTTGCAATTATTTCTCTTCTTCACTCAGAAAAGTCAACCTGCCAGTACCGGTGCACAGATGAATGACTGTTGTCTCCTCTGTCGGATTATTAGCCAGGAGATGTGTCTCACCCCTCCTTTCAATATGTTCCTCTTTGTGTTTCTTGTCAGGCAAACAAAATGCTGTCATGAGGGAAGGGAAAAGGCGGCAGACTAGAGTGCAAAGCTTGATGAGGGGCTTGATGATGACAAGCATGAAGAATCTGATATGGGTGCCCCCTCGAAGGCTTTATTGTAGCTGCTGATAAGACAAAGGAAAAGTACTTTACCACTTCTTGCCCTTAGGTTGAAAAAGTTGAAAAGCCATGCAAGCTAGCTGAAGGAATGCAGTCATCTTGCACAACGTTTGTCATTTATTACTATCAGGCATATGTGAAGGTTTATTAGAGGATGTCAGCTGACAAAACTGCACTTTTGGAATGATTAAAGCGTTTCATCTTTCAATATATCTTTCTGTATGAGGACACTTCTTCTGTTATCTACCCACATAGATCTGTCAATACTGAGTTACTATCCATAATTGAATGGTAAGATGTGTGCTTTACTTCCTCCATTTCCCATTAGCAGTCTTTTACTCTGTGTCTAGGGTCTGTAGACTATTAAGTATTCAGTGAGGAGCAAGCTCAGGCATAGACTCCCATTAATTTTGGTTACCACCTTGTCTTCTGGCATCACAGTGTCTATGATCGCCAATAGAGGCCAGAGTCTTTTTTATTTCTGGAGAAAAGATGAGAAGGAAATCAAAGCAGAATGGATGAGTATTAGCTAAGATTTCTGTGAACGTAGTCTTCGATCAATGTTGCCCAGAGTAAAACATTGCCATTTTACTAGAATTATCCTCATTATTCGCTGGGAAACTTGAATCTCTCTGATATAAGCCTCTTTTCAGCCTCTGATGAAACTAGAAACACAAAATAAAAGCCACCTGTGAAGTCAAACCTTGTTTCATTTTATAGAATTTACTGACTTTGCTGTCAAGATTATTGACAAAACAAATATGTATACTAGTTTATCTTAATGTGCAAAAGCCTGCACTTGTTAGATCAGATCATTATGGCAGATCAACACATGACTACTATGAGGATATTTGCATGGTTTGAGGTGACACATTTAGTTATGCTTGGATATGCTTTCTTTCTGTGAAGAAGAAGAAAACAGAAATAAATGGACAACGACAAAAGTTTATAACTTTTTAATTCATTTTGACCAGAGCAAACAAAGTAAGGTGAAAAACCTAATTTTTCTCACCTAGACCTGACCAGAAAGTGATTGAAAGGCTCGCTGGAAGGTTTCTCACATAGAAAACTATGTTGTCTATGACTAAAGTGAAAAGTCTGCAGCTAAGTGTTTGGAGTCACAGGCAGATGCTGTTGTAAAACAGTAAACAATGCCGATAGCTTCCGCAAGTCAGCAACAGTAACCAAGGAGGGACTTGCAAAAAGGAAAAGTCCAAGCGTACATGTTCAAGCCAGAATCAGATCTGGATTCTGAAAGTCATTAACCAGAGGAATGACAACAGCAAAGATTACACACCGGCACCTCTGTTTGAGATGGCTGTAAAAGTAATCCAGCTGAAATTAGAAAAACCAAAAAAAAAGCATGTTTGAAGCAGAAGCTGATATTTCCTTCTAAGTACTCTGACAATAGCTTTCAATTTTAAAATGTGCACGTGTGCGCATATATCTTAACACTGTACCAGTTATAGTGTTGCTTTCCCGTAGCTTGACATCATGATGCATCACCAGAAGCTGTCTTCTCATAAACATGCATGACCCTTTAATCCGTGGTACAATCTGACCAATCAGGCCGCCTCATGACATATAATGAAATATAGTCTTACACCATGTAGTTAATGAGGTTTGGATACACTGTATTTAATTTCCATAGAACAGCACCATACATGCAGCTTATGATGATGACTAAGGTAAGAATTCATTTTCACAACAATTTAGTAAAAAAAAACAAAAAACAAATTTCTTCATTACATGGAAGTGAATGATTAAAATGTGACAGTCTGAGTGCAAGACTGTCATGAAGAATGAAAATGCAGTTAAAACCACAATTACAGTTAAAACCAGAAGTTTACATACACTGTATAAAAAGAAAAAAAGATAAAAAAAAGAAAAGATGACCTTTTGACAAAACTTTGTGATAACCACTGCAAAATATTAGTCTTGTTGCCTTGAACCACTTTGTAAGTGATTTGGCAATATGTGCAGAATCATTGTATATTTGGAAGACCAACATCATGTTTGATGCCTTGACATGTTGCTTAAATATTTCTATTTAATGTTCCCATTATGGCCAAACAGTTAAATTTATTTTCATCAGATCACAGGACAAGCACACAACAATATATCTCTGTCTGTCTCTATGTGTATTTATAAACTGTAATCTGGCTTTTGTATGTTGCTTTTGGAGTAAAAGCTTCTACCTGTCTGAGTGGTCCTTCAGCTCATGTCGTACAGGCCTTGGTTTACTGTGGATAGTGAAACTCACTTACCAGCTTCAGTAAGCATCTTCACAAAGTGTTTTTTTTTGTTTGTTTTGTTTTTGTTTGTTCTGTGGTTGATTCACTCATTTCACACCAAAGCACATTCATCTATGGGACACAGAACCGTCTTCTTTCTGAGTGGTATGATGGCTGAACATTGTCATGGTATATATACTTGCATGGGTGAACAGATGAATGTGGCACCTTCAGGCATCTGGAAATTGTAGCCAATAATGAACCAGGCTTGTGGAGGCCCACAATTCTCTTCCTGATAACTTGACAGATTTCTTTTGATTTTTCCATATTATCACACAAGGAACCAGTGCCTTTGAGATGTTCCTTAAAATACATCCTAGCTGATCTAAAACATGAAAGTTTATTGGAAAGTTTATTTGGATTTAATGTCAGTGTCTTCTTATACAGTGTATGGAAACGTCTGGTTTCAACTGCATCTGTGAACCCCTTCCCTCTGAAAGTAGATCATAGCCTTGAAGATGATTTCAAGATCTTGAGCCTGTGCTTTACTCTGCTCATCAGGCTGCAATCAATCTTTCTGCTGTTCACCACTTGACTGCAAGCCACTATATCTCTTCATTCCCTTTTTTTCTGCTACTCAGGAGATGAATCCCAGCAACTATCGGTCCACACACGCTCAAATGACACTGGAACACAGAAATGACAGACGCACTGATTTGAACATAGATTCTCCTTTGCCCATCTTCTGCTATAGCACAACATCACCGACAGACACACTTCCTACCTTGGAAATGTTCAAGATTTGATTGTCACATCAGTTTCTATCTTTCCACCAAAAAAAACAAAAAAAAAAACAGCAACAGAACAGAAATGATCATTTCTCTCTCCTCGAGTCGGGCCCTGTCATGAGCAATCTGCTCCAACATTCCACCTCATCAGCTTCTCTATTTAACAATTTTGTGCACAGAGGACATAAAAAGCCAGCAGTCTGGGGAGAAAATGGTGGCAGGTGCCTATTCAAACGCTGAATATTAATGACAGGGAGAGAGCGAGGCCTAGGCGTGCACACAATTATTATCCACAGCACTTAAAAGCACCTAGCCATTAATTGTCATTCAATTTTCATATTTTGCCAATCTGTTTGTGCCACCCTGCTCATTCCTCACACTAAATGCTTGTGACACGTCGCCCACAGTCATGGAAAAGGAAATGCAGACATATGTATGCAGGGACCTTGTCTGCAAGGATCACAGAGGGAGCGGCAGGATGAATGGAAATACACAGAAAGAAGGCATGACTCATTTGATGGCTGTCTCATTTTTTAATCTGAGGGTCATATTTGATTGCATCTTCAGTGTCTTGAGGGGTTACAAAGAGACATGTTCGACACAGGGTCAGTGATGAGTACGAGTCTGTCTGTGTGATTTGGCACGGCTTTTTCTAGCTTGTCAGAGAGTAAACAGGTCAGGCTCAAGAAGTGGAGACACAAAAGCAGCATCTTTTCATCGGGAGTTTGTACAAGTGAGCCATCAAGTCGCTATGCTATGATTAATCTGAAGTCTAGCTTTTGAAACTCATGCTTGCATTTGTACTTTCAAATGTTTTGAATTCCAGTCACGACTTCTTAAAGGAGACAAAGAATCAAAATCTGTTTCCACCATCTTTGTTGAATAACGATAGTCTACCCGCATTCAAAAACATACTTCAGCTGTTTCACTGAAACTACTCCTTTAGAAATGTGCGCCAGAAATTGGGCCAATCTGAACAATGGTTACAAATGATGTAAAACATAACCCCCCCTCCCCCTTCCCAGGTTCGGGCTTGATATACTGGCCTATAACATTAACAAGAGATGGCATAATGATCACAACATAGGAAATAGAGTTTGAATTCTCTGCCTGTGCCCGGCTCCATACCTGGCCCGGGGCCGGGTCGGGACAGAACATGAACGAGCTCAGGTTGGGTCGGGATGGACTTTTGGGCCCGATCTAAACTCTTTGTGTTGGCCATAGATGTAGAAAGTTGCGCTGTCCATTTTCCGAAATCAGCAAAGTCTCTTTTAAGGGGCAGCAAAGGCAGCCAATCAGCATCAAGTGCTCGCAATTCGTAATGAAGTTGCCAGTTAAACCCAAAAGGAGGCCAAAAAGGTGCAAAACCACATGTTTAAAATCCCTCATCTAACATAACTTTCTGAGAGAGGTTTTTAGGAAACTCTTAGTTTTAGACACATTACAGACAAAACCAAAACTTTGTTGTCTGTATATCACAGAACAAGAATAAATACTCTGTTCAACCATTCTCTGTCACCTTTAATCTTTTCCTTTTTTACTTTACAGCACAATTCATATCCCTTTACACAACAAATTAATTTGATCAACATTTGACTGAACACCTTGAACATTACTAACATCATGAAAATTGTCTGTGTGTCATTGTTTGTGAAATCTTGGTTTGACAAATACAACGGGGGTGTTGTTGTTTTTTTTTTTCTCATTTCGAAGAAAATTGTGTTTGTATCCAGGTTCGTTGGATGAATGAGCAAATATGCATTTGCTCTGTAGGTGAGGAGCCTCATGTTAGTACTTAAATACACACACACATATGTATATATATATATGCACACATATATATAATTGATAATGGAGGAGTAAATGATATATTACACTCGTTCAGCAAAACTTGCGTATGTTGAGTGATGGCAAGGCAGTTTGTACACTGCTAAAACAAATGCAAAGTGTATTTTGTTCACACCTATGAAGTGTCAAATTATACAGAATAAATCTCAGCAATGTCGTAGCCCAAATATACCATTTTCCAAATGAGCACCTGTAGACGTTGTTGCTGCCATTTTTCAAACGCAAATTACCCGCTTTCATATCCAGTGCTTTGCAATACCTCTCAAACTGTCACCTTGAAAGGCAGGACAGAATGTATATTCTCCACCAGGTTTAGTCATTTCAGTCCACCGTTATTTATTTGACTTTGACAGTTAGACTTTTGCCCATTGCAAATAAGTTTGCAGCCTTTGTCAGCTAAATACAAGATGCCAAGTCGATAGCCATATCAGCGCAAACAAGCTTCTACTGTGTGCAATTACGTTAAAAGCTCCGTTGGACATCTTATTATGAGATTGTATAGCAGTTTGAAAGCAAAAATCCATTTCTGTGGGGAAAAAAGACAGAAGAAAACAGGGCAAAAACAAATAGTCCTGTTATCTTCAACCAGGGTCCTATTCAACTGCACAGAAATCTAACCAATCTAACCAATGAATTGAATATGATTTGATAAACAAACTATTGGTAGGGATGCTACACTGCATAATAACCAGATCTCGGCTTTAAAATACAACAAACACTTGCATTTGTATGCTGTTCATCTGTTATTTGTGGGACTGATATTTGGTTCCATTCCTGGGATGGAGCAGACGAGTCAGGTGACCTACATCGAGGATCCTTCGCGCCATCACATTTTAGGAGTCTCTGGCCAAGACACTGAACCCCACAATGCCCCTACATTAAAAAAAAAAAAAAAAATCTAACCACTATGGGGTTACAAATCAGTGTTTTTAGTATTGTTTGTCAATAATACATTACACAATAATCTACTGAATTACATTGTTAACTGAAACAACTAGATGCTTAATCAAAGAACCGAATTTGCTTGCTTTACTTCATGATATTCTATAAGTTTAGCCTCATAGAAGCTGCAGTCATTGTCACTGAACTTATCTTTCCAGTAAAATAAGGATATGACTCAGCCAGATATACTGAGTTTGTACCATTTCTGCTTCTCTTATGTCAATTTCCACTTTGCACATCTGCACAGTGCACCAAAAGGCATTGAGGACATCTGTCACTAGCATTGCTTTCCTTGGTCCAAACCACCAAAGCAAGTTTTGCAGCTCCTCATGCAAACATCTCCCTCTTGCCACTCTTCATCTGTCATGGATACTGTAGTTGAACCCACTTACTTTCTGATGTATGCCACCACCTGAGACATGCACACATACACACACACACACACACACACACAAACAAAGACAACCCATTTGTACACATGCACAAGCCTATGCACACACTGGCTGTCTAAATGGCAAACACATGCCTATTTGATCTGTCACAGTCCGGAGCACATTTACACACATACATCTCTGACTACGTGAGTCGCAAGCGTGGCAAAATCAAACCGCACCCTTCATGGTTGCTATTAAAGGACGAGGAAAAATAACTTTCCCTAACCACCCCTAAAACAGTATAAAAAATTAT
>JBAMYA010000010.1:7028988-7056755 GCA_037176975.1 Arrhamphus sclerolepis
GGATTCAAATATATATACAATATGTTATAAAAGAATATATGATATAAAATATATCAAATATATACACGTTAAGACGTTACGGTACATAATAATTATAACATACTAATATCATTAATATCTATTGATATCTAATAAGTTTATGTATATATGTATACTGTGTACTGATTACATTTTTTTCTCCTCTTTATCTCACTGAAATCAATGAATAACATACATTTTATTCATCATTTGAGGAATATTTACAAAGAACCTTGAGTTAACTGAATGAACATCCTTGAAGAGTGATGATTTTGTTTTCTTCCTTTGTCATTGGTTGCATTGACCAATACATTTAATAAATTTACCTGTGATGTCTTTTTTCACTTTGCTTTTTATACCCGGGACTTCTTTTTTTCTCTTTTTCTGACCTCATATAGGAGGGTCTCAGGTGATGTGTTTTAGATGTTGCTCTAAATGTTTTAAGGGCAACATATTCTGCAAAAGAAGCTGTGTCTTTTCCAAGAAAAAGCTTATTTCAGCAACACAGATTTATTCTGCACGTATCACAGCTGTAAAGCTCCATAGAGGAAGAGCGCAGTTACTGAAGTGACCTGCGAGTAATTTAGATCTGTCACCCATTGAATGGTGATATGAAAAATACTACAAAGGAGACCTGGACTGTTAAGCAGCTGAAATCCTTTATCAAGAAAGTGGAGAGGGGAAAAAAAAATCTGTTTTCAAAATTGTTTTTACAGGTTTCCTCAGTCCAAGCATGGTTCTAGACAGAAAGGTACATGTCTCACAACACATTGCTGTCAACAATTCAATATGGACACATTCAGTGTAGAGTTTAAAAATGAACTGATTGTTGTACTCTGCTTTTATCCATGTTGACATTTCACACATTTTGTATTACACAGACTATTACTCTAAGGATGTTTAGATTTGAAAAAGAAAAGTAAGACAAGGTTTTAAAGCAGTATTATAGTTGTTCCACGTTCTTTGTCAGTGTCCAGTCATTCTCAGTCATTTTCATCTGCAGAATTGGCATCACCAATGTTTTTAGTCTTCATTCCATTATTACTGGAAATTACAACAAGTCAGCAACAATTCAATAACCTGGACACCTTCTTCGGGATGTGTTTTGGATATGTCCAGCCAGGCAGGGGCTCCAGGGCAGACCCAAAGCATGCTGGAGAGATTACATCTCTCAGCTGGCTTGGGAACACCTTGGTATTCCCCCCAGATGAGCCGGAAGAAGTGGATGTGGAGAGAAAAGGTCTAGGCTTTTTCACCTAGACTAGTGCCATGACCCAAATTCAGTTAAGCAAAAGTTGAATGAATTACTTCCATCCATCCATCCATCCAAGAAAAAACGTTATTTAGATTGTTTAACTCATTTATGTTCCTACGTATTCCTCAAGGAGGGAAGCTGACTCAGTTGGTATCTCAGCTAGTAGAATGTTCGACCATGAACCTGAAGGTCAGTGGTTTGAAACCTAGTTCGTCCTGTGTCCACCAAGTGTCCTTGGGCAAGACCCAGAACTTCCAGTTGCTCCCAGTTGTCTGGCCAGCGCTGTTGTATGGCAGCTCCACCAACAACATGGTGTGTGAATGTATGAAGTCTACAGTGTAAAGTGCTTTGGAGCTGTAGGAGTACAGAGAAGCACTTTGTAATTTACCATTAAACTTCAGTGTTAGCATAGTCATGTCTAAAAACATACGAAACAAAACATCACCAAATGAAATTATGGTTGGCAAAAAAAATCACTTATTGTCAACAACTGCCCAGAAAGAACACTTCCTTACTTTGCTTAAAGTTTTTTGTTTGTTTGTTTTCTTTCATGAATATTTATGGCTGGTTATTTATGGATGCTGCATGGTTGGAACAAAAACCTGCAGCCACACCAGCCCCTTCACGGATCAGTTGGAGGCCCCTAATGTACATACTTCTTCGGATCATGAACTGTGTGGTGCAAAAATAACCAAACTAAGCAAGATGTGTATCGACCCGGTGGATTCCCCAGCCTGGGGTGATTGCTGGCGAAGAAGTGTGTACATGGACGCGATGATGTAAGTGATGTAGGTTTCTGGAGCTCCTCTGCTCCACCACTACTCCTCGGCTCGCTGGCATTTTGCGAATCATCTTGTCCATTTGTAAATCGTTCCGTGCATTTGTGAATCTTGTCCTGTACATTTGCAAATCGTGCTGCGCATTTATGGCTATTGAGACTGTTCTAACTCCATAAATATTGTTCAGTCTTTAAGATTTTCACTTACTGCATTTCGAGGCCAAACAAGCTGCAATGGGCAAGTTTAGTAAAGGGAAAGTAAAGCTGAGTTCTTTCAATCATCTTTTTTTTTTTTTTGTCTTTTTCCTTTTAATTTTCTTCAAGGTCTCTCATTGTAGTGCCACTGTGACTGAAGAGCACCAAGAGACTTGTCCTTTCAGCCGTCTGACATCTGACTTCACTGTACACAGTATCAGTCAGTGGTGCCTGGTGATGAGGGCATACTCAATGTGACATTTGCAATTGCAGATGAGCTTGCAAATCAAGGCTTTACTGCCATCACCAACCCAGACCAGCACATATTCATTTATTTATACTGCTAGATTGCTTCCATCAATCAGAGCATTATAAATCTAACCCCTCATCAATAGGCAATCTGCTAATGCATGCAGCCGATCAATTCCTGATGAGCAGAGCCAACATGCAAAGCAACTCATGTCTTTTCCTCTGTATTTCAGACTCCTTTTCAAGACATACAAATATGCAAATGATGTCCTTTTTTTTCAAGCAACCGCACTTTTTCATGATAAAACCCTATAAATGTCATATCGTTTTTTTTCCCCAACATGGGGAAAAGGGGATAGATGGGGCCCTGTTGTATTATGAGGATAAAATAACCAATAAAAATGGACTCAAGATCCCCTGTGGCCAATGAAAAGTACATAACAGTATAACTGTTAACCCATTTCAGGAACCTCCCAACCAAAAGAAAAACTTTCAAAGTGACCCAGATTTGTTGCTTCTGTTTCTCCTTTGTACACTTCTTTTATGCAAAGATAGACAGATAGAAAGCCATGGTGCCTGACAAGCTAAGATTTGTAGACAGAAAAAAAGAATCTGAACAAACACACAAGTATATGTTAAAAAAAAAACAACAACAAACAAACAAATGAACAAAAAAAAGAACTTTTGTATCGTGCTTTAAGGTTACCGGTCATGAATGCAAATAATATTTGGGAAAAACAAATTTCCTACGTTTATAGTGGGAAAAATACGACAAACCTTTTAATACATAAATACAATGTGACTCTGCTGTGACAGGTTCAGCATGAGTTGCATTACTAAAATTCCCAGTGGATAAAAGTTGACAACTTCTAGCTGTAAGAATTATAGTCAACACTTCAAACATTTTTTTTTCATCTAAATGATTTTGAAGAGTCAAAGCTAATTTTGTTCATTGAATGATCTGACTAGAGTGGAATGCCATCTTTCCCAGAGTTCCCCATACTCAAATGTTAACAGATGGTGGTTTTATGGATTATCATCACAAAAACCAATGATTCTAGAGAAAGGTAACATTGAGGGAAATAAAAGGAGAAAGAAAGCTAACATTATGTTACCTCAACCCAGCATGTTACATAATAGGAATAAAATGACTATAATGAACTGAATTTCATCATTGAACATTTTTGCTGAATAACTATAGCAGAGTGGGACTGTGGCTGCGTGTAGCGGGGAGGTGTTTAAAAATTCCTTCAGAGATGATCCTAAAAGCAGCAGCTCGACGTTTTGGGAAATGCATTAATTTGTTCTCCTGCTGAGAATTAGATCAGGAGATTAAAACCATATCTGTCTTTAAGGCTGAACACAGCCTGTCTGACTCTGTCAGTGAGAAGACCTGCTCCCAAGCATCGCTAAAGATGGTGATTAACATGCTAGATCTCATTTGTTTAGTCTTTTGCAGAGCATAAAAAAACATGTTTTTACCAGTGCTGTGAAAGTTAGGGCATTTTAATGCATTACCATAATCTCACTTTAATGCTGTTAGAAAATTATTGCAGATAAAGCAAGTATAATTAGATTCCACAGTTCATTCCAGCCGACATTAGAAATGTACCGCTGAGTTGTTTGCTGGCCAGCATACAAATTAGGAAGATTAAAATCACTGTATACTTTTTTTTTTTAAATCTTTGACTTTAGTTTTCTCCAGAAGACATACAGCCTTGCAGTCAAGCCAAGCACAAAACTAAAAACAAAGATGAGGCACAATAAAACGATGCCACACTTAACAGCTTTCTTCTATCCTCTATGAATCTGTCACCTTACACATATGAAGGCACAGACAGCAGCAGATCCTAGTAGTAAGGATCCTTTGATAAAAGGTTTAAGTTGAGCCTGGCATTGCTTTTTCATAGATGACAAAATGAAAAAAAAAATCCATTTAAAAAGACAATAACTTTTCCTGTGTGTGAGAGCAGGAGTTTTTTACCAACCAAAGTACCACTATGGGGATGTCTATGCAATTGTCTCTCCCAGTTCTTCACTGCTCTGAAGGCCAGAACAGGAAGTTAGAAACAGTACTGCCTTGCAACATCCTGTTTTGAGTCGGCAAGTGTAGAAGAGTGGACATTGGGTTGATGAACTGTGCTAGCTAGCTTGCATCTGCGTGTTGGCAATATGCCGTTATTTAACGCTGGTATACTGGAATGCATGGAATGCTCTGCAGTTTCCAGACATGGCATGAATAAATGTTGCATTGGAGGAGCTAAAAGTTGAAAGGGTGGGAGAAGTTTATTAATTGAAAGGGAAGAACGAGATGATGCAGCAGCCAACTCTGAAGTTTGTTTTTCAAGGGGAAAAAAAATTCTGCAAAGAACAATGGCCATGTTGGTCTTCAAAAATGTCAGATCTTACTGTTATATTGACAATTTGCACTGCTATTTTACATTACATTACATTAAGCTAACACTTCTATCCAAAGTGAGTTAAATTTCCCTTCGGGGATCAATATTCAATTCAATTCAATTTTTTAATTGAATTGAATAACAATAACAACCTTGTAAACTGTTGCCCTTATAAACAACAATTGTCACTGTTACCCTCTTAAAACATAAACTAATCACAGAAAAAAAAAAGTACTTACAGTGAAGCCAAGGGTTTATTAACCCAAATGTAATTACTGATTGGTTAACTGTATTGCTGATCAATACTATGAACTGTGATGTAAGAATATGGATGAAAACTGAACTGTTGTTCTTGTGGTACATTGACCAGAGTCTGTGGAGAAAAATATTTAATTAAGACCTCTTTTCTTTATGTACTAATTCAAGAGGACAAATGAAACATCTGATCCACTTTTAAACCTTTTTGTTTTGGGCTTATCCAAATCCTGACTTTGTGTTATGTCCTGGTAATAGCCCTGAGTCAACTGATGCACATCTTTAATAAGAAAAGCTGAAATGGTGTTTACAGGAAAAACACATTTCATTTATCTAGCACACAAGATAACATGGCCGCGGCTAATTCTGTATAAACACAAACAGCATTAACACAGGAATACATCCTTAGACACACACAGGCACAGACTAAAAACACATAGCTCATCCCATCAATCACCCACCTACCAAACAAAAAAGCCAAATACAGCCTGTTCGCAGGGTTCACCTTTACCTCACAAGACGTGCGGTGAGATATTTACCACGGTTGGCCCCGGTTGTGCCCTTCACTGCCCCTGGCCTTTCTCCCATGCAACACAAAAGCCAGTCATCATGTCAGCCCAACCTCTGCATTACAACTCAGGACAGATTAATCGTCATAACAACAGGCACAGAGGGTGCCAAGCACCTCCTGCTGGACAGAAGCAAAGGAGACGACATCATGTTGAGTTATTAATGCTGACATTAGTGGAGGCATGCCATTTCCAAGGAAGGATAGAGCATAGACCTTTGAGCTGTATTCAGGATTGGGTAATGTCACTTAAGCACAGACTATGCTAATTATGATATTCAATTACTGCCTTTCATTCCTTAATACTGTTTGGATGCTGCCCAACAGAAGATGTAAGAAGGATCCTCATGCAGGGTTTCACAGTGCCATGCTGGAATCCATCGTGCAGATTTACCCGTTTTTGTGCATTTAAGTGTGCATTGTTGTGCTTACCTGCCCAGGTGGAAAGCAGGGGTTAGCAGTTAACACACAGACACAGAAGATAGTGTTTAAGAGTCATAAGTACATGAGTCATGTGCTGAAGAGGCTTCCTGAACAGTATGTGGGTGGCGCGACTTATGATTTACTTAATGTTCACTGGCACATACGCATAGCCAAGGGGTAAGACCCAAGCTGTATTGCTAACGTTACTCCTTTTATGCTTCTATACCTGCAGTGATAGGGGAGTGGTGAGATCTGCTGTAAACACCTGAGCATCCTCAAAAAAGACCTTTCTACTAAGTCAAGCATAAACGTGGGAACAGTCATGGAGGTACTAGGCATGTTCAAGACAAATGACAAATAAACTGCATTGAAATTAAGGATTAAGGATCATCTATTCAATGTGAAATTAGAGATTATTGGAGCATATATTTTTGACCAAAAGAAGAAATAAAGATTAAAAGAACATTACAAACACATGATGATGATGGTTATTTTATTTTATTTTTTACAAAGTAGCAGAGTTTCTTCTTAAAATATAACAAAGATAAAAGTTTTATTTTAGATTTGTGCATAGCAGCAGTTTTAGTGGTTGGAGTCAGCAAATAAAACTTTAGCTATATACTTCCAAGATGCAGAAAAATAAGTTGGAAATATAGATGGGGAGCTTTACTTTAATTTCCTTTTTATTTTAACTTTGTTTTCTTTTCGTTTTACATGAACACATAATTCAAGGGCAAATACATTTCTAGTTTAACTTTGCAAACATATATCAAAATATGTGACGATCTATATAGTCCAGAATATCAGCAAAGAGAGCAGTGCTGTACACAGTCCACATTATTGATGAGATATATTTTGACACGAGAGTGTCAGATATGCTTGTTTATAATATTCCCACTTTCTCCAGTAACATTTTCCTTTTTCCGTTTGTAGTCTTAGTTTAAAAGTTAATGCCTGGATGTCCTGAACTGAGTTTATGATAATAATAAGCAGTCTCAAGGTGGGAGGACTCAGCTGAAGCCAGCATTTAGCATTTAGTAATGTTTTTTTTGCTGGCAACCATGGATATACGCAACAGGTACATGTCACTCGCTCAGAGGCCTTTAGGGAGTTTTCCCAGATACATGGTGACAAATGAAAAATCCACAGATGTGTCCAAGACCTCTGAAACCATCCGTGCAGCCTCCCTCCAGAAACTCTCCACATTCCGGTAAGACCAAAATAATGTGAAAATGGTCTAATGAGACCTCTCCACACTCCCTCCAGCAGAGAGACAGTGAGCCACTAAATCTTGATTTTTATTTTGGGGTAATAAAGAATCTAACCAAATTCTTCCAGTAGAAATCTTGCCATAACAGAGAATTTGTAGTTGAGGCACTTTTTTCCCCCAAAGTTATTGCCGTACATGTCCTGGAATGATTATGTTTGCTTCATTTCCCATCTGTTTCTAATATTGTCTAGTTCTTATTCATAAACATTTTATTGACCTTAGCAATAGTGCCTTTTGGGTTTTTAGAGTTGTAAGCATCCTTAAAAACCTGTATTATATCTGGGTGTTCCTCAAGATTTAGAGCTTTTATTTCTTTCAGAAAGAAACTACAGATCCGTAGGTAGTGATAAAAATCTTCCTTACTTAGCTCATAAACATAATTCTTCAAAACTCAAAATATTCCCATTTTTGATTATCTTACAGAAGGATGTGATTCCTCGTTGGGCTCATTTATTCATGTATTTGTGGTCTTGCACTGCTGGGAGGAAGCCTGAGTGGGATGCTGGCCAGCTCAAACTTTTACTTTAATTTGTTGCCTTGTTGTCCTTTTGAAAATACCAATTGTTGCCTTTTGTTGCACCACACACAAAGGAAGTAAATCATCCCAAAACTACCCTGCCTTTAATCACCATGACAGTTCACAGGTTTAATATGATGGTGTTTTACCTCCCAAGGAGGAATTGCTATCCACGAAGTTCAACTGACACACAGAACTGTTAAAACTGAAAGATATTGTTATAATTCTCCAAACATTTGCCAGTATTGAGGTTAAATTGGTATAAATGTGTGTAACTCAGCTGAAGATTGAGTCCTAAATCACTGAACTATTGTGAACAAAACTTTAGAAAAGATTGCCTGTACTTATGTTGTCAAAAACAGAAAACTCCAGAAATGCAGTCACACGTCTGAGTCAGATTCATACCCAGAGCGCTAAAGTCAAGAACTGGTAAGAAGTTCAGCAAAACAGATTGACGGCTGAAAAGCCAATCCAAGACAGTATGGAAACAAAAACAAAAAATGTTGTATGAGGCAGAACACAACTTCCATGGTATAAAGTCAAAAACATTTGGCAGTATTAGTATACCATATATTTTAACAACATACTGGCTGTTTCACTTTGGCTGAGCCAGTGACATCATGACTCATAACCACAAGTTGCTACAGGTGGTCCCTTTAGACTATAGTATCTGACCAATCAAGGTAATCCCAATCTCATGACGTAAACTTCATGACGTGAAGTCCTGTAATACAGTCAAGCACCGTACAGTTAGCAACACTTGGATACACCATATTTTGAGCTTACAGTGACATTTAAGGTAAGAATTATTCAGATGAGTCTGAAAATACTAAACAAATCATTCTGTTTCCACTTTAAAGCCAAAAATCAGTGACAGTTACTGCACAGTTATGTTCTTTTCATCCAGTAAAACACAGTATATCACATTTCAGGTCAATCCATGGACTTATATAGCTAACCAGTACCTTTATTTTCATCTAAGAAATGAAGTGCAGCAAAATGGATCTTAAAAGAGCTGTAGAAGAGGACACAAACACGTCAATGTGTTTATCAGCACCTAAAAGACATATTGGGACATAATGGGATTCACCTATGGTGCAGATGAAACTTCAACTAATGTAGTAAATGGAAAAACTTTTCAACTAGGCTGCAGCAGAAGCCTCTCATTCCCACAAATCAAACATAATGAAATGCATGTGTCAAGTCGGCAGACAGCTCCATGAATCACAAATAAAGTATTAATACAAGAGTAATTAACTAACTAATTAGAGCTTATGCTGCCATTGGAGTGTCCTGCGCAACAACCCGTCCCTCTGTCGAGGCTTAATATGGCTTTGAACATCTTTCCATCCTTGATATTTTTGGTTTCTTTCTGATACAGAAAATAAATAAATAAAAAGTGCATGCTTTCTCCAATTTCTTCTGGATGTCTGATCTTTATGAACCATACCAAATGTTGTTTATTTGTACAAGCACTTTTGCAAATGCAAATCAGAGCTCTTCCGGTCAACCGCAAGACAAGTGTCAGCCACCGCCAAGAGTCTTCAAAATAATATCACAGTACAGTGCCAACTGAGACCTGCCACAACGGTTTGACATTTTCTGGAAGGAATGCAGTTTTCTGTTCCTTACAGACTCGTGTTTGACAGGATGTAAACCAGCCGACCGAATCGGGCCACATGGGTTCCAACCGAAAGGTCAGGAACTCCTCAAAGCTGCTGTCCAATCAGAGCTCAGATACAACTGTCATGATTGGAGGAAATGGAAAAGCGGAGTTGTATAGCTACAAGGCAACACTCTCTAAAGTAATGCAATTACAGACCCCGGTCAGTGAGACTGTGTAAAGATAATTCAAACCCTTTGACAACACTGGAATAACCTTTTAGTCATTACACATCTAAGGAAACGTGTTGTTTCTGTCAAGCAAACTTTGAACATTTTCTTGATGTGATTATAGTTACACAACTATGTTTCTGGCATTTTAATCACGAGCCCTCTTCAAATCATAGAACCACATAACTTCATTGTTTTGGCAGTAAACAATCTCAGCACAGACAATAAAGTTTCAGTGTTGAGATCCCCGAGTTCATAAACTTTCTAATAAGCACCTGATATTTTTCTGTCAGTTCAGATATGTTTTGGGAATAAAGAGGGAGAGTCATTGTTCATTCTTCCTGTGTTCAGTGATGGTGTGCCACCATAAGCAAACAATACAATTAAGGGTCACTTCTTATTAATCCATGTCTGAGAGGGGACATGGACGGACATGCAGTTTTGTGATTAGTGTCTGTCTAAGCAAACTGTCTTTGTGTTGTCACTAATAAACCATTCTGATTCAAAATAGCTTTTCAGCTTGTCTGACATAGGTAATCCTTAAAGCCGAAAATCAACTCAGTTCATTTGAGCCTATTGACAGCACTTTGCAGAAAGTAATAATAATAATTTAAAAAAACAAACAAAAAAAAAACAACTAATAAATTCTCTCACGCTGATTATTTGGGCACTTAGCAAAAATAAATAATTTTGGTAATTCTCACTGGCCTTAAACATGAAAAGCTTAGTCTGATTTCATGAAAAATAAAAGGTTATGTCTATTTATACAGAATATGTAAACTATCTTTTGGTTACAAATACACTGCTCAGTCTCTTCTGACTGGTCGGAAATGATGGAGTGCAAGGCGAGAGAAGAGTTCGTTCTTTTTGGAGGGCGTGTGCCAGACTAGCCACCAGGCAATGTGTCTCATGGTGATCCCATGAAATGAAAGAAGAGAAACATGGACTGCAGATGAGCCATTTTGGGAACTCCAGAACCAGTGTCTTGGCAGTCTCTGGTGAGGACAGTCGGCTTTGTAACTCAAGTGCACAACAATAACTAGCACACTAGGGGAATGGGCAAAAACAAACAGTGCTATAGCTCATTAATTCTGATGCAAAAATCATTGAACAGTTGCTGGGCTGTAGAATTTATATGCAACAAAGTTCTGATTTTTTTTTCTTTTTTTTCACAGTTTCTGGTTTATTCACTCGCTCTCTATTTAAAACATAACACAGAATGGTTATGTCATTGTATAGCTCATCATTGATCTTGAACTTTAAACCGCTGACTGTAAATAACTATGGATAAATCATCTGGTCACGTGAGACATAGATTTGTACAGAGAGCCGTTAAAGTCCAGTTTTCCATAAACCACATGGCGCCATGTTGCAAAGAGACAGGACTAAGCTGTCAAAGCCCAGGACAGAGCAAATGGCTAGCTGTCAGTCAAGCATGCCACATCCAGGCATCTGATTGGTCAGCTTTATTGCTTAATGTGTTACAAAACAAAAAATAAACCTGTATAGCTGTCATGAATGTAAAATCTAACTATGCACTAGGCTGTAAATATGTTTAATTCCAATGCAAACCCTTAACATGGGGCACAAAGGGGATTTGCTCTGTTTTGGAGCCAGCACCCAGTGGTTACTGAAGAAACTGCAACAAAATGTGCTTCTTGGATGAGTTTCAACCCAGAAATTGGTTCGTGGCCTTTTTGACCAAGTCCTCCATCATTGCAGAAATACATCTCACCTGAAGAAAAAATACTGAATAGAACACAAACAGAGCTTTAACTAGTAAAAAAAAAAAAAATTAAAATTAAAAAAGGGCATCCTTACATTAATAAGGTCAGAACATCCACTTGCCAAATAATGTGCATGTAGTATGTTAAACTTAATTCATATATTCAAATATGACACAATGATAAATTTAGCACTCTAAAGTCACTTCAGAGAACAGTGATATCCCCTCTGCAAAAGCTTAAGTTTTCCAACTTCCTCTTCCTCCTCCCTGGGGCCAAATTTGCAAAAGCGGGTCATCCCAGACTTCTTCTCCTCCCCTTGGTAAAGCAGTTTTATTCATCTATCATAAAGCTTCCCAGAGGATTTCCCCGCTGATGTAAATTGGGGTTCTCAAACAGGCAGAGTTTAGGGGAAAAAAAAAATGCATCTCCCAGCAAACTCTTCTTTTCTAACATCTCTCCATTGGTCTTTCCCTGACCCCTTCTTCCTTATCTGTCCGCTGTTTTTATCTGCTTGCCAAGGTCAGACAGGCTTGAGGCGATCGGCTGCGATAAAGACAGGATGTGGAGATGAGGGTGGGGAGGCAGAAGTATCAGTGGCAGGGCCGAGACGAGGCTTGGTCAAACAGGTCGTCCTGAGCTGCTGGTCATATATAAATGTCCTACAATGTATGAATCAATGTGCAAAATCCCCAAAAGAAATTATCGTGAGTCACCATATATTCTGTTTATCTATAATGGCTCTTACTTGCTGCGGTTTTACTCATTTTCCTTCCAACTCTTTCAGAATAGTTGATAAATGCTGTCAGGAAGAGAGAGAGCGATGGAACAGGAAGCATGTCAGTCGGAGAATGTTGACGGAGGGGAGGAGGAAGTCTTAGAACACCTGCACATTCCCGCACGAAGCTCTGGGGAGAGACAGATGCACCACAGAGACCAGCCCATCTCTCTCATTCCCTCTTTTTGTCTCCTCCACGGAAGGCAATGGATGATGTTTTTGAGAGCCCAAGGCTCCCGTTCCTTCAATATGCTCTTTGTGTTCTGCATACTGATTCTGGATTGACTGATTCACCCCTGGGCAGCTGTGGGATAAAGCATTCACAGTGGGTAAAGTTTGACTAATTTTGCATCTAATCATGGAAAAAAACAAAAAAAAACAAAAACAGTATAAAAAAGGCAACTGAAAGTGTTCCGTCAAGTCAATACATATTTTACTTCTTTCAATATAAATTTGTTCAGGAAAAAAAAAGGATAAATAGTACACAAAACAACAAGAGTTGTTTGCAAAAACAATAGTCTCGTTTGACTCAAGTTAAGCCTGAGAGTATGAAAGCAAAGACAATAAAGAGCGAGGCACCATAGAAACATCCAATAACACAAACACACAAACAAACATATTTCTTTTTCTGTCTCCACTAAGGGAACGGGAGCTCTATTAAATAATTCAAATGGCTGTCCTAAGATGCCAATCAGAAATACTACAGCCATAAAAGCTGTGTCTATACTTCGTGCAGAGCGGAGGGCCCTGCAGCAAATGAAGGCATTATTCTTGTTATACTCCGGAGGATGCAGCCGCGCTGATATTTCTTCTTTTTCTGCGCGTCGTCGATTTATTTCTTTATTTATTCTCTGGGTGCAAAGAGGGAGAGATGTTTAGGTTTTGAAGCAGGACATATCTGCAGGGGAAAGCAACTGTCAGCCTACTTTATACCCATTTGAATAGTGACTGCTTACTCCAAGGTGAAACGCACTGTTAGAAACTGGGTTAGGAGAAAAACTGCCAAGGCAGACTTGCAACAATGCTTGATGTAGAAGCATGATAAGCTCCTTCCCCAACCCCCACCCACTTTGTTAGGTTGTAGTAAGTTATCCGTGCTGCTAAAGAATGCATTATTAATCACTGATGTGGCCTGTGCTGAGACTACCATTGACTACCATTGTGCACATAAGAAATGTTAAACCTTGGACAGACCATTTGAGCTTATGATAAATAATAGATAGATATATGTACATATACAGGCTTTTATGAAAAGATAAATACACGACAGGTCAAAACATGTTTTGAACCACCAATGTATCAAAGGAACAAGCTGCATTTGGTTTCAAATGATGGCGTTAACATATACAAATCAGCATGACTTGTCTAAAGCGGGCCTGTCACCTATGAAACACATTTGGCCATACAACAAATACTAAAACTCCACTTTTGTCCAGGGGCCTGTTTCAGAAAGGATGTTCAACAGACTTCAAGTTAAAAAACAAACAAACTCAGAGTCAAGAAAACTGGAAGAGTGTTAAGTTTTCACTTTCTCATTGGAGGTTTAGAATTTTGACTCTGAGCTACCGTAACTATGCAAAGTTAATATCACTGTGATTTACCATGGTAACTGAAGGTAAACAGAAGACATGCTCCAACTCATCTCAAGTAGAGCTTTTGTTGCAATCACACAGTAAACAGACGGCTGCAGCAGTGAAATAAAAACAGTTGATGTGGGAGAAATTACAGAGTGAGTGAATGGAATCCTGCTTCCAAAAAATGTAATAAATAAATAAATAAAATAAGCAATTGTAGGCGAAGTATGAAACATAATGGGTAATTTAAACGTATCAGGACAAGTTGTACTAACTTTAACAATATTTCACCCCAGCTAAGTATAATAATTTAAGCACTTTCAATGGGACTATGGATGCAGTCAATACACCCAATCAAGTTGCAGGAAAATTTCTTTACTCACAGAGGTGGAAGCAGGATAAAAAGTTAATAAAAAGTTATTTTAAATCACTTCAAAATCATGCAAACTAATGTCAATTCTGCAAAATTACTCTTTGGTCACCCTTACATATGAGGCAATTGAACAAAAACAATAATAATAAATAAATAAACAAACCAATAAAAAGGTGGAAACAATGAGCCACTTTGGACCACTTTTCTCACAGCGCTGCATATCGTCTCCTTTCCAACAGGCTGTGTTCAGAACCACTGCTTTTATTAAGAAGACATTTGCATAGAAATGACAACCAATGAAAAAAGAAAACTCGATGTACTGTCTTTGAATCTGATATTTTTGAAGGATAAGATCATGTATATAGGTTATGTGATGTGAAATTAACCCATGTCAGCTTTGTGAGGGGCAGGAGATTGAGAGAAACTCTGTATGTGGAAATAAACCTGCTCTCTAGCAGGTTTAGTTCACAGTCAGTTACCATGGTAACAGACTCCAAGCATGAGATACCTCTGAAAAGTGCTTAACTGAATCAAATTCATTTGAATGTTGAATTTGCTTTGTCAGAGCAAGTTCAGCAAAAAGTTTGCACATCAGCCACTGTGCAGCTCATGTCCTTTGGGCCACATCAATGTAAGATATTTACCAGAGTGAGAAGTGCCAAAGGTAGCCAAGATTAAGCATGTTTTATTAAACGTTCCCCACTACAGTGGACATATGTCGTTGGTTTGATGTAGAGGCATGGCTGCAATGCGTCTGCTCTCTGGGCAGTCTGTAATTTACTTATTTCTCTATTTTTGTTCCTGTAAAACTTGGGCATTAGAACATAAGGTGGGGCTTGACGTGCTTTTACAGCGATGAAGTATGATCCACTGAAGTTTTGTTACACTTACAGTAAGAAGTATAGTTGCAATTTATTCTAGAAAACTCCTACCTGCCGCTTTCTGCTCTGCGTACATGTCAAACAGAGAGGAGAGGCTGGAGCTCAACCATAAATGAGACCAAAAGGTGGTCGTGAAAATTCTGCATCGCCCTTTCAGGGACATTTTGCTCAAATTTTGCTGGGAAAATTAATGAATAAAAAAATACTTCTGGTGTTGTGCTTTACAATGACAGGAAAAAGAATGGACTTTTATGTTAACACTTTTTTTTTCTTATTTCTATGAAAATGTCATTTATCTGATTCTTTTGAAATATTACAGTTAGGATTATGGAGAAGTGGGCAGGACTCTCAAAAGCTGTAACTGCTGTCTCTAATGGAAAGGAGTGGTTGATGGCAAAGGACTTACTCTTATAGCAATCTTCTGCAAAGTGATTATGTGTCTTATTTAATTGATTTGTTTACTTAGTCACTTAAGATTTGCCTGGATTTATTGTATATTTGTACACACGCTATCTTGCATAGTCTATTAGTTATCAGTTAACTTTCCACTGTGGCACAAATGAAACACCGCTGCACAAACTGTTACATATGTAAGTAACAGAACAACTCAACCAGACAAAAATTATGTTTATTTTATTCCTTTAATGTACCAGCCTGTGAGGTTTTAATTGATGAAAGCAAACACCATGCTCTTGTTGTATGTCACACATTGCTGAAGGCAAAAAATAACAGCAGATTAACAGACAGCACTATGTTTCCCCTGACAACATCTCTCATTTGTTGGGTTTGCTCATGCAGTCGCAGCAGTGAACTGTTAATCACAGAGAAAATGGAGAGAACGGGACTGGTGGTGTAAACTTTCTCCTGTGGAAGTTATTATTGCATTCTGTCATCTATATGCAGATGTAACAACATTGCACTGCGGGCTGTATTGATTTGTGAAATGTATGTTTGTTGTTTTTATTTTTTCTCCTTTCTTTAATGCATCTCCCCTATTACTGATTAATTATTTAGTTCAAACTTAGATTTCTGGGTTGTTTCTTTTGTGACCCACCAAGCGAAACCTGCCATAGTCCACTGGAGTGGCACAAGAGGAGGAGAGGAGAGGAGAGGAGGAGGAGGAGAAAAAAAATCTAAAAAGGCTTTTAGGAAGAATATTTATCCTACTTTAACAGAGAAAGCAATCTTACCTTCTTTGGTGAGGACTCTCAAAGCTCTGGAGTACATCTTCAAGCTGTGCTAATGGACAATTTAACCACCACTCTCTTTAGGCGCCCACTTTACTTTAAAAATTGAACCAATCCCCTTACCACCAAACCCACTGTCACTTATCTATTTGGTTACCTTGAGATGATTTCACCGTCTACTCAAGAAGCTTGTGTGTAATTACTGTATTCACTGTGCAAAGGAAAATAACCAAGGTCATAGCTTATTGATAAGTCCCCAAGGGAGAGTTCATGTAATATCCTCTGACTCCCTACAGGAGCCTCCACAGTTAGAACATCATCCCCTCACCAATTGAACTGTTCCACAGAAATTCACCCCTGCTCAAATAATGTATGTCAGGTACTATAGTGTTTCAGATGGGTGAAGAGAAACCCCTTGGGAATAGCACAGGTCCCACGTTACCCCCCCCCCCAGACTGAAACAAAAATGAAGCGAAAAGTCCTTGATGTTAACGTGGTTGTTCAGTTCAAAGATACTCAATTAGAAATTCAAAATGAGACATTTTTGCACATGAATGGGTCCTTTGCGCTAAAATATTGAAATGCAAGGAATGAATTTTGTAACGTGTGAACCATAATTTATAATTATTATTATTAATAGTAAATGTATTTGAGCTAATGGACGACACAATGCAAAATAAAAACAAATGACTGGAATGCAGGAGAATAGTTCTGTATGGAGCATGATGAAAATGAATGATAAACCACAAACAGTGAAGATGGGAAAAACTGAAAAGTGTATTCATTTTGAAGGGGAGAGGAAATAAGAAAAAACATACACCCAAAAATATATGCATACTGACAGTGTGCAGGCCCGAACCGTTCAAGAAGTCAAACAATATATGATCAAAGCATTTGTTAAGCAGGTCAATAATTCAAGAGAATAAATGTTCAGAGCATTTTCTGTGCAGTCCAAGATTCCAGTTCAAAAGTCTGTTATTTCAGAGTTCTTGGTGAATATATTTTCTTCAGAATTTCTTATGGTTCTCTCTCGTTCAGTTCTGTCCTCCCAGGACTATTATCCAATCTGAAAAGAGTCAAAGGGGAAGAAAAAGAAAAAGGTCCTACCAGCTTTCCATCAAGTTTCGGTTCATGATTTGGTCTGATAGTATATAAGAGCACGTCCTTGCAAATTCATCAAAGTGCACATTGTCCAGCACTTTAATCATAAGGGTTAAACTAAATTTCAAATCTGAAAACAAACAAACATTCTCCTAATGAAGTTCCGCGTTCGCAGTAGCAGAAACACCAACAGCTAATCTAATCGAAAACTGCTATAAACAAAAAAATATACAAAGCTTACAGCTGAGTCAAAGGCAACTTTTTCAATGGATTTAGAAGAGCAATACGTGGTCAGCAATTGGTGGCTTAGGACGCCAGTCTTCATCCCTGCAGCCCCCCCTCTTGGTCTGCTGACTAAAAAAAGCGATGGCCAATCTGGGAAGGGCTTATCAGTCATGTGACATTTGTTATATGGTGGTTTCCTTTAGTAACATGGGTTACAATTTGTTTTTTTGTTTGTATTTTTAGGCACATTAGACATTCATTCATAACAAATGTGTTGAGAAGTGTGCAGTTTTCAACAACTAGTCCTTGTAGTGGGACCGCTGGTGTGCACCTCCTGCTGACACGATCTGTTCAGCAGCCAGTGTTGCATCGTTTCTGTGGAGTAGAGCAAGGTTTTCCCTCTGTCCGTCAGCATGTGGTGCTGACTTCATGGTCCTTGCTGATCACACATCATTTTGGAACAGGTCTGCTCTGTATTCGAGCAGAAAAAACAAAAAAAACATTTAGGACAGATGATCCCCCTATCAAAAATGTCCAACAATAGTTACAAACATGCTGAAATTCCTCACTGAGAGGCCAGATTACATTTCTTCCAGCATCTTAATGGGTATTTAATGATCAATATATTGCTTCGAAAACACTAATCATTTGTTGTGCTTTTTGGTCTGTAAACACTGTAGACCTTGGTGGCCTCGCTCTCCCTCAATTGATCTACTTTCTCTCCTTAATCACAGTAAAAATGTCTCCTTTATTTATTATTTCAAGGCACGCACTGAGCCAATTACCTAATCATTATGGCAAGGCAGGTGGTGCACTAATATAAGATAATAACACACCTTGGGCATTCAGAGTCATCGCAATGCTCAGGGCTTTTTTTCTGAAACATTGCAGAGCACTTTGCAAGCCTAATTGGGTTGCAGAACACAGGAAGAAACGGGGGAGACGGAATATCATCATTCACTGGAAAACCTGTTAAGAGCATAACTTTCTTGGTTCTATATAATCAAGGCAATGAGAAGGACATCAGGAGCAGTTAAAAAGTAGATATGACCTGGAATAAAAGTGTTGCCATTTGGAAAATGAAAATGCACAGAAGCTTTAATGTAAATCTGAAAACAAAGGAGGAATTTTCCATGTATAACATGATCACCACTGGCAGTTTGAGTAAATAATAACCTCATTACCACTCAGCTACACCTCTATGGCATCTTCATGCCCTGACAGCAGAACGGTGCACTCAGCCATATCACAAAGACTATTCAGCACTAGCTGTGGAGAGGATGACAAAGAGGCCTTAACTTTGACTGGCCCTCAGAATTCTTAGAAATGAATCTGACCACGCATTCATGGAGGAAGATAAAGCCACGGTGGCCCGATTCCACAACACCCAGGATCCAAAGGACAAAAACACCTCAGACAGGCTAGTACTTCAAGATGCATCATGAACAAAGTGGGTACCCTCATAAACATCACTGTTCGACACAAAGGGAGCTATTCTACAGCTGTGTGTTGCCAGTTATCCCCCGGTGGACACTCAAGATGAATTTTGACACTGATGTTTTTTTTTCTTTTCTTTTTTTTTGTAAATTTTAGCTCAGAAAGCCCCAGGTGCGGATGTTAAGTTGCTTTTATAACTGCAAGATCGACTACTATTTGGTCTCTCCCTTTGTCTTCTGTCATCATTTTCTTGACTTTTCTTTTTGACTTGGCTTTGCAAGACGTTAACTTCAGCACCGTGAGAAGATACTTTGTTATTGAAGTGTCAGTGCTTAGAAAGCAAGATGTAGTTGTTGCAACAGACAACCGGGACGATGAGCTGAAGTTACTTTGAGTGGTTTTGCTGACAGTGGAGACAGGAGACTGAGAGCTAGATGACATTCCCTAAAATTAAATATTCAATAAAACTGAATTTGATATTTTAACATGAAAAATGCAGATGAGCCAATGGCTATTGAGTATCAGTTGCATGGGGACCAGAACTTGGCATCTGTACTTCTAAGCTTCATAGAAAACACTTGACAGTCCTGAACTATTATCTATTTTATGAAATTAATTGGAAAAAAAAAAAAGGTGAAGTTGTGTACTTGGGTTTCTTACAATACTGACTACAGCTATCCCAATAAGACAGCCACTGGAGTTTACTGAAATCCTTTTTCTAAGCCCTAGAAAGAGGGGGCTAAATGTCTGATTTGGATGAAACTGCCAAAGTAACTTCCAGAAGATCAACATAGATGTCTACATTTGTTCTGAGATAAATCCAAGTAACAATGCATTTAAGACTCAGAACATTAACACCTCAAGTTGTTTAATCACAACCATTGAGTAGGACTACAACCTTTACTTCAGAGAAGTTAGCTAGCAGTAACATTAACAAAGTTAAATAATGCTAACATTGTAAGTTTGCATCAGATGCTAAAGCTACCGATCACTCGTCTGAAAGTTATAGCTTTAAATCTAGTGAAAGATAGCTAGCAGCATCATATCTTCATAACCTCAGATCTAGCTAATATAAGTGTGTTATTCATAACATGCATAGGACGGGTTTATTTTGTGTATTTTTATTTGCAGTGCTTTGTCTCATGTTTAGTTTGGACTCACCTTTTCACATCATAGGTGACTGGACACAAGCAGCTGGGAGTAATTGCTGCAGTTGAGGATTATTTGTCAAATATCTTTCTGATTGGGCAAACAGGACGCACGCGGGAAATGTAAAAGACCAGGAAGAGAGTGGCTCAGTAGGTCGTTGTGGGGCTTAGAGAGAGGAGTGGAAGGAGGACAGCGGAGCTGGAGGAGCTGGCATAAAACTGATAGATAGGACGGATGGCGGTGGACGCTGGCTGATCGAGGAGGCTGACAGATGGAAGGCACTCACAGAGGGACAGGACGACAGAGCAGAGCAACAGAGTGGCTTGGGGATGATTGACGGCTCACTGAATAGGTAACTGATCAACACAGACGCCACCTCCTCCTCTTCTTCTTTGGGCTGCCAAGGCTCTTCACGTGGCTGGACCCCCGATGTGCAGAACTGATTAATTTAGCTGGGAATTGTCAGGCTGTGTTTGGACCTGGAACTTGGCTGTGACATGGATCATGGACAGGACACCGTGTTGAGAGAACCACCCGATTTTTAACAGTCTTCCTTTTAATATTTTGATGCTTTTAAACTCTTTCTTCTACAGTGGAAAATTAAATCTGGTAAAAGTAAATCACACCAGGTGTGTGACATGAGAACTTCAGATACGTCGAGCTAGATCTTAAGTTATGCAACACATCTCACGCATGCGATTGTTGACAAGCTGTCAGCGTTATTTATGAGAATGATAATGAGGTTAAATCCTGTTTCAATGCTCAATGAAAGGTGGTCCTCTTGTGTTCAAACGTTTTTCTAAAACATCTTGGGAGAGGGTCTTCAAACAGACAGTCACCAATGTAAACCAAAGGGGTAAACAACGTCAATTGCTTGTCAACAGGAGTTACAGGGTTCAAGATTAATAGCTTCCCCACTACCTGGGGCATGTAGACACTCAATTCAGGCACCAACTTACCTTATGGCGGCTGTCCAAACTGGGACAAACAACTTTTATAGATGTATTTTGTTAAAATTCATGGTGAATTTTAACAAAATATGTTGATCAGAGTTCTATTGTTTCCGTGACAACCGCCATCTTGTGAATGAAAATATGCCCCCTGCACAGGCCGATGCGCATGTTCATTTTCGTGACACTTCCAAGGCCTCTCCATGTACCACATCGCAGCCATTTCTGTACAGGGCTACCAGATCTCACTGACAGTTTCCAGCCCAAACACGACATCAAACCCACCCAACTTATTAAAAACCAGCCGAAAACTCAGAGGGAGACTTGTGTTAAAACCATAAAGTACTAACATGGCATTAAAGTGAACAAAATTTAATTATTTTATATACCATCCATCCATTATCTATACAGACTATTTCCAGTACAGGGTCACGGGGGTCTTATTTTATATACATAAAATAAATATGAATATATCACATATTACATCCTGCAAAATATAAATTAAAAAAATATTACACAAATGACAAATAATTCACATCCGTATTAACTTAACTACAAAAACAAATATTATTATATTTACAAATATTCATTATTCCACATATTTTGGTGTAAAATTGTGGGCAACCATCTCACTGGCAGATTTCTCTATTGGTTGCCTGACTGGGCAACCACCACATCAAACCCGTTAGCAACAGTAACTAAGGGGTGGGTGGGGACTTGCCAATAGGTCAGTTGCATCACCAATACTGAATCTGTTTCCATGTTCAAAGAAGACATATTACCCCCCTCCCTTTTTTTTTTTTTTATTTTGGACAAAAACACCAAAGTGAGATAGTGCAGAAGCAGAATTTTCAACCATGGTTTTACAGCTCTGTTCATATCAACTGATTTTAAGTTGAATCAGCCATTTGCCTCTTCCTCACACAGTGTCCCTCTTTTAAAACTGATGTTAAAGCTTTGTGCTACCTACTGCTAAGGTCCATCAAATGCAGAATAATGTGAAGTTCAGTTCAGATAAATATGGGGTACATGGAAAAAGTTACTCTGATCCAGGTCCAACATGACACAGGACATTATAAATCTGAATGGTTCACCTGACAAGGTATGTGTAAACTTTTTTTTTTCTTGCATTGCCCCTTTAAAACGAATGGTGAGGATTTGAATTTTGCATGTGCAGAAACGTGACAGGCTTGATCCACCTGATTAAAAAAAATAATAAAAGGAAGAAAAAAATTTTCTCTCTGTAATTTGTGGTTGATAAATAAAAACATTAACATCTATGAAACACACCTATGAAAGAAAATGCAAATTAAAAGCTCAAAGCCTTGTGTCTCCTCAGCAGCACCATGAATTTCCATAGAAACTGTGAGGATGAACACTCCCTGAAATGTTTCATATCATTTCCAGACGCCACTCTGCACTGTCTGCACATTTTCCTGCATCCTATTTCTCGACTCCAAGTCAATAAATACATCTTATGAATGCATGATAGACGAAGAACACTGTCTGACACTGCATGTGTCAGACAATAAAATACAGATTTAAAACTGCTGATTTTGACTGCAGAGGACATTTTCTTATAACATTTCTAAAGTGTACTGCGTATTGTAGATCTAACTGCTGCAGCAACTGAAAGTCATCCAGATCTGAGGACAGAGTTTGTTAATATGCGCTCTTATTAGGTTCTTGATGCTCATTTTCTTCTCATTGTTATCTTGGGACTAAAAATTGTCTCGTGACGATTGACAGAAGGTGACATCTTAGTCCCTGCTATGAAAAAGCAAATCCTGTGTGCTCATTTCACCATAGCACTTGACAAGCAAAGAATCCAGGAGTGAGCAATCACTAGCTGCTGAGGTCTTATAAAATGTAGCTTCCTGAGGAAGCAAACTGACAGTCATGAGTGTCCTACAAAGTTTGCTTCCATTACAGTCCCCTCTGCCCAAGTCACACATCTGGTATTCATAGAAACAACATTTAACACACCCTTTCATGGAGCTGTGGCGTCTTCCTCTCATTAGATTAACACTTCCGAGGGCCAGGATGCTGTTCTCCTGCCTCCGTTTTTGACTGACATGGTGGTTATGAGCAACAATAGCTGCTAGTGCTCCAAGTGAGCTTCTAAACGAACTGACAGTGGCAGTGTGAAGACAGCTCGAACCAAACCCACGAGCAACAATTGTATACAAGGGACTTTATATAGAGTGATGAGGCCTGAGGAGTCAATGTGATTGATGCACAGTAATCAGCACATAATTCCTTACGTTTTATTTAAGACACCCGCTCAAAGGGGCTGTTGTGACTGCTGCCACTGAATTATGCTTGTAGTTATACATTTTCAGTTTGGCCATAGACAGAGGAAATTAGAGCCGCGCAGGAAGTGAAAAATGGTCCAACATCCTGTCGGACACCAGTTTGTAGTCGTTTAGGGAAATGGCAGTTGTGAGTAGCCAAAGCCAGCAGCACAAGCAAAATGGCAGCTAAACGGTCTGTCTGTGCCAGGGCTGCCTTATCCAGTACATTTTCACCCTAAAGGTATTGTCTTGGCCTTCGCTCTTGGTCTCACCTACAGTGTAAAGCCTCTTCTTAAGTGAATCCAGTTCTTTCTTTCTCTCTTTTTTTCTCCATTTCTATTACTGTTCATAGCTTACCCTTTTAAACGCAGTCTAAACTGAATTGAACTCATCAAAACACCCAGGTATTATGTGTAGCAGCAGCAAAGAATAATAATAATTGTACAAAAAAAAACAAGTCTGAATAATATATTGTGGAATTTAATTGCTTGTTCTGGGCAGATAAACTCCAAATATAAATGACAAATGCTCCCTGAATAGGTGCTGGAGGATTACTTATCACACCACACACACACAACCCCATTTCCTAAAAAGTTGGAAGAACACAATAATTTACTAAATCGCTTTAATCCTACGTTTAACTGAAAACAGCATAAAGGGAATTAATCAAATTTCTGGACTCAGAAATCTGAAAGCATATATTGAATATGAAGTCAGTGAAATGTTTCACAGGACTCAGCCAACATGACAATGAAAAAATGTTAAACATGTTCCTGTTGAGAAACAGTTTTTGTCGAGGCTTTGGAAGAAGAACATTCAGACAGATTTAAATGTGACACTTTGCTACATTTTTACACTGTGACCAGCAATGTAACACGTTTCATGTACAATATTATATTGAACAACTAGATGACAGTTGGATGTTTGCCAATATCAAAAAGTCTGACAGTTTTGATTTAAGGACCAATGACTGAATACAATAACTTCAATTCAAATCAAATCCCAGTAAGGAGGTACGGTTTTATTTCTGGGTTCAACAAGACAAATAAAAACAAAAGTAATGTTGCTAAAATTAGAGTACAAAAGGCCTCTTATAGGAGGATTACATGCATTTACATGAACTTATGTCTGATTGATATTTCAATTTTGTAGCACTGCTACCAGATTGTACCAGATCTGTGAAGCCTTAAGCCTGATACATACTCCACAAGAACCGAGAAATTTGTTCTTGTTCTCTTGGAATGGAATTACTAATATGGTGAGGACCAGTCTACTAGTCCTTCAGGTGTCTGGAAGAACTCACAAAAATCTCCTCTTGTGCCATGTGCTACCCGAGACGCTCGGACTCCTGAAAGTCTCCCTGGGTCTTCAAGGTTGCTGTCTCCTTCCACTTGTTTTCTCCACTCTCCTAGCTGCAGGTCTCCAGATACAGCAGCTGAGTCTGTAAAGTTCGCAGGGATGTATCTCGCAGCTGGAGCATTAGCAGAATCTGTGCACTTGAGGTAGCAGTAGAATGCAAAACAGGCCTTCACCATATATCTGGCTTTATCTGGCAAACGCTATCAGGCGACCAAGGATCCTCCATCTTGCCGCCAAGATACCAAACAAGTTTTCGTCCCGTTTCTTTGTTGTGTTTGTCGATGTTGCTTGGCTACTGTGCTGTGTAGAAGAGCTGATATTTACGCTATTTCATGGTGCTTTCCTGAGAGATCACAGAGGCAGCAACAGGTTGTCATATTCTGACTTGATTGATCCAAATTTCTGATACTGCTTGATATCTGTCGCAGCATGGTTCCATCTTTAACTTTTTTCTCCTGTCTCATTGTGAGATCTATGACCACCGTTTTACAATGGCCATTTTTTATCTCCAAGGTTGCCCATCGTCTGAGACATAAAAACCATAGCTACAGTGTGAATCCAGCACTCGGGAGTTGCCACAGCCAGCCAACAACACACCCACCCCCTGAGAATGTTATTTCATTGCGCAAGCTCACAACAGAAGTCAATTAAGGTGACTAAAAGTCTATACTTTATTTTTTTTCAACCCCCCCCCCCAAGAAACTAAATACTATTTGTTATTTATTTTATTTACATAACGACATGTCATTTCTGTCTCTACATTCATTTACTATTCTCTTCTGCTCTCTGTTTTGCGCATGGCAGAATCTTCCCAATGCCCAAAGGCACACACACATGGAAACGTACAGTAACTCTAGCCAGCGGATGGAGTGTGTGTGCTGGTCTGCTGAAAAGTAGACACAAATATCTGCTTTCAAATTTTCAGCTATCACTTTTCAAGCCTAAAGCCAAAGTGTCACAAACGTGGAAAGCAGCTGTGGTTCGGTTTTGCAGCAGCTCATTTTTTTCCTCAAGACAAGTAGTAAGTCCACGTGAGGAAGAGCTGCCTGCTCAGCTGGATTTGTGAAACATTGTGATTTTATGCTGAAGGCCACGTGACAGGAGACAAGGGAGTCTCTTCATTTAAAGATGTATATTTTCACCATGTCTTATCTTTTCTATAATTATACATGACTAAAAAAATAAATAAAATACATGAATACCATTATTCCTTTAAATCAACACGACAGAACTTGAACCCCCCACAAAAAAAAAAGAAAAAGTTTCTAAAATCATTTTACCAGTAGTTTGACTTATAACAAGACAGATCACATGCGTGTCTGTTACAACCCCAACCCAGGAATCGGGGGGGCTGCACCATAAATTGAGTCCCAGGAGACAAGTAGGTGGCTTAACAGAGGTTTATTTCAAAGATCAAACAAAATAAAAAAACAATTAAGGGCCCCACAAACAATTCAGAACCCCCATAGCACAACCAAACAACACTAAGCCAAACCTCAACACAAAAGGGACAAATCTAGTCCATACCCAAAACAGCAAGGTAGGACAAATAGCAACCTTAACAGTCCAAGATGATATAAAGAAACCCCACCATGTGAGGCATCCATGCAGAAACCTCAACCCAAAACTGCCCCCACTGAAGGAATGAGTCCAACAGTCTTTTATAGGGTGCAGGTGTGCCTTGTCATCAGCTGATTGGCCTGGTGACTTGATATCCTGCCGGTCCAATGGTTTTGAAAATGCTTCTCAGCCGTCCAATCAGAAGGGTGTGCTCCCACAGTGGAACCTGCATAATGTAAGAGAGACTAAACAGCCTCTAGAGGCCAGGGGGCGTAACAGTGTGGCATTGTTAGTCCATCCCCTTAAACTATATGAGGACTCTAAGATTCAACCAGACCTGCTGGCGGGTCGCCCTGCCAGAGTTGTCAGATGCCCGGAGAGAAACCAAAATTAGTACGAACCACTTCTCCACATCTTTCCTATTTTTATAATTAATATGTCTGAAACTACGATTTCGGAAATGTGAAATACGTCCACAACTAAAATAGACAAAACTGGTAGAAAACTGCCAAAATTTATACACAAAGTTCCAGAAAGTAAAGCAGCTCAAACTCACTTATAATAATTTCAACATGGCAAACACGCTCATTGTGTTTAAAAGTGAAGTTAGCCAGATGCTAACGAAGATGAATGCACATGATCACAGCAAACGTCATGGCAGAATCAGCAAAGAAGTGGAAGAGGGTTTTGTCAGAAGAGTTGAGAAAAAGAGTGCAATCAGCAAAATCCCATATAGGCTATGCATCAATACTGGACTGGAATGTACTCACTGGCATGAGCTGAGACCAGAGGAGGGCTGTTATTCAGATATATCCTAGCCTTGCTGATTTTGGATAAGTCTTTTTTTTTTTTTTTTGCTTTCCATGTCCTGTATATTCCAGTTTGGTTGACATCTATTTCTAAGTTCTTTGTCTGCTCACTGGTTCCTAGTTTAGTTTGTACTAAAAGCGAATATTTACAAAGATGGGAACAGACATTTGCGCTTCTCAGTCATAGAGGATGCTAAAGAGCACAATCTTGCACAGTCTCACTTTAAGTGTTTGTGTGGGTTTGTTTCAAAAACCAGCATCAATTTGGGGATTGCATTAAAGGGTACATCCCTGCAAAAAAGCCTGAGAACAACTGCATTAGTTGACACAGTGCAAGTAAGATATCATAAATACTGCACAACAATGTATATACACAGGTTTTGGACCAGACATACAGTTAAGAAAGAAAAAAAAAAAACTAAACAGAGTTTCTTTCAGGAAGGACCTTGATGGCATTCTACACGTATTACAATGTATTACAGCAGCATAGTTCTGAAGTAAAAGAGTCAAGGTGCTAAACTAACCTGCCTGGAGTCAAGATCTGTTACCCACTGAAAATATTTTAACTAATATGAAGATAAAATAATAGAAAGGAAGCTCTGAAAT
>JBAMYA010000010.1:7061183-7076618 GCA_037176975.1 Arrhamphus sclerolepis
TCAATCAATCAAACTTTATTTATAAAGCGCTTTTCATACAGCTGTAACAAAGTGCTTTACATAATAAAAACAACAAAGAAAACAACAACAGCAAAAAATAACAACGAAAAAGCCATCACACACCAAAGGAGATAATAGAATGAAAAAAAAAAAAAAAAAAAAAAAAAAACTTTAACTGAAGATCAGATCAAACTTTATGGAAAACTGAATAACAAGACTAGAACTGGCCCTTAAAATTGACCTCTCAATTGTGCGTTATAAACAGTAAATTCAAGATGTACTGATGTACGCATAATGTACATAGAGAAAACCAAACCCTGCCTTTATGGGAAGACTCACAATGCTTCAGTGGCTCTATGAAACAACTCATCTGAACTGTGAATAGCAACTGTAACTTAGTGAACAAAAGCAGTGACATTGTGACCTGTAGTGTCCACAAATGAATTTAGACACAAAATAGCGATATATTGCAGACGAAACACACACTGCTGCAAAATTTTCTTTACGAAATTAAGGGCTAATATCACCATGTCCTTGCAAAAGTAAAGCTGTAAAACTGTCATTGTAGCAAAACTGTGCACTGCATTGTATTGTATTGAGTTTCATATTTATTTGTCAATGAAACAGCATCAATGCAAACATGCTTCCACAGCTTTGTGAGCATCAAGTCATCTGAAATGTTTGAAAAATGTGTTCCGGAATAGGAAATTATGATACATAAATCTTGTTTCTTATAAATACTTAGAAAGCGTTGCTTGTTGCTTGTAACTCAGCCTTATTTCCAGCATAAAATGAAGAAAAAGTAATTTCACTCAGATGGAAACTGTAATCTCGACATGACCAGCACAATATTGGCAAATACTGTACTGAACAGAAAAAAAGAATACTATATTTTGCTTAGTGTGCCAGAGATCACTCCATAAGTGAGATACAGTAAATGCCACTCAGGTATATGTTAAAAATAAAGTGTCAAGGACATAGTTGGCTTGGCAAATAAAACAGATAGTTTGGCAAGACTGGACAGTTACAGCTTCACTAAAAAAAACTTAAGCTAAATTACATAAAATTATAAAGTTTTATTAAGACCTAGGCCAGTTCTACAACACTGAAACACACGGGAGCAAAGAAAATTGGCATAAAACTTTGAGGTTGAACATTTTTAACAAGCTGCTGTATCTTCATACAGATAATAATGCTTGACAGAATTTGAGTAAATGTTTTGCATGCACAGCGTCGGATTTCCAGCTGTTGGTCTCCAGAGGAATGCGCCTTGTCTGTCAAACCTTCTTGTCCTTTGTTGAGACAATCATCACTGCGACGTGAAGCAAAATGCGAATCGCTTACTAGTGCAGCTGCGGAATAGGAGAAAGGACCTGACAGCATCAGCACATTTTTGCACTGCGCTGCTATCTCGTATCAGCCTCTCATCTGATGATTCTGATATTGTAGATTTCTCTATGAAATAAACATGTGTGTGTGTGTGTGTGTGTGTGTGTATGGGGTGGGGAGGGGGGAGTTCCAAGAGCAGACACAGATTTGATCACACATTCAAGGAAAAGCCAAAAAGGGAAAGCAGATTGGATGCCCGAGACAAAATAATTGGACTTGTGTCTGTAAACTGAGTAGACACAGACCCATTTATCTCCCTGTCTGAAGCGAAGGAGCAAAATCTCACTCAGAGAAAGGTCATGGTAAAGAACTGACTGTGGTGAAAAAAAACAGACTATTGCTGATATAAGAACATGATGTCAGAACTCCTCAGCTTAGTTTTAGTTTCCCTTTCCATTGTATTATATTGTATTCTCCATATTCATTGATCTGCTTCCCAAATGTATTATTTAGAAACACAAAAGGCTGCTGGAAAATAATTTGTCAATTTCTAGCATTTTTCAAGGCAATATTTACCACTTTGGTAAGATTTCCATCTTAAGTTTAAGGTGTTTTTTCCATATTGGAAAAGAAAATGTTTCTTCAGGCACATCTCCATCTATTGCTATTTAAAAGTTAGAAATGTTGGTTCATAGAGATAAACAGTAGCTGGCATCAACAAAATGATGCAACTGAAAAAGCAGCAGTCAAATCTACAATGTGGGATAACAATCTGTAAAAATCCAGAACCCAAAACCTGGTTACAGGAAAAAGTTGTCAGTAAAAAGTGAGAGTTTAGAGCCAGGGATGTTGTAATCTGCCCTTGAAACATTTTTGAAAAGTCTTGTGTGAATTCATATGTTGTGTTTCTGTAACTTCTCACTTATTACATTTTTTATTCCTTACTTTTCCAAATCTAAGTGTATATTTAAATTGCCACATAACTGGTCAAAAATTGTAGAACAACCCAATCGTTCCCCTTTTTTTGCTTAAAATTAAGCAGTTTAATGTCTCATATTCTGAAAAGAAAGCATAGAATAAATAAACAAAGTTTAAATCAGTTTATGAACCAGCCTTTGACTCAGAGTAGCCACCTGTGGTAGCCATCACAGCTGATCACACACTTCTTTCTACAACAGAAATCAAGTATTCTTCAGAAAGGTCTTCTCAACTCTGTTGCAGAAGTTACTGTGAATGTGGCAAGTTGCCTTTATGCCATTTGAGCTACTGGACTTGAACTTAAGAAAAAAACAAAAAAAACTGGCAGAATTTGGGTTTTGTAAAACTTTCGATCAGTATATTTGATTTTTTTCTTCTTTTTTTTTCACCGAGTGGACATGGAAACCCGATCATCAAATTTCATGTTTGAATCATGTCCCTGGTCCTAAATCAAATGCATATCCAGAAGTTAGTCATGCAAGTGGGAATGGATATACTGTTTAAAAAATCACCCAGCTTGTAGATTATGCCCCAGTCAGGTCTTCCAGTTAAAATTACCAGTGTGTATTTGGAGTTACTGGCTGGTTACGTGCCATTTCAGACCACTGTCCACTTCACATGGAAATCTGATGCAAGACATTTTAGATAAGAAGGTCAACTGTCAGATCGTTACCACATCAGAATCATATTGGAACCGGACAATGTAGCTATGGTGAATGTGGTTTAAAGTGGCTGAAAGTCAAAGTGGTGGATCAACATTCTGGATGCTCAGACCAAGCCATAATTCACCAAAATTGAATCTACTTTGCGGATGACGTGCTTGATGTAATGACTGCCACAGCTAGAGAGCCCCCACCACTCTGCAGTAGCCTGTGACACGCCTCCCCAGAAATATCACATCATTTTGATATAAACATATTTTACAGGAAAGACGAAATGGTCCAAAACTGGTGAGATTCCAGAGACTTTACTCCTGCTCTGCATGTTCCTCCACCATCAAAGGACTCACGTTCCACACAAGCTCCTTTTTTTCTTTTTTTACAGTGTAAAATAAAAGAAGAAATATAAAAGAAAATTTAGCTTTCTTAAGATCACATGGATTGATTGAGCCGGGCGCACTTCAAGGTTTGATTTTGATTTTTTTTTCTCTTGTTCTCTCTTATTTGGCCAGAAGAGGCAGCACTGAAACACCAGAAAGTGTTGGGGGGCAAAAAATAAAACAAAAAGAAAAGCAGCTGTCAGGTAAATAACAGGATCCACTCAGGTCCACACAGAAACCACGTCCTGTACATCGAGATTACCCAAAACTGCAAATTACATGGCACTGCATCAAAAGATAGACAGGTAGGAGGAAAAAACCCGAAGAAGACAGAAACAAGACAAGAGGAGAGAAACAGAGAGGAGAAGCAGAAAAGAGGGAAAGCAAGTGGAAACTGCACATGGAGCTTTGTAAAGGATCGGGGATGAAACATTGCCTTCCTTATAAGATGATTATGTTGTTAAATGAGATATGGCAATACTCTTGTAAGCGCTTAATCCAAGGATCTCCAGCTGCCATGCAAATGTAGCACATGTCAGCAGGATGACACAAAGCTGCGGAATGAGCAACCAAAATTCTGCTCATCCCCCATTTCAGCTCGTCTCCCCTCAGATTCTATTTCATTTCATTTCACACAGAGGCCCGTAAGTCGCTGGAGCTGGCTGTACTGATTCTGTCATATTGAGTGGGAGCAATGGCAAAGCACACAGGTGGTCCAAACTACTGGCCACAAAATAGTTTTGGCTTCTTTACAAAAAAAAAAAAAAAAAGCTTTTTAATAAGGTGCCAATTTTTCTCAAGGCTTTTCTGATGTTGGCCAAAACTTGGAAATGCTTAGATTTTCAGACCGACTTCTGAGAATCACTTTCAAGTTCCTCTAAGCTTGGCTATGCTTTCATGCAGCTCTCTGGGCATTCCCAGCTGGGATGTTAGGGGCGAGTGGACCGAAACAGAGTGGATTTCCTATGGGAACATTAAAGTAAAATGTTTGACTCGGCCTCTCAGGATTCACGTCAATGACATCATGACTACGGGAGTGCAAGTGAGCACCACTACAGGCCCATTAAATCAGATAGCGTGATCATCGACTCTAATTTGCCATCAGTCTGACTAATTGCATCTGACTGTCGACTCCAGAGAGTAGCGTAATTCTCTTGAATTGGTTAAAGTGACTGTGATGAGGTATGCTTGCACCAGTTTAATGGCAGGTGATGTGGGATTTGTTTTGCCTCTTCTTTATTGTTAGTGTTCCTTTCAATGGGAGAAGTGGAAAATCGCTGCGTAAATGCAATGCATTATATGCATCTTCATTAGTTAGCCAGCTGCCTAAACACATAATCCTCTCCGAGTTTTTGACGTATCCTTTAAACGGGATAATTTCACTCCAAATACAAAACAAATGTAAGAGCTGAAAAGAGAAATGACCACACAGCGCACTGACATCAAGCTTGTCGAATTACAGTTGTCGAAAACATTAACTGTTCAGCCTACTGGGAGGTGCTTTTTCATTGCAAAAAAAGAAAAAAAAAAGATTCCTCTAACTGCCCTTTTGCTTTTTCCTTCCCCTTTTCTTTTATCACTCCCCCCCCCCACTCCCTTCCACGGCTCTCAGAGCTTTGTGCTCATGTTTGAGTTCTCGCTGGCTGACAGGTTGTCACAGATAATAAGTTTTAATTCCCCGCGCGGGACTAAAACTCACTTGCCTTGTAATTTCCTCATAATTTTATTCCCTTTTGAAGCCCTTGAATGTAGATTGGTGAGATGTCAGTTATAAGTGCAGTCAGATGAGATACCAACACATTCTGCTCGGCTAAAACCGGACCCTTTCAAATTAAAAGGAATAACTGCCGTGTCTTACGCTTTAATTTGAATCTGATATTTCCACATCACACATGCATGATTTTTTTTTTTTTTTGAAGTTGCTTTTAATGTTATTTTATTTATTAGGTCAATGACACTAATTTGTCGGTGCCATCTGGACGCTGAAACCAGGTGGAGCAGGCTCGGCTGAGTCATATGATCTCACTCCAACTCCTGATCCCCATTTGTCCCAGTGGTGATGTGTCTAAACGCACCACAGCAGCGCTGATGGACACTTTGCCTTGAGCTTCTGTTCACCCCTTCCACCCCTCAATGCCACTTTCTCCTCAATCCAGAATAATGAACCTTTCAGATATTCAGCTCAGGGATCCCAGCCCAGTGGTGTGCTATGCAGCCCAGATTTCTCGCCTCCGCCTCTTGCTAAAGCTTTCACTATAGCCACGGAGCTTCCAAGGCCCCTGAAAAGAAATCACAGCTCTGTCAGCCAAGTGTGGCCGCTGTTTCAGCAGGATAAGTTGGCGAGGGGAATATTGTCTAAGTCCCGCTGAATGTAAACGAAGCACCCTTTGCTTGTCACCCCGGACGCCTGGTCTGGCTTCTGCTTTGGATGGCTGGTTAGGCATTCTCTACCTCATAAAGGATGCAGCTGTGCTGTTTGAGAGAAGAAAAAAGGAGAAAAAAAGAAAAAGAAAAGAGGGCTGTTGTGAATTTATGCCCAGGTCGTCTCAATTCCAGAGCAGAATTGTCACAGGAAGATTCAGAGTTTCTCAGAGCCTTTTGATTTGATAGGTTGCCTTGTTTTACAGCCGTCCAAAGCTGGGAAACTTACATGTTCAGCGTATACCAAGAACAATCTCTTGAGGGCATTTGTATCAGACATGGAGATTACTACATTCAAGACCAATGTATGTGTAAAGCATTAGTAGCTTTTTCTATTTCCGTGTCATGGGTGTTCTTTGACAATTCTCTCTGGATCCCATGTGATGGATGCTCTTAATGAAGGGTGTTAATTTAAAGTCACCTGGAGGCTACAGCCTTTTCCATCCATACGACTGCACCATCGCCTCTCCTGTGTTCTCTGCACACTGACAGAGGAAGGCCAAGGGAGAAGTGAGGAGATGGAATTGGATTTGAAGCTCTGAGGCAGGTAATAAAACGCAACACTCCCACACACCAAGGAATGTGATTTCCCCAAGTACCCCTAGCAGACATGTTGAATTTCTAGCTGTAATGTATAGGCAACCAAGCTATTCATAACATGGAGGGGCCTGGTGTGTACACTAGCTGAAACTTGTTTTCTCATTAAAAAAAAAAAAAAAGACTCAAAAATGTGCCTTGAACTTTAATCATGCCATATGTAATGTACTTTCATTACTTACACGAGCCCCTTCTGAGAACCTTCTTTGTTGCCAAGGCCTACTGTGCTGGCGCAGTCATTTCATTCAGAAACCAACGCTGAAGCCTTTTTGTTATGATGGAACTTGAGTAAATGATGAGAAAGACGGGTTGCTTTAAACATCAAATCCAACTTAAGAGCCTCAGATTTGATGTCATTAAATCTGCCCCCCGTCTGAGCGTGCGAGCATTCAGATTATAAATATTATGCAGGCACATCATGGCACAGGCGGAAAAATAAACACATTCATAATGGTGCTTGAAAATTTGGAAACCCTCTATATGTGCATACCCTTTCTTTATATATATTAAATAATTCAGTTTATCAGTTTACATGCCACTACCATCTGTAAACCATCCCGTAAAAACTAAAAACTAAAACTAGTCAATACTGTTCAGTAGTTTTGCATCAGCCTTTTGGATGTAAAGGTTATGTTAACATTAGCTACATTCACTGTGCAGTGCATGAGCAGAAAGGAATTTTATTAAAAATAATCCAATCTCCAATGAATTAAAAATAATATTCTTAGATTTAGTGACTGCTTGAATAACTTGTGCTTACTCTCACAGCCAACAACAGAACATGTGGTGTACTTTGCTCATGGCTGAGACATTTTTTGGAGTAGGACTGTAAAAAGTTGTCCAAGCAAGTGAGTGAAATTGGCGGGCTTCAGGGCAGCTGCTCAGTCTTGCTTGTAGGCTGGCAAAACTGCCCATTAGACCTCATTATGCAAATGCTTTACATAGCGATTTTGTCAAAGAACGTAAATGAGGAGAGGCCTGGGCTTCACTTTGTTTTCTAAGCCTTTCTCTAGAGTCTTTTCTGTGAGAGAGATTGGATCCCTTTGGTATGAAGTTAATATACCTTTTATATGAAGAAAGAGAAGCACAAGGGCCTCCTTAAAGGAATATTTTCAATCGGATCTAACTTGCCTTTACGACTCAGATTCAGAGATGCACTTCAGATAACTAAAGCTGTTTTTCTTTTCTTCAGTTTCTTTTGAAAGAATATTTGCTTACTTTGAGAAGGCATCAGGCCCTGCGATGGACTGGAGACCTGTCATGGGTGTACCCCTATCTTTCACGAGAAGAGAGGTAGGATTGACTCCAGGTGACTCTGCACAGGAATGGATGGGATGGGATGGATGGGATGAATGGATGGATGGATGGATGGATGGATGGATGGATGGATGGAGAAGGCATCATCTAGCTCTCATCATCTACTGATATAATCATAAACTACAATTATTGTATAATAAGAAGATCAAGGAATGAGCCGGAATCAGAGCTAGAGGTGGTGGAACCGTCACGTAAGCAGCTTCACAAAATTTCATCCAAAATTTCAGGATTTCAAGACATTCCTTAGATTATATCTTTCACCGCCTCTCTGCAAGACTCTGAGGCCATGACACTTATTTCAGGTGACCCATCTCTGTGACGTCAAAGACGGATGAAATCCAACCTGAAAGCTGACGCTGATGTGATAGGCATCTGGTTTAGGACCACGTACGAAAGTGACCCAGGACTGATGTGAAAAATCAGATTTCAGACAGCCATAAAAAAATGAGATATTGGCAAAAAAAACTATTTGAATTGGCTCACTTTTGTCTGCAGTATGAATGTAGCCTAACAGGCTCAAGTAAGTAATGACGGTAGGAAAAAACAAGCAAACAATATACTCGTTAAATCTTTGACAGTGTTGTAGAACTGGCTTAAACTCCACCCTATTGGAGGACGTATAAGGTTTCCTCTCTGCTGTTTAAAGCAAACTGTTGTGTTTTGTCAGACTCTTCCCACAACAGAGAAGTAAGATGGAAGTAAAAAAAAAAAAAAGATTTTGTGGCAGCATGTTAAACATGGCCAGCAGCAGGTGCAGGCATGCCTAAGCCTGACCTTGCAGAAAGGAAGCATACATCAGTTTCCCCTTCAATAGTTCCAGAGTGGTGTCTGGGGAGAGTTGGGGAGAAGGGTGTCCATGCATGAGGACCTTCAACAACTCTATGCAGGCCACTGGAGCAGCAGAAATGGCCCAAGGCTGGAAATAAGCATTGTACCTGTCTCATTGACACTGATCCGCCTCCCTTAAATCCCTGCACAACCTAAATAAAGCAAACTTGGCCCACACAGGTAACAAAGGTTGAAGAAGATGGAGGTTTTCACTTTATGTCATCTAAATGATATTGAATTCCTCCAGAGAGGTGCAACTTTCAGTTTCCTTTACCTCCATATCTGTATTGTTATTTAACACAAGATCCTATTTCTGATATAAATGGGAATAATAAGAATTACAATTCTAAAGAATATGTTTGCATTTCTTCTTTTAAATGAAAATGCAGTGAGTATAGAGCAGCCACCCTCTTGGTTAATTCCCGATGAGCCAGTTGGTGAAGAAACATCATTAGTTTATTTTAATGTGCCACGATGGAAGTTGACTGACACTAATGGGGGGGCTGCATAAAAAATGGTGTCAATCTTGGTACTGTGATGCTTCAGTGAACAGCACATTAGTGAGAAAAGTATTTCAGGTCTCCAGGTGTGCCTTCCTCTTGAGCATATATGAGAAGGGCCGAGACAATTGAAAATGCGGTTTCAGTAAAATTGGAGAAAACTGAGAGCACACACTGTGAAACAGACAACCTGCAGTACATTCAGGGAATGTCTCAATCCCTCTGTTGAGCCTCAACCCCAAAGATGCATTAGCAGGAGTGCTGAATGGATTTTCTTTTCTTTTTTTTTTCCATCCAGATATCCACAGTCAGCAAGGAAGAATTGAGAACAGATGACCATCACTCGATCAAAGGTAATACTCACAGGAATGCTAACGCAGCGGATTGTTATTGTTGTTCAGAAATACTGGTTATTGCAGAGAAGATTAATCAGCAATTTGCAGTGTAATTATTTATGACCCTGGTCATTAAAGCAATGAGATGTGATTTAATAGTGCTGGTAAATAGTAAATATAGTGCTGGACAGAACTATTGGTAGAACTCCCGCTGCAGTAGATGTGGTGACATCAGGAGGAAACCACCTCAGGGCGTTTCATATGAGAACTGTTTGACTGTCTTGCAGCAACACCGAATGTCTGCCATTAAGGGATGCTGACCAAAAATAGAATGAGAAAACAGGAGATAGCCTGCCATCACTCTCAGAACATATAATGACTAGCAGGCAACAGGGGTCAAGTGCCTTCACTCTGTCTTCAACTGAGACTATATAATAGAAAAGACAGGCAGTGTATCATTTTACCACTTGACTTTATTGCAAAATAGTGGCTTTCACTGCTCAGGTTGTGACAAGTCATCCCTCAGAGGTCAGACTTCTTCGGGGTTATAGGCCTTGACAAATGCAGTCAGATGGCAAGAGCTACTTTTCTGGTCATCCCGCAATCACCACTTATAGGGTTAATGTTTATATCATAAAGATTATCGCTGAATTTTTCTAAATTAATCTAATTTAGTCAGTAATGACATTTAAAACTTTGGGGATAACTGATAATCTAAAGGTGCACTGATCCTATAAAATGAATATATTCCAAAAATGTCCAATGTTTAGGAAGTTCCCCATGTCCATTGTATTCCATTGTTCAGCTTTACTGAGTGTTTCAACATTTTTTTGGCTCACTGTTTTGGCGTACTGACTTTGCAGCTTTGGTGTTTACATTCACAGTTACAAAAGAACATTTTTTTTCTGTTTAACAGCAAAAACAAGCCATATTTACAAAGGAATACTCACAAAAGCACAAAGCTAGTGAACGCTGACTAGAGTGTAGTATTTCGGTTGACATCACTCTGTGTATATGCATGGCTCTCCATCATACATTCATTTGTGTATGAGCTGAATTTTATTGTGAATGTCAACAGTTTACCTGCAAAGCTTCCTATTTATGGAGTCTCAGATTTGAAACACCCTGGGATTGTTCACTTCCGAGGGATGATATCTGGTTTGCTAAATTGATGCCAGTGTGGAAGTGGGAATACATGCATTTCCTCAAATGACCACCCAGGATTCTAATCTCCAATGACCCAGTGCTGAAATATCTTTGCAAAACATATTTACAAAATGGTACAAAGGGAAAAAAAATGGTTTGGTCTCCATAGCTAGAATTCACATCTGTGACAACTGAAAAGGGGTGAAAAATGATCCATCTCTGCAAATAAAATTATGTCCAGCCAGATATTAAATCGTACAAACAGAGGACTGTGACCTGCTCTGGGTTGGCTTTGAGGAGCCAATCACTGAAAGTGGCCTGCCCATGTTCAACCAGCCTGTACCGCTGGCAACAGCCACCTTTTCCCAGGCTGCCGGGGGCCCGGCTAGCAAGTAACACGACCAGGAGAAAATTCCACCAACCTACTGCAGTCGTACCACTGCTGCTGCCACTTTTCGGTTGAGCCAAGTAGCTTAACCGCAGTCAACCTTGGCCATCCAGCTAGCAATAGATGGCCACAATACCTTTGGTGGGGCTCAACCAAACCTCTGGCAGTCCTCATCTCAGGTCTGGAGGTCCAGATCAGATGTAATTTCAGTAGCATCTGAAACAATAATGGATGGGTAACACCAGTTAGCATTATACATAAGCACAAGTTAAATTAAGTTAAAATGGCTAGTTTGTGGCACCTGAAGTAAGGTGGGCGCTGACTGCCAGGTTTCACCCATTTACTCACTTTTGAATTAACCAGTTTTGAGACTGTTGACAAGTCAGAGTCCTCCATTTATCCTAAAAAATGGGCTTCAAAATCACTCTTGATAAATCTGTGCAGTTTGTCCAATCGTTTATACATAGTTTATGTTCAGGGATATACAAGGACTTGTAGAGAGTCATGCTGAACATTAAGTTGAGTACTTTCATCATGTGATTTGTGGTACAAAACATGAACGCTGTACTTTGGCATTAACAGGAAGCTGCATGTGACTAAACACAAGACAACTAAACTGCTACTGCACTAGATAAATTTGAACTTTGTGTTGTGATCATGTTTGAAGTGCAGTTATTTTATGTTGTTTAAATTGACAATTTACATACTCTCTTATTTGCTCTAAGCAAGAACTACAGTAGACACACAGAGAGATTCAAATATCCACTCCTCTGGTGATTCTTTTGTTCAAATGCACCACACATGCTGACGTATTCTAAAATACATGGAGTCAAAACAAAGATGAGCAAATTCTTTCAGGTTAAATATTTGGACAATACATTCATCACCTCAAACCTCATTTCTCTGACAATATTTCCCACCAGATCATACCACCCTCATGTGGTATGATCATCAGCAGCCATTTTGATTCTTCTTCTCCTTCTCACAAACATACAAATACACCCACGCACACAACAAAACATAGCAACACTGAGAACCACTGATGCCTTATGCTTATATTTGTCTCTGTGGTGTATTATAGCTGCTTCACCATTTTATTCATCATATGATATGATAGTTGATAACAGTATTTATTAACTGAAGTGCCATTGATTTCTAATCATCATTGCTGAATTGTAATAAATATTTTTTCTGTTATTTTAAAAGAGAAGTCCTTTGTGATATTTTTGTGTGTGTGCCTGGATCCAAACCTTCACTGCCCATTCTACATGTGTCATGTCAGTCACACACACAGACTGATGCTGGTATTTAATTCTTAGTTTCTCATTTGTCAGGTAATTTCGTCTTATAGACCGTGTTAAAAGAACTTGACAAATCCCCTTTGACATCACCCATAAGTCTTCTGCAGCGTGTCTTTTTCGTCTCTGCGCAGTACCGCATTGGAAGAGACTGAAGCAGCTTAATTTAAAAAATATAAATTAAAAAAATGGGTGGGACAAGCAGGCCTGAAAGCCAGCTGAAGCATGCCCACCACAGATGGGTGGCTAGTTCATGATAACCTGTGATGCAACCAAAAATGGAAAAGAATACAGGCCAACCTGGAAGGATTTTCAGCTGGAGAAATGGATGGATGATGTTTCAGCTCTAGTGGCCTTTATTGAACATGAACAGACATGAAAGTGGGGCAGAGGGAGGAAGATGACATGTAGCAAAGCTTCACAGGCCGGGAGACAGAACTGTGACCACTGAATTAGGACGGTAACCTCTGTCATGGAATGCCTACTCAAAGTAAACTATCAGCTGGCCCAGGACCAGCTTTCCTGTTTGCTATGAGGGCAAACAGCCAATGAGATAGAAGCTGTTCACTTGTTGCAGCCTTCTTTCATATACGACGGTATTTTCTGCCCAATCTCTGTCCTCTTAGCTTTGTCCTTAGACGTATCCAGGCCAATATGGAGCCAGTTTGTTTGTATAATTAACAGCACAATAAAACATCTTACCTTATATAACAAGATAATGAGAATGACTTTGCACTGTTAGCTTTTTATTTATGGCTCAGAAATCAAGCTAGGACACTGCTAATGGCAATGCAGCAAAAGTGATTACAGCTGGCCACAAACCAGACAAGAAAATGACTCTAATTATGTATGAACTTGTTGCATTATGTCATTTTACCTGATGTGGCACATAGAAATTAACCTTCTATACAGGTATCATGGAGGCACATGCAGTCTAGCTATGGAAAAAAATACTTTTTTTTTTTAACCTGGTTGTAAATGTGTTCATTTCTGCTGCAAAGTTGAGCATTTTAACAATTTTAAGTGTAGATCAATGAAGATTGACTTGCTTTTGGAGTCAGTTCAAAGAACTGCAGTTTTACATGGTTTCTAGTTGATTTTGGCTCTGAAAACCAAATGTTTCACCTTGATTTCCCCCTAAATTAATGACTTTAATTAATCATGTTATTGACTAATTAAAATTCTAAATATGTAACTCTGAAACATCTAATGTATGTAACTCTCAAATACATAATTTCAATCTAAAGCACAAATTTAATCTGAGATTACGCCATTGTCGCCAGTCTGCAAGTAAGAGCAAATATACCTGTAGATATTGAATTGAAATAATGTGCTGAGAAGAATGAGATATTCCACATATGATTTGATCAAAGTGACAAGCCATAGAAATCAAATGCAGAGAGAAAATTAATAATTCAAACCAGCTGAATCCTTCCTGACACAGAGGGGGACAAAACAGAAAAATAAGAAATATGAGCCCCTGTGTGTGCTCATTTCCCATTTCTTTACAGCATTCATGAATTCTGGGACACTTTTTATATGTTTAGAATTCCTGCATGTGTACTTTTTCTAAATGTATTTCCTTCCCTAAAGTCAGTGGAGAGAAAACTTGAAGTTCATCTTCACAATTCAGACAGAAACGAAATTCGATACGGCTGTTATGAAATGAAATTGCTCTGTGAAATTCAAAAGGTTCGAGTCGATAGAGGAAATTGTTCTTTAACTGTTGAGTGTCTCTTCGGCAAAATATAACATGCTCTTTGAATTTGCATTGTTGTGGTGATCCCATTGATGTGCTGCCAGTCAATGTGCACAGGGATTAATAACGCGGTCTCCAGCAGAGGTTGTCTCCTAAGTGATTCAGCAGAGGTGGACTGACCTTGGCCATCTCCACAAGGGACACAAGTCTTTATAGTCTCTCCTCAGCCTTCTCTGTGCCTTGTGTCCATGCTTGTTCTTGATTCTCCTGGCCTCTGCTATGCTTTACGGAGGTGCCCTTTCCATGAGGCGCCCTGGGTGCTGATGCTGGTCTGGGACTTCAGTGGTGCCTACATCTAGTGTGAGAAACCCTGTGGCTGTAAATGTCCCTACCTTGTTAAGTCAAAGCAGAGTTAAGCCAGAGGGTTAGTTTGTATCTTTCACTCATTCTCCCTCCACCGTTCACAATCATTCACACATACAGCACCAAAGCTTTATCACATATATGTGCATATGCGTGTTATTCCGCCAAGTACGATTTGTAGTATTTTCCCCCAAGAATTTCATGGCATTCACATGATAAGCTTCATCCTGCCAGTTTCTTTTTGTCTGGCACCGGAATGCCTGTGAAGCCTCTGAGACCTCCTCTATCATTATTCATGGACATCATTATTTTACAACTGTCTGCAATCCTTTCAGTTAATTTCCCCTGCACCAAACTGTAGGCGGCATCTAGTATAAGCAACTGTATTTTTTAGCTTTTAAGTGAGAACCACCTTAAAATATTTAGCTGACAAGCATTTGGCTAAGTCTTTCTAACATTTAATCTTACAACCTCCCCCTTCACTACCCTTTAATTGGTTTAATGTACAGTGAAATAAGGTCGGGTGTTTTCTTTTAAACTTAAACTGTGGACAGATCCTGCCTTTCTTGCCAAATGACTGTCAGGTTCACTTAGCAGCTTAGGTAGATTGAACAAGGAGGATCCTTTAAGCTGAAAATCCAATCTAAAGTGTGCTGTTGTAAAGTATTCTTTAATAACCAAATGATGTATGAACTCTAACAATGGCATAAGTCAATAGCAGAGGTTAAAGCAAGGGCAGCGGACTGCTCGTACAGTGTGAGTCTCCCATGTAACGTTTAATGAACACAGAGGATGCACCTTGAGGAAACATTTGTTCTTGTTGAATTCTTGTCAAGCCACACAAGGATGGCATTTTCCAGCTGCTCGTACTCTGGGAGAAGCATGAGGTTGATATCGTTGGAGAGCTGAAAACCGGGGGCTGGAAAAAAAGCTGACCTTGCACATGCTGCAGTTAGACACTCTTGCTAATGAAGCGAAGTCAGCGTCACAAAGAAGAGAGTTTGTCAACATGAAGTGCCTGAGCCCCCTATTATGCAGGATTGTTAAACACAACAACGCCATCATTATCCTCCTAGATATTAAAAAAAAAAGTGCAGACATATATATATGTATATATGTATATATCTCTGTATACATATCTATCCACCTACATACTAGGTTGAAAAAAAGTTTTTTTTTCCCCGGAAATGTGCTCTT